>OW804098.1:112533915-113133915 GCA_942159475.1 Sthenelais limicola
TATATAGCATTCTCTCAATGTGTCAAATCATGAATTCTTGCTAAGGAATTTGTTAGTAGCTTATAATGCAAACATCTCACTGACTGTTATTATTGTTGACACGATGAATACAATACACTCTGGCAACCTTTGTTTACTTCAACTTTGTTGCATGTAAAGTAAAGTCCTTTTTGCATGGAAATGTCACCTATTCTAGATACTGTAAACGTTTGCGCAGTATTTATTTTCGCTATTTTAGCCCACCCACCTTTGTGCATGAAAATAAATCCTGCGCGAAAGATATAATTATTGCATAAACAAGGTGTGAAACTTCCTTGCTGCGCAAATTTAAATCCCCGCAAAAAAGGTGTCATACTACTTAGTGCGCAAAAATTTATCTGCACGAAAATGAATAGGTTTACAGTATGTTATTTTTTGTTTAATTCTCGTCAGTAAATTGCTTTCTTTCTTGGTCTTCCTGTATGTTCCCTGACTAGAGTAAAGGAATAGAAGATAGAAATTTGCATTTTTAATTAATTTGTTGAGGCCCGAAGAGATTTGGAGTCTATTCTAGTTCTAAGTTCTTAGACTTAGTGTATAGTGGTAGTAATTTATAGGAGAAATGATTCATCATAATTATGAATATTAGTTTCTCTACTAACTAACATGATATTTCTTTATTTTACCCAAGGAGGTATAACAACTTGACATGTGGGTCATGTCAAGTCTTCAGAAAATGTACAATTGGCCTTTACCAATCCCCTAAAATAACCCACATTTCAGACAAAAATCAGGTTAAAAATGCAGTTCAACATAACCAAACAGATTAATTGAATGAATACAATACAGAATACACTCAGATATTGTCAGTATTTATCATTTTTCACTCTAATTTAGCAGAATTTGAGAGATATAACTGTAGTTTGTGCATTTTCTGGAAATCTGATAACTTTATTTTTCAAATAAGGGATTTGCATGTGCCACTGCACATGTCTGTTAAGTGCATCCTTGGATGGATTCTGTTGAAATCTGACATACTAATATTTAGCAACATTTTTATCAAGACTGTTTTCACCGATATCACAGCCTAGCTGTAAATCTGACCCAATACAAGTAAAATATTTTTTTTTTTTTTTTTAAAAATATATAATATAAATATATATATTTACATTGTTTTACATAAATATGTTTGTTGTTTTCAGCATGATGGGCTGCAGAGGAAGCACTCGTGGTACCTGGAGGAGGTGGAAGTGTTTGATGTGGCGGCTAAACAACTCTACATGTTCCGCTGTAGGCGCTGGCTCTCCATCTATGAAGGTGACCACACCATAGAGGTCGAACTCAAGGCCAGGGCCGTCGAGAAGAAGGAGGAAGGTAAAACTATTTGTGATGTGTTTCAGGAAAATTAGTCACAAGTCGCAAAAATGATATTTTTCAATGTTTTTTTTTCACAAGATCCTTTTATTGTAATGTTCTGATTTTTAGAGGGTATCATATAGCACTTATAGTCATATAAACCTATGTAACAAATTTTAGGACATTGTATTAAATATATCATTGCGTTTTTAAGGGTTTTGTATGGAGCATATTAAGTTAATTTACTGGTGAATACCCATCCAGAAACATTGCAAACATTTTTCTTTCCAAAAATAAAAATATCAAACTTACAATATATAAGTACTTATTAGGTGTCCTACTGTTTACTATCCTTGGAATCAGCTTGATCTCCTCTTTTTAATTATGATAATATCTCAAATCCATATTTTGCGACTTATGACTCATCTTCCTAAAACATTTATCACATTTATTTGTATTTGTTGTAAAGCTCCACTCTCAGCTACCGTTAGTAAAACTATCAATATTTTTTACTTTTTTGTCCATTCTTTTCCAACACATCTAAAAGTCATTTGAGAGAAATTGTGGGGGATTTTGTCCTGTTATTCTTACGACAGGGCTTCTAAAACGTCCCCATTTGTATTAGTAGGCCCCACTCAAATCATTTCCTATGATGACTTCACTTATTATCGCTCACCAGCGGCAGTTTTCTCTTGGTGATTAGACTGAAAAAACATGCATAAATATTTAACAGCAGCAGAATATTGATAAATCCAGTCCTATAAGTCATAATATGAGTAACACTTAATTGTATATAAACGTACGTATAAACGTATAAACATACCAGCAGCAGAATATAGGTAATCCATTGACAAAATGGTGAAAATGGATTCCCCCCCTATTTTCAATCTTAAACTCTTTCCAACTAGTGATGAAATACTGTAATACTTCAAAACATAAATTTTGGTTTGCTGATTTGAAAACTTGCTCCTCTGTTCCAGAATATGAGATCAGAGTTACGACTGGTAACAAGACGTTATCCGGTACAGACGCTAACGTAACGTTAACACTATGCGGTAAGATAGGCTACAGTACCAGAGTAAAGCTGAATAGGAGATCAAAGAATGGCTGTACACTAGAGAGAGGCAAGACTGACAGCTTTAATATAGTCACTGCTGATATTGGTGCTCTACAGAAAATCAGGTAAAGAATTCCATTATGAACCTTTGAACATGTCACAGAGAAAAATAATCTTCTTAAAAATGGACTGAATTGAAAAAATACTTTACTTCAAAAGAATTTTTAGACCTTCCTGTGTGGAGGGTCTGAGCAGATTGACACACACACACACACACACACGGAAATCTCCACCTTGCTGGTCAAGTCATGTGATCAACCTCTGACCGCTAGTGGGGACACCTGGTGATATAAACATCTTAACCTATTGAGATGGTTAAATAATCTTCTTAAAAATGGACTGAATTGAAAAAATGCTTTATTTGTCTGATGTTTAACAAGCATGAAATAGATGGGTAACCAGACTTCTGGATAAACTCCAGATCTTCCAGTCTGTATTCATAGTAATATCATTGATATAATATGTCAGATTATAGTTAAACTCAATACACCAAGTTTCTCACTTGTAGGTTATGATGTAAGGAATAATAAGCGTAAAATTGTACCAATACTTATTATTTTAGAATGCAATGGAAAACCTACTTTGGAGAATTGTCTGACCTTTTCATGCTTGTAACTGTTATTATTACATGAATAAAAAATCAGTATATATATAAGATAATATTTCATTTCCATCCATAAGTTTATCATTTAGATGTTAGATTAGGAAATAGCCTACAGCTGAAAAAGAATTGTATTATTCATTTCATTTGAACTTCTGTCTTGCAGTTCCAAGAAACAAATTTTTATATTAGGGACAACTGGGGCGTTGAACCAAAAGTAACCAGGCATTATATTAATATTATAAAGAAGAGGCACTAATTGATGCTGAGGTTGCCAACAAATGTCATGTTAATTACGTATTGTTATCTTTTGTTGTTTTGCAGAATTGAACACGATAACACAGGTCGTAGTCCTGACTGGTTTTTGGAGAAGGTATGATCCTATATATATATATATCTTCTATTGGTATCGGGAACACTGAATACGTATTATAGTTTAATTAATGTCATGAATAATTACATCGTCTCTGAAATAGTTCATGAGGGTATTGTAAGAGCATCATGATACACTGAATAAATATTATAACAATTTAATTAATATTGCAAATACTCTACTCTCTTCTCTAACATATTTCAAGAGCATTATATATCTATGTTCACTAAAACATTCTCATATGTCTACATCTACTGAAACCTTTTTTTAAATGAAACTGAAAATAACTTCAATATTAAGGTATAATTAAGGACAGACTTACATAAAAAGCCCTCAGAACCACTAAAGACCCATTTGTTCAATTTATATCAGGTTATTTATCCATCTATTTGTTTGTTTATTTATCTATTGATTTTTTCATTTTGAGCAGTGTAATTTATATTTTATTCTCTAATACTTATCTATCATCTGAACATATTATTGTTGCTAATATCAACTTCAATTTCACTTAGTTTAGTGTAAATCTGAACTCGTTCGTTTTTATATATGAAAGTAAAGTCCTTTTTTTGGCTTAGTTCATTTAGAGTAAACCACTTCTCGCTTTAGACCAATGCTTGTCCCTAGCCGTCCCTTTATTGCACTTCCATTTATCTAAATATAACTATATAAATTCGCTCACAGATCGAGGTGGAGGGAGGAGAGGAGGGAAGAGCGCTTTTATTCCCCTGTGGACGCTGGATACCTAATGATGACGAACAGGACAGGTCAAAGGTCACGGTTGATCTCTATCCAATCAAAAGCCTCACTATGCTCAGGAAACTCACCAAATATGGTAAGTCTATTTATAGAGACTTGGTGACGTCATAGCGGGGTTTTTCTAACTGAAAAGTGACACTAACATCAATAAGGGACCTGCACCAATTTTTTCTTATGACCTTGAGAGATGATCTTCAGGGGTCATATATATATTAAGTGTGAAAAAACAATACAAAAAACAAAAATAAACAAAACATTCACAGGTCCTGGGTATGACCATAAAGTGCCTTTCTGTCTCCTTTCTCTGTCTCTCTCTCCCTTCTTCTCTATCTCTATTTCCTGGGTATGATCATAAACTGCCTCCCTCTCAGCACCCCTGCCCTTGATATAACCATATTAAATGTGTTGGGAAGGGCGTAAAGCAACCAATCTCACTCACTCACTCAAAAAAACATTTATTTGGTTGTTAAAGTGTAAAAAGCCATAGATGAGGCAGAAATCTTTAGATTCTCATGTAAATCCTTATGAAAATTGGTAATGGCATTTTATCACTATTTTGATTTTAAAAGTGTATCAAATTATCATGCACTGACAATTTTGGGCATACTTAATTTAGCTTTGAAAGTGGAAAGCTGCAGGTCCCTATTCTTATAATACAGATTATAGTTTTTATTCTTCCTTGTTCTAAGGTACTGAAATTCCTGAATACCGCATTTCTTTGAAACACCGCCGGGCCTAAAATAACTGCCGGGTCAAGCATTAGCGCTGGTATTGAGCATGTTTTTTCAGTGAAAATGCCTTAAGTTCTATATGTGATGTGTTTTAAGAAAATGAGTCACAAGTCGCAAATTTGATATTCTTCAAAGTGAATTTTTCGAAAGATACCTTTATTGGAATGTTCTGATTTCTCGGGGGTCTAGCACACTTAGTCATATGAACCTATGTGCCAAATTTCAGGACATAGTATTAAATATATCCTTGCGCTTTGAAGGCCTTCATATTGATGATGTTTAGTTACTTTACTAGTAATTACCCACCCAGAAACATTGCAAACTTTATTTTTCAAAAATAAAAATGTCAAACTTAAAATATAGAAATACATACTAAGTGTCCCAGTGTTTACTTTACTTTACATTGGAATCCCCTTGATCTCATCTTTTCAAATATGATGATATCTCAAAATCCATTTTTTGCAACTTATGGCTTATTTTCCGGAAACACATCACATATTTGAATCACCGCTGGGTCTTGAATTACCGCCGGGTATACATTTCATGAGTTAAAAAGCGGCTGGAGGCGGTAATTCAAGGAAATACGGTAATCACATTTGTGATGCGTTTCAGGAAAATGAGTCATAAGTCGCAAAATATATTTTTTAGTTATTTATTCATAAGCTATCTTTGTTGGAATATTCTCATTTTTGGGGTGCTTAATACCGCTAGGAACATTAATACATGTACAAATTTCAAGGCAATGTATTACATATATCTATGCATTTCTAAGGTCATCTTATGGAGTATATTTAGGTACTTTATTATTGATTATCCACCCAAAAATATTAATAACTTTTTTTTACAAAATAAAGATATCAAACTTAAAATATAGAAACACTACTTTGATGTCCTATTGTTTACTACCATTAGAATCGGCTTGATCTCATCTTTTCAAATATAATGTTATCTCAAAATCCATTTTGTGCGACTTGTGACTCATTTCTCTGAAACATATCACATTTATTAATAGTACTTATGGTACTTGACCATAGACCATAGACCTTTATTTTGACAAGATATTTGACCTATTAACGTTACTAAAGTTTCCTTCACATTTCCATTTTATATTTTTTTTAATATATTTCAATTTCATTTACTTTAAATTAATTTGATTTAAATATCATCTAATTCATTCCAGGGAAGTCAGGTAAATCATTTAATCCACTGTAATATGCTGTCTACTGTGAGTGTTCAATGTTGAAGATCTCTCATATGTGACACTGTCTCCATGAAATATTGTCATTCACCTATATGTCATGTACTATCCACTATTGCACTGTTCTTTGCAGGGAAGTCAAGAGGAGGTATTTAATTGATGTTATATTGCATATCATTATGGCTTATAGGGGAAAGTTGCTCCAGAAACAATCATTTGACATTGTAATCCCCCTTCCTTGCCCTCAGTCACTACTGACTATATAGTAATATGGCAAATCCTTTTGGGTAACAATTTGATAAACAGTGTTTATCAAAAAATAACTTGTTTATCGATTGATAAACACTGTTTTATTTTGATGAACACTTTTCTTCTAATGAGAAACCTTGTTTTTGACCAAAACTATGGATATTCGATGATATTCGATGATTGTATAATTTTTTCAATTACAGAAACTCTCCTTATCAAATAAATACCCTTATCATTAGAAACTATTGATATCAACTGATATACAAAGTTTTCTAAAAAAAATAACAATTTATTGAGGTAAAAATTAATAGTGTTTTAATTGGAGAATACCGTTTTATCCTGAGAAACAGTGATCCTTGACAGCGAAACAATGGTTCTCGACATACAACTATTTTACAACTCGAGACAAAACAAGGTTTATTGTGATAAAACATTGTTTACCAATATAAAACGTGTTTATCCAAATGCCTGGCCATCTACAATGGTTTTGTAACACTATGCTTAAGTCAGTTCTTTTCTGTGACGTAAGAAATGACATGACTCATATGAAGTAAATACAATGTTTCCAACCTCGAGTTTGGTTTTATATTTACTCTACGTTGCTAACCGTTCAACTTTATGAAAATTTTGTGGTTTCTTGAGACCATTTCTAGAAGTTCCTAATGTCTAAATGTAATTCGCTGGCAAGAAAAGCTTTTGTCTAATTCATGAGTTTCTGGAGCAACATCCTTGGGATAAAATGAATAATAACTGCAAATTACCCTATAGTAAATCGCTTACTTAAACCCCAGCTACACCCACCATACAACCACTGCAATGTGATGCTTCATGCTTATAGTTACAATGCAAGCTAGGGTAGTTCTGAGGCTTAAGCTAATCAATGTTTGAAATAACATCAGACATGGTGATCCCTGCCGGACCGCAGTCCGGGACCGTTAAAAGACATGTATGTGGGACTGTTGAAACTTCAGTTTCACTGGTTCAACTGTCCGGTAAAAATATTTTGTATGAAACGTTGGAGAAACCTTTGGAGGACTGGTCAAAGCTTTGGAGGACTGGTCAAAGCTTTGGAGGACTGGTCAAAGCTTTGGAGGACTGGTCAAAGCTTTGGAGGACCGGTGAAAGTTCCTTTTCACCAGTCCGACTGTTCTAAAGTTTTTGCCATGTCTATAACATGCTTTTTCCCCAAAACATATTATTTCATCCAGTGATTGCTATCCGAGGGTGGTTTTCAGTCCCTCCTAGCTAACTTACAATCTTTTCAGGTATAGTAGACCATGTCCCTATAATCAATATATAATTATGATTACATACAGCTACCAATATATGTAACCCGTTTGACTAAGAATACCATGGTGGCCAGGCACCCTTTACCCGACCAAGTAATGATAACAGTCACAGACAAATCTATAACAATAGGCTATACTATTATATCTGCACTTCTCTTGTGACGTACAATAAGTGGGGTGCAATACAAATATTGAATATAATATTGTCTAAAAGTAGCATATTTGGTCTAATAGCTTCTAATTTAAGTGCATTTATTAAACATAGAATGGAACTCACCGCCAGAAATTGAGAATTTATTGGACTTGATTTGTCCACGAATCTCCAAAATAACTTCAATTTCCCCTTGTCAGAAATATTTTAGTATTTTTGCCATGGCTCCACTTTCATCTCAGACCATGGCACTTTGTGTAACAATACAATATAACTAGCACCTGTACAAGTAATGGTACAATTAACTGTTGCCATGAGCAACAGGGTTATATTGAGAGATTAGACACAGCTTTTAGCACCTTGAGTGTGTTTGTTTTACTTACAAGTATCCACATGTATGTGATATATGCTACGTGAAAGGCTTTGATATTATATGCAACCGTCTTGAAGTCCAGGGAAATTATTTGATATATATAAAATTCAGGGAGATTAAGTCGACAATAGGGGACTTGTATGTCTGCCATCTTGAATCCTGATTTGTATTGAAGTATGGGAAGTGTATGTTAGTGTAAAATCCATTAAATCCATTAATTATGGTCAACATTAAGAAATAATGCTGCAAATTTGTTCATGCATAAACCAATGTAGAAGTACTTATTAGATGCCCTAATATTTACCCTCATTGGAATCAGCTTGATATCATCAGTCCAAATATGATAATATCTCAAAATATATTTTTTGAAACATATTACTAATTTTCCTGTAACATATCACATTTTATATTATGAGAATGCAGCTTTAAGTTTTATTCAAATGTCTGTTGCAGATGAAACTAAAGGACCACAATGTAGATACCAAGTTACCGTAGTTACGGGCGATAAGTTTGGTGCAGGCACAGACGCAAACGTGTACATCGTGTTCATAGGTAAAAAGGGGACGAGCAGTGACGTAAAGCTAGATGATGCGAAAAATAACTTTGAGCGAGCAATGGTTGACCTTTTCAAGGTGAGTGTTGAGAATCTACATAGCTTTTATTTATATATTTTCCAGTTTCAGTGGAGCTCCAACATCTCTTTTTTATTAAATATTCTTAACAGTTACAGTATCAAGTTTCAAAATTACTAAACATTTTCATCTGACATCTAAATGACTTAAGGATCACTGTTTAAAGAATTGCCAATTACTCCACTCCAATTATGAAAAGTATAAACTTGTAAACTAAACAAGAACTAAAAGAACATAAATCATTACTTTTATCTTAGGGTTCATTTATTTATTTACTGATAATTGAATCATATTTATTCTATTTACTATATTATTTAAAATCTTGCTGTATAAATAAGAGAGTAAACCTGTAAATGCAGTTATAATATCACAATGCTGAAACAATAACATCACCCTGGTCACCTTCATAATGAGCAGGTGCAGGCTGCCTATTGGTCAGTCTGCACCTGTCAATCAAGGTGCAGGTCATGAGTAAACATAATGAGGCATGCTAATAATGCTAACTAGGGTATTACACCATATGTGATCCGTTTAGGAAAATGAGTCATAAGTCCCAAAAAATGGATTTTGAGATATCATCATATTTGAAAAGAGGAAATCAAGCTGATTCCAATTGTAGTAAACATGAAGGACATTTAAGAAGTGTTTCTATATTTTATGTTTGATATTTTTAATTTTGGATAAAAAAGTTTGCAATGTTCTGGATGGGTAATTATCATTAAAGTAACTAAATACACTCCATACAAAGGCCTTCAAAACACAAGGATATATTTAATACAATATCCCGAAATTTGTTACATGGATTTATACGACAATAAGTGCTAAACCCTCTAAATATCAGAACATTTCAATAAAGGGATCTTGTGAAAAAAACACTAGGAAAAATATTAATTTTACGATTTATGACTCATTTTCCTAAACGGATCACATGTTTTACCAGGAATAAACATCTAAGTACACTCTGTATACTTCATTAGCTTTTGTTTGTCACCAGTCGTAACAATAATTAGGTCCTGTGACTGAAACAATAATATCTCAATGTGTTTTCTAGGTGAAGGCTGACGATGTTGGTGTGTTGAAAAAGATCAAGATTAAGCATGACAATACCAGTCTTGCTGCAGGCTGGTTCCTGGATAAGGTGGGTCAACAATAATTAATATGGCTCAGGGTGTCAGAACGTTTTGCCTTTCGCTTTAACCAATCCTTTCAAATAACCCATGAAATGAATGAGGTTCAAAATACAATTTAGCGAATAGTGAATATTTGCAGATACACCTAGTATTAATTTATTTTGTTAGCCTAATTTAGCAACATATACTAAACTTATGATTGGGTTTTTTTCTGCGTCTCGGCATGACCCATAAGTCATATCTAAATACATAGTCCAGTAATTCGAAATGAAAAGAAAATGATTTTTGAATTGTGGAAACTGATCTACATTAAAATGACCTAAACTTAATGCTAATTTTCCCGCAGCTAGTATTCATGCAAATATGCTATTCAGATGGACATAGTATGGTTGTAATCACAAAATCATCTTTTTCAGATCATTGTGAAGAAATTTTTCAATGATGAGGAAAAGGCGGGGAGGATACATGAGGATGACATGGAAGATGATGAGAAAGCACTAAAGAGAGCTGCTGAATTAACAGGCAGGAAAATGTCTGGACGTTATCTTGATGAAAAAGATCAGAAAAAATCTAAGAAAAAGGGGCACTACAAAGATTCAGACGATGATGATTCAGATGAAGATGAGTATACGCGAATGAAAAAGGGAAGAACCAGAGAGAAAGATCGACTCAAAGACCGACCAAAGTCTGCTAAATACGGTGAGAGAAATCGGTATGACGATAGTGACTCTGACAATAACAAGAAAAAGAAAAAGAACAAGAAAGACAAGAAGTATGGTCTTAATGATTCGTCAGATTCTGATTCAGATGACAAAAAGAAAAAGAAGAAAAAGGATGAGGACAAGAAAAAGAAGTGGAGATCAAAAGGAGTGAAAAGTGTCAGTGAAGATTCATCAGATTCAGATGATGACAAAAAGAAAAAAGACAAAAAGAAGAAAGCAACATTCACTCTTTTCTCAGATTCTGATTCTGACAACAGCAAGAAAAAGAAGGGTAAAAAGTCCCTCAAAAGCCTTAGGAAAGAGGATTCAGATTCTGATGACATCAAAAAGAAAAAGAAGAAAGAAAAGAAAGGAGGTAAAAAGAAATTTTCATATGGAGGAATTGACACTTGGGTTACAGAAAGTGACAGTGATTCTGACTCAGACGATGGAAGAAAATCAAAGAAAAAAGACAGGCGAAAAAACAAAACAGGCGAAGACGAAGTTGACGGTTACCGACACTCAAACAGAAAACAAAAGGACAAGCGCAGATCAAAATATAAAAATTCCTCAGATGAATCCTCAAGCAGTGAATCAGATTCAGATTCTGACTCAGATTCTGATCATAAAAGAAAGAAGAAAAGTAGGCAAGGGAATATAGAGAAAGGGAGAAGACACAAGGGACAAGAGTCAACCGACTCAGAGGAGGAGAGGGAATATAAGGGGAGGATATACAAGACAATGGGGGCAAATAGGGAGCCGTTATATGATGAATATGAGTTTACGTGTAACCGATGGTTAGCGACCGATGAAGACGACGGGCGAATAGAGAGAATACTTAAACCAGAATCCATAACTACCTTTTACAAAAAGGTCTGAGAATCTCTTTGTGTAGGCTTTATTTATTTATGTCACTTAGGTTTAACTTGTTTATTAAGTTATTATTTTTTAAATGCACCAACAAATGTAAAGTAGATGTTTGTAAATGTTTTTCACCGCATAGATTAAATTTTAATTTTAATTATTACTAAAAAATTGTATGAAATGAAAATTTGCGAAAATGAAATGAAAACTATTATCCACAGCTATTTTGATGCTAACAATTCCAAACTAGTCATTTCTGGCTCGATTTGTGCAGGATTACTTAGTATATCCTACCTTTTAAAACTAAAATTCTAACTAAAATTTTAATATTTCTTTTGATTTTTGAAGGCTGCTAATTGCTATCCTATGTAACAACACAATGATAGAACAGCCTTACTATTGAGCAATATTGTTTTACAGTTTTGAATATTTTATACAAAAAATAATTACAAATTTATATCTATTTCTACTGCTTGTTTGAAATGAAGAAATTCTCCAGTCCTTTAAGTAGCCATGGATAGGGTAAAAGTTGTACAATGTAATAATAATTACAATTGTTTATTGAAGACTTGGTGATTGCCACAAAAGATGCCCCTATAGCTTAATCATATTATTATATGCAAATGCAAATGCAAAATCCATGCACATGGTATTTGCCTGTACCCTCTGTGTGTGACCTAAAATACTGCAATATTTCTATTTATCAATTATTTAGGGCCTGGTCCACCAAGCCGATTCTCATGCGATTTTGCACCGCACATGACTCGATCTTTTACACTAAATTCTATGAGAATCGTATGAGAATCGGCTTAGTGGACAAGGCCCTATAGTTAAAATAAAATACAGTAAAACATGACTATTACAGACATCCTTGGTACTGTGCCCAGGCGTCTGTAATAATGAGGTGTCCATGTAACTGAGGTGTCCGGATTAATGAGGTGTATGCAAGAAGTGGTTTATCATTATTCACTGGAGCACAGCGGTTCCTTTATTTCACAAAAAAAAACATGTTCATAAATGAGTTCTATTCTTGGCCCCAGACTCCTTTTGTTTTAAGAACAAAGTATAAAGATACAAAAATATGTGAATATCTATCATGTTGTATAAGAACTACCAAAGAAACCATTCATATTTAGTAATGACTTACGTCATGTTACGTAACATTATATAATCATATTCAAAGCATTTGATCATGGAATTATGAGTATGACAACTTTAACTGTATACATCAGCGTGTATGAGTGGTAACCTGTATAATAATACCGAGTACATGAAGGTATAGTCAAAGTATTTCACTTTATTTTTCAAGTCTCTATTTGTTTGTACACTTCTCATCTATGCTATATGATTTCAACCTTGTTTCATTTCTGACTTAGGTAAATGAACTTATTACTTACATAAATGAACCTCTACACAGTAGTGTTTCGATTTTTGTAAAAAAAAAATAAATTAAGGCTATCCTTATTAGTGGTTATACAAAGTGGATTGACTGATGATATACCCGCCTTACAACATACGCACTATACAACCATATAACCATGGTCAAGCCTCTAGTACCTTGGTCTCCATGATTGACAGTAATTGTAAAAATAACTTGAGATTTCTGAGTGTGAAAAATGACCTTCATATTCCACGCTCACAAAAATCTTACTGATTTTGACTGAGATATTCTGTCTGAACATCTTCTAGAATAATGTCAGAAGTGTCTGGGAAAACTGTTGAAAGCTATTATGTGTGATAATGCAATTTACTCAATAGAACTCTCATGTTCTTTTCCAAGCAACTGTGATAAAATGTGATGTGTTTCAGGAAAATGAGTGATAAGTCGCAAAATTGATATTTTTCAAAGTGTTTTTTTCACAAGATCACATTATTGGAATGTTCTGACTTTTGGAGAGTGTGTCACTTATAGGTATGTCAATCGATGTCTCAAATTTCAGGACAATCTATGCAATATATATCCTTTCGTTTTAAAGGTCCTCATATGGACTACATTTAGTTATTTTACTGTTTATTAACCCCCAGAAATATTGGAAATCTTTTTTTCAAAAACGAAAATATCTAACTTAAAATCTAGAAATACTTATTATTTTATTATACTGTTTACTATCATAGGAATCGGCCTGATCTCCTCTTTTCAAATATGGTGATATCTCAAAATCCATTTTTTGCGACTTATGACTCATTTTCCTAAAACGGATCACAAATGTTTATGTTAATGTTGATGAAATAAAGCAAAACATAAGAAAATTGAAAACATTGATTGTATTTGTGTTTTAACTTTTATTCAGAAATGATATAACAATCTGATCATCTCGATTCAACCTGGTGGAGTTTAATGTTCTTATAAGACAAACGTACACTAAACCCATTATTATGTACTGTTGATTTGATTATCGATGATAATTAAATACATTCCACCATTGTAAATACTGACATATACAATTTCATAGGTGTTTTCACTAGAGCATTTAGTTCCCGACACCCTAAAATACTTTCTTTTAATTATGCATAAACCCATTGTTTTGGACTAATACTTTGTTATTATATTCAAATATTAATCTAGCACCACTGCAAAGACTTGTGAGTCAGGTTCTTCCTTAGAAACTTAATAAGTACTAAACAATTCCTGATGTATATGGTGTCTTTCTGTCCAATACAACAGCCTAATAAAATATATCTCACATTTTTTGTGAATTTTGTCAAAAGTACAAGCAATACATGTCAAAACAGTAAACAGGGCAGCAAATGAATATACATGAAATGGGACAGCAGGTTTAACCATTCAAGTATAATTATTAAGTGGCCGTCCATCTGTTACTATTTACAACCTTCTACGGCCAATTTCTGACACTTACTGATATGACTACTTGTGTTGAAGCAACACCAGAACAGTACATAAATATGGGTCAGATTTTCAGAAAATGCACAATCTACATTTCGACACGTCTCTCTAATTCTGCTAAATCAGAGTGAAAAATGATAAATACTGAGTATACCTGAGTGTATTTTGAATTGTATTCATTCAATAAGTCTGTCCAGTTATGTTGATCCGTTTTCTATCCTGATTTTTCTCTGAAATTTGGGTTATTTGAGGGGATTGGTGGAATTGTATATTTTCTGACGACTTCCCTGGTATATAAAAGAGGAAGAAAACCATTAACGCAATTAAGGACTGTTGGTAGGACCTTGTCTAGCATTATTCCGACCCAACAAGCACTATTTTTCTCTTTGGCACATACATCCTACAGAAATGGATATGTGTAAAAATCAATACATTCATATCACTGTAAAGGATCAACTACTTCCTTTTCCTCCTAAATCGCATCACAAGCTTCTAGATTAAATATCCAGTCTATATTATTGATCTTCTTTGCTGAAGATCTAATACAACCTATGTCTATGGATAGGCTTGAGACGAATCGGTAAAAATACATACACTGAGAAAACACATAAAAACACATAAACTATTAAGAATATACCACCACCGCCACCGCCAGCAATAAGCCACCCAGGTAGTTTCAGACCACTCCCAGCACCTGTTTGACTGGTTGTATTCAAGGGTGGGGGAGAAGGCTGTTGCACAGACTGCTTCACGTCAGGAAAACGTGAAATTAAATCCGAATATTGGGTAGTCATAAGCTGGAACTTATCCACCAACTCTTTCATTTGGTCTGACTGTGCCAAATTTAAGTCTTTCAGAGCAGCAATAGAAGTGTCCTTGTCCACAGACTCCTTTTCAGCAACTTTTGCGTCCTCCCCATGTTTGGTAAGAGTCTCTGTATCGAGGTATAATTTCCAAGCTTCGGGTCCCGCACTACCAGCCTTTTTGGCAGCCGCCACCGCATCTTCAAGGAAACAACAAGATGTGGTACCCGGCCATGGGTGTACCCAACCACAAGCTCCACACGTTTTAGCCATTGAGAAAGAATTTTCTTTTCTCTCAAAGTCAAGTCTAGTCAGCTCAGAGGTAGTGGAGCGAGTGTCTGTGCACCATCCAGTGGCAGTCCATAACCAGCGGTAGGGGGCGGTGGTCATCCACATATAGTTCTATATATAGCGGAGGCAATCTATAGATCCAATAAACTATTAAGAATATAAAACTAGATAGGTTGGACTATTGTCAAAATAACCTATTACCTTCAGAGTATAAAAATATAAAAAAATATGATTAGATATTGTTCTCGATCTGTGCCATTTGTCACCTTGAGAACCTTGTGTCATAACAATAAAAAGCCAGAGACAAAAATGAAATCTTTTCACCACTTGTAAAAGCACTAATATAATAATGGGGGATCAACATATAGACATAACAATATATTCTTACTGTTAGGCCTCTATAGAAGAACTGTTGTATGGAACGCCATTGGGTCATTTATTAAGTATTTATTGATACCTGAAAATGATTTCCTGATATCTGAAAATGATTTCTTGATATCTGAAAATTATTTTCAGATATCAATAAATCATTTTCAAATATCAAGAAATCATTTTCAGATATCAAGAAATCATTTTCAGATATCAAGAAATCATTTTCAGATATCAAGAAATCATTTTCAGATATCAAGAAATCATTTTCAGATATCAAGAAATGGATTCTTGATATCTAAAATAATTACCGATATCTGAAAATTATTTTCAGATATCAAGAAATCATTTTCAGATATCAAGAAATCATTTTCAGATATCAAAAACACCTTGTAAAATAGATTCCAAAGAAACCCATTTCTTGATAAATCATTTTTGGATATCAAAAAATCATTTTCAGCTATCAAAAAATACTGAATAAATGACCCAATGGCGTTCCATACTGTTGGACCTGAGACAGGGACATAGTAATTTCCTTACAAACTTTCGTATTCAAATTGTCAATTCAGAGATAAATAAAAAATAATTATTCAAAACCTGGGCACTTTACCTCCTATGATACATGAGAGAGTATAACAGATAACCTGGTAGGCTATTTACAATGTTTACAGGAAGGTGCTCTGCCAATATGTGTAAGATTTTCAGAAAATGCACAATCTACAGTTCTACACATCTATCAAATTCTGCTAAATTAGAGTGAAAATTGATAAATACTGAGTATATCTGAGTGTATCCTGTATTGTATTCATTCAATAAACCTGTATGGTTATGTTGAACTGTATTTTGAGCCTGATTTCCGTGTTAAATTAGGGTTATTTGAGAGGGTTGGTAAAGGCAAAGTTTCTGAAAATCTGACCCATATACCCAGATGTCACACAGTCAATGTAACTTCCACACTTAAGTATCAGGTACTTTATATACTTGGGCATCAGTACAGGACTATGTCCCCTCACCTTTAGTCTCCGTTTGTTGGGCTGGCCGGGACAGTTATACACATACAGACCAGTTGTACTAGTGTTGGACTTCCGTTTCGGCCGACTGCTTACATCAACGAAAATACAAAACAATATTTACTGCCAAAAATGGCAAGATCATGGCTTTCCACTGGTTCATTTTGCTTCAAAATCATTTCTAAATTGTTGTTAATGACAAAAACAAAAGGGGACTAAAGACATTAGATCCTTCGTTTATGGTCCTTCGTTTTCTCTAAGATGGTGCAATGTAAGGAGAGGTTTCTCCATGCTTCCAGAATCTGATGCAATGTAAAGGAAAGATATGCAATCCTGTTAAATATAAGGCTTCCCAGTCAGTCCCTAGCCAGACCTGATATATCCTTGCTGCTATAATCATTGAAGACATCATGCTGACTGACTGGAAGACCTGGAGCCATGAGAGAGCCGTGTTCCAATGTTTTCTGTATATTGAAACATGTGAATTGTGGATTAATAAAGAAGCCATTCAGCACTCCAATTCAAGTACCTTGCTCTACTAGAGTTATTCTTACAGCTCAACTACTTCGACTGGAATATCAACACAACTATAATTATATTTAATAGTTCCCTGATCTACAGTATCTCATTCGATTGACATTGAGTCCCCAGACATCAACACTATCTAATGAACCCTTGCTCATGTATTCCAGTCATTTATACAACTCTTGTACCTTGGATTAAGACAGAGCCCAGTTTTCTTAATAGTCTGCTTCACCTGCCTTAGCTGCTGCTCACTGATGTACCTGATGGTTACTTCTGACAGCTGTAGCTTCACCTGCTCCCGTCCCACCGGCACCACCATACAACTATCCCCAGCCCCATCCACCCCAGGTGCAATGCCCCACCCCTCTGCTTTAATCTGCCTGTAGATGCCCTGCAGTTCTGTTTCACGAGCGGTACCCCTGTAAAACCCTATCTCTCTAACTCCGCATTGGGCCAACCTCTCCATCATCTCCACTACCCTCCTTAGAGTGGTGCTGATGCTGGTATCCTGGGAGTCCTTATAACTGAACTGCAGCAAGCCCCATCCCTTCAGCTGTAGAGTGTGAGACAGGGAGTGCACTAGCTGCTCCTCTTTCTCATCTGTACACATGCCCTGCCTCCCCCCAAGCAGCTTGGCATCATCCTGTCTGATGTATAGCAATAACCCCTCCAGCTGCCTGCACCTAGTCAGGGCAGCAGCTCCAGATGCTACCACGTCTGCAGGATGGCTGTAGTGGAGCTCCAGCCAGGAGCCTTCATCTTCAATACGTACTGCACGTGGTGTGGTGGGTACACCCAGGTACAGGGCAGCTTTCTTCTTATACCTGAAACAGTAAATAATTGGCAGTCATTGCTTGGCCAACTTTACTTAGAAACAGAATACACATACTATATGCAGCCTCTTGAATTTGACTTCTTTATCGGATAGTCTAAACAGGGCTGAACATACAATATGTTCTCAGAGAATTTAAGTGGGAATAATTGCTTTATGTTGATCTTGCAATGAAATACTTCTAGGGAATGCAATAAATGATGTTTTAATTGATACAATAAGTACTTCAAGAATCAATGGTTCAGGTAGTCCATGCAGTAGAAGTGCAATAAATAATATCTTATTGCAGACATATACTTCAGAGTGAAATTTGGTTTTCTTTTAAGATGATTTTCGGTGGACTGAGGATAAAATGCTGAACAGAACTTGCTAATAGTCTGAAGATCTAATAAACCTATGTCTATGCTGGTAGGACCTTGTCTGGCATCATCTCGACCCAACAAGCACTATTTTTCTCTTTGCCACATACTCGGCTCAGCATTGGACTTGATTCAACCTCTATTCTTGTCCAATGAAATTTGAAGTACTAGATCCATTATTCAATTTTCTCAATTCATAGATCTTTAGTATACACACATTGCTCTGAAAACAACATATCTAGAGTGATTCACGCATAGTGCGTATTTCACTAGTGATTTACGTGGGGTTGTCATGGCAACCAATCTGCTTTTTTGCTAAGATTACCGGTAAAATTCAAATTTATGACTCAATCTTTTTTCTATTTTCATGATTGAATGCATGTATAATAAATCTGTTAACTAACTCGTTGGTTTCAGTCGCTTAGAATATTGCACTTGTTGCTATGCAACTCGTGCAATATTCATGCTCCTTCAACCAACTCATTAGTTAACCTGTATATATATATACTATGGGCATATTACCTTATTAGAATTTGAGAGGCTTTATCCGGGCAGGACATCTTCAGTGTGTATCCCTCCCCACCACCTGTTACTGTCCAACCATGCCTTACAAGTTCAGTGTGTAGTGTTCTAATGTCATCATGATGGTCCTCCATGTTGAACACTATACCAGGCTGCTGCTTGCTCAAGGAGACAATTCGATCCTTGGAGGGGGAAGTTCTGATCTCAATGGTGAGTTGTCCAGATGAAGCACAGGTAGAGAGGTGCCTTGTGGCTTTCTTCCAGTCCTCAGTCACACTACATTTGGTCTTGTTAAAGTTGCGGTTGAGGTGCTTCAGGCTGAGTTTTACGGGCAGGTCCAGTAATTGGAAACATTCTCCAACATGTTCCACATTAATATCAGACATCCTCCGTGCATCCACTTCCAGTCTTCCATCCACTTGTGTGATACTCACATTACTACCTAGCTTCAATCTTGACGACAGAAAGTAAATACTTGTGTTAGATGTCTCAAATGGTGCAGTACACAAATATTCTGTGATCAGCAATAGGTCCAGTGACTTTATCACTTTTGTGTGCCCAACCTTACATGTGACACCCTGTAATTGTTATTGACACCCTGTAATTGTTATTGACAAAAGACACAGTTGAAGACAAGAAAAACTGACTTCATGATTTCTGACTTAGTTTTATGAGACAAAGTATGGTATTTAATTCCTCAAACAGGAAAAGCTGATCTATGTCTTATTTGACTTTGACTCGATGGGCAATATACAAATATATGATTAATGAATACTAGCAAATACCCGTGCTACGCACAGGATTTCCTAGTGGGACAGTGGGGCCCACATCCGATCTCTCACCCGCTAACAAAATCGGGACTAAAGTTTAGAAAACCACATTAAAAAAAGTGTCCATGCTATGACACCTATGACCTATAGGTTAGAAGGAGACTGCACTGATCTATATACACACACAATATGCAAATCGCCTCATCCTGGTGTAGGGGCACTGATAGGGGATTGTTTTCAGGCACTGATGGGGACCCTGGATGGGGGTGTTCAATTTCAGCCCATTTCAGACGCATTTATAACCCTGATATCTTCCAAAAGTGTTAATAAAACATAGCGGAATGGCTCGGCACCATTTTTGGCAATGTGCATGTGAAATATAATGGAGATCTGGCCAGCAGTTTTGGAGAAGATAGGGGTTTAAGGCTCCAAACACTATTTTAATAATATTTAGATAGGCTAGGCTAACCTGATATCAACAGTCAGTCTCTCATCAGGTGACTGCATGAGAATTTTTGTTGCTTTGATTTGGTTGACCATCCAGCCTTTGCCCTTGAACAAGGAAACATTACCATTTTCCAGATCAATCTGCTTCACACCATGGTCAGTCAGCTTCTGATGACATTGTAATACTGCATGGATTAAAGCGTCATTGGTGGCCTGTAATGGAGAGTGAATAACCATATTGCCATCATCTAGAGGTGTAGAGTTCTGAACAACCTCTTCAATCACTTGCAGCCATTCTGCTGTTGTTGTTGTGTGGTTCTCATGGGTGTACACCTTGTCCCTCAGGTCAGATTCAATAACTATTGATGATATCAGTTTGTCAGAGAGTATAGTGAAAACTTTGGCTGAGAATAAGTCAATGGGACGGTTTGCATGTAGATTGATGATGCCTGGTGACTTCTCACTAATTCTCACAGACCTTTCAGTGCCTGGAACCTGGAACATCATACCATTATCACCAAACCTATAGGAAGAAATGATTCAAATATAATGATAGTGATGAATAAAAAGAAATGCCTCTGCTCCATTCTCATAAAAAGGTGGGAATTGAAGAATTAGCTTTTATACCCAATTCCCAGATGGGGCAGGTTGCATATGGTATTGTTTACCTCATCTTGAGTGTTAGTTTCCCATCAGGTGACTCCATGACAAAGCTAGTGTCTTTGAGCATGGCCTTCCATCCTTTTCCTAGACACAGGGCATCTTTTCCCTCGCCAACATTAACCTGCTTTACACCATGGTCAGACAGCTTCTGATGAAATTCCAATACTGTGAGGATAAAGGCGTCTGTTGTGGCCTGTACAGGTGAAGACAAAGTCAGTATCCCTTCGTCTAGTGCAGGGGTGTTCTGCACCAGGTCATTCACCACCTGTAGCCATTCTGCTTGTGTTGTGATATGCTCCTCATTGGTGTACACCTTGTCCCTCAAGTCAGATTCAATAACTAGTGATGATATCATTTTGTCAGAGAGTGTTGTGAAAACTTTGGCTGATACTAAGTCAATGGGATGGTTTGCATGTAGATAAATGATGCCTGGGGTTTTCTCAATTATTCTGACAGACCTCTCAGTGCAAGGTACCTTGAACATCATACCATTTTCACCAAACCTATATGATAAAATAATCAAATATAATGGAAATAATCGAAAAAAAGAAATGCCTCTGGTAAAAGTTATGAAATTGTCAAATGAGCTTTTTTACCCCATTCCCAGAGGGGGCAGGTTGCAAATGCTATTGTTTACCTCATGTTAAGTGTTAGTTTCCCATCAGGTGACTCCATGACAAAGCTAGTGTCTTTGAGCATGGCCTTCCAACCTTTTCCTAGACAAAGGGCATCTTTCCCATCTCCTACATTAACCTGCTTTACACCATGGTCAGACAGCTCCCGATGAAATTCCAATACTGTGAGGATAAAGGCATCTGTTCTGGCCTGTACAGGTGAAGTTAAGACCAGGTTTCCCTGGTCTAGTGCAGGGGTGTTCTGCATCACCTCGTCCACCACATGTACCCATTCTGCTGGGGTTGTTGTATGCTCCTCATTGGTGTACACCTTGTTCAATTTTGCAGAGAGTGTTGTGAAAACTTTTGCTGATACAAAGTCAATGGCACGGTTTGCATGAAGACTAATGCAGCCTGGTGTGTTCTCAGTAATTCTGACAGACCTTTCAGTGCTCGGAACCTTGAACATCATCCCATTGTCACCCAACCTAAAATAAATGGATAAAATGGAAAAACATTGAATAATCTGAATGTGCCAAACAGTCAAATGAGCTTTTTTACCCCATTCCCAGAGAGGGCAGGCTGCATTTATATTATATGCTATAGTTTACCTCATATTGAGTATTAGTTTCCCATCAGGTGACTCCATGACAAAGCTAGTGTCTTTGAGCATGGCCTTCCATCCTTTCCCCGTACACAAGTCATCTTTCCCATCTCCAACTTTAACCTGCTTTACACCATGGTCAGACAGCTGTTGATGACATTTCAATACTGTGAGGATAAAGGCATCTGTTGTGGCCTGTACAGGTGAAGACAAGACCAGCATTCCTTCTTCTAATTCAGAGGTGTTCTTCACCAGCTGTTTCACCACCTGTACCCATTCTGCAGGTGTTGTTACATGCTCCTCTTTGGTGTACACCTTCTCCCTCAGGTCAGATTCAATAACTAGTGAAGACATCATTTTTGCAGACAGTGCTGTGAAAACTTTTGCTGAGACTAAGTCAATGGCACGGTTTGCATGAAGACTAATGCAGCCTTGTGTTTCCTCAGTAACTCTCACAGACCTTTCAGTGCCTGGAACCTTGATCATCATACCATATTCACCAAACCTATAGGAATAAATAATTGAGATATAATGATAGGAATGAATTAAAAGAAATGCCTCAGCTCCATTCTCAATAAAATTTAGGAAATTGACAAATGGGTTTTTGAACCTCATTCCCAGAGGTTGCACATTTCACATCACATTGTTTACCTCATCTTGAGTTTTAGTTTTCCATCAGGTGATTCCATGACAAAGCTAGTGTCTTTGAGTATGGGCTTCCATCCTTTTCCCTTACAAAGGTTAACTTTCCCATCTCCAACATCAACCTGCTTCACACCATGGTCAGACAGCTTCTGATGACATTCCAATACTGTGAGGATAAAGGCATCTGTTGTGGCCTGTACAGGTGAAGACAAAGTCAGCGTTCCTTCTTCTAATTCAGGGGTGTTCTGCACCAGCTCTTTCACTACCTGTACCCATTCTGCTGGTGTTGTTATATGCTCCTCATTGGTGTACACCTTGTCCCTCCGGTCAGATTTGATAACTAGTGATGACAAGATTTTCTCAGAAAGAGTTGTGAAAACTTTGGCTGATACAAAGTCAATGGCCCGGTTTGCATGAAGAGTAATGCAGCCTAATGTGTTCTCACTAATTCTCACTGACCTTTCAGTGCCAGGTACCTTGAACATCATACCATATTCACCAAACCTGGATGTAGAAATGATTAAAATATAATGGAAACAATCAACAAAAAGAGGCGCATATATGATCAATTCTCACAAAAAGAAGCCAAATGGACAAATGATGTATTTGACCCTACTCCCATAGGAGTAGGTTTCACATGGCATTGTTTACCTCATCTTGAGTGTTAGTTTCCCATCAGGTGACTTCATGACAAAGCTAGTGTCTTTGAGAATGGCCTTCCATTCTTTTCCCTTACAGAGGTTAACTTTCCCATCTCCAACATCAACCTGTTTTACACCATGATCAGACAGCTTCTGATGACATGTCAATAGTGTGAGGATAAAGGCATCTGTTGTGGCCTGTACAGGTGAAGTTAAGACCAGCATTCCTTGGTCTAGTGCCGGGGTGTTTTGCACCAGCTCGTTCATCACCTGTACCCATTCTGCTGGTGTTGTGATATGCTCCTCTTTGGTGTACACCTTGTCCCTCAGGTCAGTTTCAATAACTAGAGATGACATTAGTTTGTCAGCAAGTGCTGTGAAAACTTTGGCTGATACCAAGTCAATGGGACGGTTTGCATGAAGACTAATGACGCCTGGTGACTTCTCGGTAATTCTAACTGACCTTTCAGTGCCTGGAACCTGGAACATCACACCATTATCACCAAACCTACAGGAAGAAATAATTCAGATATAATGGAAATGCTTAACAAATAGAAATGCATTGGCTTATTTCTCATGAAAAGGTGCCAAACAGACAAATGAACTTTTTTACAACATTCGCAGAGGGGGAAGGTTTCACAGGGCATCATTTACCTCATCTTGAGCGTTAGTTTTCCATCAGGTGACTTCATGATGAAGCTAGTGTCTTTGAGCATGGCCTTCCATCCTTTTCCCTTAAACAGGTCAACTTTCCCTTCTCCAACATCAACCTGCTTCACACCATGGTCAGACAGCTTCTGATGATATTCCAATACTGTGAGGATAAAGGCGTCTGTTGTGGCCTGTACAGGTGTAGACAAGACCACTTTTCCTTCTTCTAGGGCAGAGGTGTTCTGCTGTAGCTCGTCCACCACCTGTACCCATTCTGCTGGTGTTGTCATATGCTCCTCATTGGTGTACACCTTGTCCCTCAGGTCAGTTTCAATAACTAGAGATGATATTAGTTTGTCAGCAAGTGCTGTGAAAACTTTGGCTGATACCAAGTCAATGGGACGGTTTGCATGAAGACTAATGGCGCCTGGTGACTTCTCAGAAATTCTAACAGACCTCTTAGTGTTCGGAACCTGGAACATCACACCATTATCACCAAACCTATAGAAAGAAATAATTCAGATATAATGGAAATGATTAACAAATAGAAATGCATTGGCTTATTTCTCACGAAAAGGTGCCAAACAGACAAATGAGCTTTTTTACACCATTCACAGAGGGGGAAGGTTTCACATCGCACTGTTTACCTCATCTTGAGTGTTAGTTTTCCATCAGGTGACTCCATGACAAAGCTAGTGTCTTCAAGCATGGCCTTCCATCCTTTTCCCTTAAACAGGTCAACTTTCCCATGTCTAACATCAACCTGCTTTACACCATGGTCAGACAGCTTCTGATGAGATTCCAATACTGTGAGGATAAAGGCATCTGTTGTGGCCTGTACAGGTGAAGACAAGACCAGCATTCCTTCTTCAAGTGCTGGTGTGTTTCGCAGCATCTCGTCCACCACCTGTACCCATTCTGTTGGTGTTGTCATGTGCTCTTCTTTGGTGTACACCTTGTCCCTCAGGTCAGATTCAATAACTAGAGATGATGTCATTTTGTCAGAGAGTGTTGTGAAAACTTTGGCTGAGAATAAGTCAATGGGACGGTTTGCATGTAGATTGATGATGCCTGGTGACTTCTCACTAATTCTCACAGACCTTTCAGTGCCGGGAACCTGGAACATCATACCATTGTCACCAAACCTATAGGAAGAAATGATTCAAATATGATGATAGTGATGAATAAAAAGAAATGCCTCTGCTCCATTCTCATAAAAAGGTGGGAATTGAAGAATTAGCTTTTATACCCAATTCCCAGATGGGGCAGGTTGCATATGGTATTGTTTACCTCATCTTGAGTGTTAGTTTCCCATCAGGTGACTCCATGACAAAGCTAGTGTCTTTGAGCATGGCCTTCCATCCTTTTCCCAGACACAGGGCATCTTTCCCATGTCCAACATCAATCTGCTTCACACCATGGTCAGACAGCTCCTGATGACATTCCAATACTGTGAGGATAAAGGCATCTGTTGTGGCCTGTACAGGTGTAGACAAAGTCAGCGTTCCTTCTTCTAATTCAGGGGTGTTCTGCACCAGCTCTTTCACTACCTGTACCCATTCTGCTGGTGTTGTCATATGCTCCTCATTGGTGTATACCTTGTCCCTCCGGTCAGATTCAATAACTAGTGATGACATCATTTTTGCAGACAGCGCTGTGAAAACTTTGGCTGATACAAAGTCAATGGCCCGGTTTGCATGAAGACTAATGTAGCCTGGCATCCTCTCACTAATTCTCACTGACCTTTCAGTGCCAGGTACCTTAAACATCATACCATTTTCACCAAACCTATATGATAAAATAATTGAAATATAAAAGGAATAAGCATTAAAGAGTTGCACATATATATATATGCTCCATCCTCACACAAATTACCCATTTTTAAACCATTCCCAGAGAGGGCAGTTCAGTAGATCTGAACTGCAGACACGGTCAGTTTAGGGTTCCATGGTTACATGTGACTAAATGCAATCTGGCTGGTGTAGCATAACTTGAAATTGCATTGTCCTAAGCTGAATAACTTACAAATTCAGGTGACACAAGCCTTCTTATAATAGAGGTTATTCTATTTAAAAATTAAATCATGATCAATCCGGTGTGTAACAAATAGTAAATGACGCTCTGTTTGGATTCAAACCAATCTCAAAAAGATCGGAAAATCAGACTCCCCAAATTTCTGATGTAATTTGATTTGTTCAAACCCTCTATCATGCCATTTGCTATGTTTAATATTAAGTACTATGAATTGTCTTAATTGGGCCATCTTTTAGTACTTAGAAATCAAGAAACTTACATAGATGGCAATATTTTGGAGATTGTTTCCTGGTATACAATGTTCCGTTCCTCCGCACTTGAATAAACAGTGACACAGCTGAAGGCATTGTTTATTGCTGCTTGGCCCTGGGCAGTGGAGGCAAACCTTCTCTTGTGCCAACAACTGGGGCAAGGGGCTAACGGTCTTTCCCATTTCTTTGTATCTTTCAGAGTAGATATATCAAATAGTTGTTCCAACTCAAGTCCAGAAATCAAGGCTAAAAGTTTTGTGATGTGTTTACTAGTGCATGACTTGCGGTGCCATGGTGGGGAAAATGTTGATTGCAAGGCCAGAACTCCATTAACTATATCAGACATTTTGTTTGTGTCAGGGTTGATTATCTCAAGGAGAAAAACTAAAGTGTTGTTCAATTCTGGTTTGCTGCACAGAAATCTAAGTACCTTATTCATATCTGAATCTCCAGTTTCCGTCAGATATTGGGCTGCACTATATTCCATGAAGGAGATATGTGGCCATGTAATTCTGTGGCCCCTATCTGGGTTTGAAATATCTGCTTTACCTATAATTATAAAAGGCATGTTTTCTGGGTTATCTATGCCTTTCTTCAGCATGTCATTTTCAAAAATAATTTTCCCTTCCAACATGTGCAAGAGACAGAACTTGTGAAATTTCTCAAGCTGATCTTTGGTTGGTTTGAGCTTGTCCCTTTTACAAACTAGTTTTTCTATCAGTTTGTAGATTTTAAGCTTTGTAAGACCTCTGAGGTTTTCAGTGGAAAGTTCATCTTCCTTGATCAATATGCATACCATAGCTAGAACCAGTGGAAGGGTAAACAATCCACATAGTCTTTTGTCATTAGCAATTGAGGACTTAAAATCAATTTTGATTTTCTTAGATTCCTCTTGTGTAAAATTATTAGAGTCAGAAGTACAGAACTTGTCAACGTACTCCAGGATTCCCGACTCATCAAATCCCTGTACTTCTATTGTTCTCTGTCTCCACCTACCCTGGAGTTTATGAAGCACAGGGTGATTTGTTCTTACACCAGCTAATATAACCCTCTTTCCCCCTCTCATTTCACCCTTTATGTCCTCAATTAACTCTGTAGCATGATAGATCTCGTCTAACGAGTCATATACCATTGCTGTTTGCTCAGGGAAATCATTGAAGTGCTTAAAGGCATCTTGACTCTGGGATTTGCTACATCTCTGACTTAATACATTCTTTACTGTCTCGGCTAAATTTGATTTACAGTCCTCAGGCCTTATATACAACAGGCTTTTGATATCTTTAAGAATATTGTAAGGCACCTCTGTATTTTCTTCCATAGCCTTCCCCCAGTCATTTGCACTGTTGAGCATGGAACAGGATTTACCCGCCCCAGGAATAGCATGAAATAGAACAACCTTAGCACCATCGCTGTAGTCAAGTGCCTCTTTCATCTTTATGTCAGGGGCCTTTGTGCTGTAATAGAATTTGCAGGTTTTGGTTGCACATAGAATAGAATAGAATAATACTTTATTTTGCCAATGTTTTACATATATATGGGTCAGATCAGCAGAAAATGTACAATTGGCAGATCTACACATTCAGTTAGTTCCGCTAAATTAGACTGAAATGACATTTTGCTAGGCCCATCGGTTGTGGTTTATACAATTATTCACAAAGTTATATTTATTTTACCCCCAAAAGCGATTTAATAAAACTTACGTCTGATGAGATGCAGGATCCCCTGCCACCAATCTTAGTTTTGTAAAGGTTTTCACCATGTTTTCTTTGTAGAGATCATAGCCATCACCGGTCTTGAAGATTCGCAAGTTCCGAGAGAAATTCAAATTTTCCTCCACCAAACCCTTAACCCATGGCAAGACTACAATATGCACAAGATTATTGTTCTGATTATTGACATCATTATACTGGATAGCAAAATATTAGACGACCTAATCTGAGAAAAGTAGCTTTTAAAACTGCATTGAAATTAAAATATAAAACAGTTCAAATTATTAACTCAATTAAGATTGTTTCAATATTGTTAGATCACATTCTGTCTTAGCTTTTCAACTTCACAATCCTTCTCATCCCGATCTAATAGTTTAAACAGAATTAGGTTCATGTAAAAGAGTCATGACACAAGATAAAACTTTTACCATCTGGCTGTGTGATACTGGGCGGGACATGGACACCATGTGCTTCTAAGGCACTGGTGAGGACAGTAGCTGCTCTATTCTTCTGTCCATCCAGGCACAGGGAGTTTACCAAAGCTAGACATCTTTCCTCTGCATTACGCCTCACCCAATCAATCAGTAAGGATATCTTTTCTTGACTTGTGTTTGCCATCTGTGTAAGAAATCATATGGGTCAGATTTTCAGAAAATATACAATTTGCCTTCACCAATCCTCTCAAATAACCCACATTTAAGACAAAAATGAGCTTCAAAATGCAGTTTAACATAACAGAACTGATACTCTAAATCAATGCAATACCAAATATACTCAGATATACCCAGTATTCTTCATTTTTCAGCCTAATTTAGGAGAATTTCCTAAATGTGTACAGCTGCCAATTGTACGTTTTCTGAAAATCTTACCCATATATAGTATCTGAGCAAGGGATCTTGTATGGCGAGAGACAAGTGCCTTCGGCACTTGAGAGGAACAGACAGACAGACAGACTAACTACAGTATAATACAGAGAAACAGACAGACAGACTAAATACAGTATAACTTGCAAAAATCAACACTGGGAATCTATTTGAAATCGAAATATATAAATCAGAATTTAAGACTATGTTAAAATATCATTATTAGTTTAGCAAATAAGAAAGAAGAGAGAGGGAGAGAGAGAGAGCAGGTCACAGAAGGAGAGGGGAAGCGGGAGGAAAGAGAAATGGGAGAAATGGGAGAGGAGAGATGCAAAGACACCAGTCATACAAAGTGCAGGGAAAGGTGTTAAAGCTACTGAGTTACATAAGCCTATGGTGGAGATTGGTGCACAGCGCTGACCCTGTGGTGGGAAATAAAACTTAGGTTGCAGGGAGAGATGAGCAGTGAGGCATGACGTGAAATAATGGGTCTTGCGCAGCTTGTGACTTTCCTTTGGAGGTACGAGATTTTGCCGTGGACCGAGGCCGTACCATATTAAACAAGGGGGAAAAGAGCTTCGCCTACATTAATTATGGTATAATCATTAGAGCAATTATTTACTCATAGTTAATTATCATCTGAAAAGGTATACTAATAATGGCCCCCTGGAAAAAGATTAATTAGGCCCCTCTGGCGAATTAATGCACTATGTTAACTCTTATTCCTTAAGCTCAGCTTAATCCTCCAGACTTAGTTCTCATTAATTATACTTATTCTGGTATACATCGACCTAATTAGAACTAGAAAGTTCATTTATTTCTATATATTAATAACTCTCTGAATGATAAGGGTTGAACTGAATTACTCTCAAGAGTTGTTAGTTCTGCCCAGTACTTAATTATGCAGGGTCAGGTACACAGGGGCTGGGTGACCATGGTGGACGGAATGCCCTCCATACTCCCTCCCCTGTATCTCTGCCCTATTACCTTTTATGTAGTTTGTATGTAGATTTATGGTTGCAGTATGTTAACCCTAGCTAGGGGGCCTAACCCTAATCGCCATGATTAACCAATTCATACAATTCAAAAAAGGCTTTGTGTAGTTCCTGGAATCAGGAAGGTGGGTTGGGGATATCTCACCCCTCCCTACCACCAGGGGGCAGGACTGCTCTGTATGGAGGGGGTGTGCCCAGCTCTAAAGTGCCCCACAGAACTTTTTGAATAAAGGATTCTTAATGAAGCCAGCTTAGAGTGAAGTCTATTTTGTTCTCTCCTGTAAAACAAAGTTTATATTAACTTAAAAAGTAGGCTCAAACTTACAATCTAAAGGCACCAATACTTGTCTATGCTATAGATATTGCATCACAAAAAATATAACTGAATGTCTGTTAGTTACCATTGGCTTTCGAACTGGCAAGATAGTGCTGCCAGGAGTGTAACACCTTCAAGCAAACAGATTACATTGTTAGCCCACATGTAAACCTGCTTCATAAAAACCTGAAAGCAACCCAGGAACCGGACAGTAGTGACAGTAAATGTATATCAAACTCCTCAAGTTAATGGTTGTAATTTTTTTTACTGACACTGATTTCATACAGGTACCGAGGCCAGTCTGAGGGTGGGTGGGGCTCTGACCACAGCTGTAGGAATGTGCCTCCACACACCCACTCACACACAGTGCAGACGCATGCATCATGCACTCAACCTGCACCTACATACAGCGCATCCATGACCTGTTGAGAATTGGTTCTGGTATTTGTTTTCCATAATTATTAAAGGAAAAAAAAGTAGGATACAGATTGGGCATGGTGTTGTCTCATATACCCTCAAGGTTGGTGGTGATATTAGATGTTTTTCTGTCTTTAAATGATTTTTCATGGAGGGCCCTCTCTGTGTCCACTGGAACCTGTAGCCACATAATGTAAACACAGGAGACCCAGGCCCCTCTTCAGGTCAAAATTACCCATGACCCTCTACTCGGGCCTTAGTCCACCAGTCATGAATTCTATTTAAAATCTTCCCTATTGTTACATTGGCAAGGCAAGGTTACATAAAGAAAACCTGACTTACCTGGATCCTGTCTATGTCGTGTGTTGTAAGGCCAACCTCCTTCTTCTCCAGTAGCTCTAGCAGGTGATTGCTGACCTTCATATGGTCCATCAACTTGGCTTCAACAGAATCCAAGGCTGTTTTCGCCTGCAATCAAGAAGTTTCTCAACATGATCTCACAAGAAGTCACAAGGTTATGGGTTCTAGGACAGCTACCCGCCGGACATCTACCCGCCGGACATCACCCCGCCAACTTTTCCCAGCTGGAACAATTACCATCCTAGACATTACCCCGCTAGGACATCTACCATCCAGGACATTTACCAGCCTTATTACAGCTGTCCTGACACCAAGATGATGACCAACCACCTCTCACAAAGTTGTGACGTATGTATGGGACTGACTTACATATATAGGCTGTGAGGCCGTAGACATGCGTTTTTGTTTCCCTATTAGGGGTAGTACAAAATGTTTACATAAATTGGTACACAATAACCTAAATAACACCACCATAGATAATGCAGGAATAACAACCATCTCCAGCAGTTCTGATGTAACATGGATTTAGTTACAGGGGCGTCGCTGGCAATTTCTAAGTGGGCGGGGGGGGGACATATTTGGGTATCATGGACCTTTTTCCCATATTCATGTATGAAGTGTACAACAACATGAATCATTTTTCAAGTCTAAAATTAGTTCAAAGATGCCATTATCTCATGTAAAACACTGATGGATTATAATGATGTCAGTTCATTTTCTTTGATTAATCATTTCAAGACATTCAAGTATATTGTTACAAATCACTAACTAGAATCAGAAAGAGGTACAACAATCATTAAATATACATCATAGAAGTATGAGAAAATTTCAAAACATATCTGACCTATGATATAAGAAATTTTATTAATGCAAGGAAAGGTACATAATAGTAGGTTTGAAAACAGGCTCTCACAATTCGCCTATCCTTTATTATCTCATGTATTGACCCCAGACGGCGTGGGCGGTCAGAAAAGGATGCCAGGGTTGACATAACACTGCCGTAGCGTTTGCATACCAAGTATGTATACCATCGGTAAACATTATAAATGAAGGCCATCTTATTAAAAGCAGCTTAATCATTGAGAAAAACATTCACATCAAGTTAATACGAAGACAAAATGATTCCCAAGATGGAATTTTCATAGATCAAGCCCATAGAGATTGGCCTGGCTGCGGTGCGATGTGTTGACTTAAATGGTAAAAGGTACAGAATAAAACTGTTGATACGCCTTATAGTAGGTGGCGCCCTGGGCATTACAGGATAGGCAAATTGTTTAAGTTTTTTTAAGTTCTCATGTATTATACCGTTCTCTAATTTTTAATAACAATTCAGTTATTATTGACCAAACTATAATGAGAAAAATTGGTCTTGTATTTCATATTTTTTTTAGGAATTTTATTACTTCTATCAAAAATAAATTCACAGAGTTGATATGCATAAAATCTGTATGCCTGACTGACAGTGGACAATTTGTATTATGGATAATAAAGGTATAAACAGACTGTTCAGCAGAAAAAATAGGAATTATAACATTTCATTTAAACTTTGCCTCATGAAAGAACATGGTTAAGTGAATCCAAAAAGCAAATAAAAACAATTTGTCACCGGGTTAGTTTTCATTTCAGGGAGCTCTGAAATGTATTACCATTCACAGTAGGATTCTATGGGAAAAGGACAATTTTTTCCATCTTTCCAGTATAAAAGTAAATGGAATTTAACTTTTTATAATCATATTGCTTTACAAGCATAAAAAGGAGGGGTTGGGGTCACCAGCACATCATCGGCTGAATTTTCATTATGATGAGCTAAAAACCGGAGGATTGATAATTTTGTATTAACAATTTTCAGGACTATTTTTCAAATTATATTAATAACCTGTTCGTTCATGCATGAGGGCAAACTGATAGCTATGATTGCTATGTTTTGAAGAATTTGCAAAAGAAATATGGGATTCATCCATCTGAAATCTTGGAAAAAGGGAGGAAATATCCATTTTCTTTACAAACTTCAATAGTAACCATTGGTGGTCCCTAAGATGAAAAAGAAAATTGTGACGAAACCTATTTCTTTTCTTTTTTTTTCACCCAATTATGTTCTTTTTCAAGACAAAGTTTGAAACAAATATTGTGAATTCTAACTGTCCGTGCATGAAAACATTTTGATATAAAATATTCTCATGTCTAAATGTTAGAAATCCATTTAAAACAATAATGAAATGTAATTTTAAGGGAACAAGCAGGGAACTTGCACATGGAAATTATTTACTCTTTTATAAACAGGACCAAAATAGTATTTCTCCAATAGTGGAATAGTACATGTGTCTAAGGATCAATACTCTATCTAACACAACAACACAACATACCTCAATGATACAGTACAATAACACTTATTTTTCTACCTTTGAAAAGGGACTGGCATATGAGAATTATTATCTGTACACTTGTTATTGACCGAGGGAGCGTGGGAAGTTAGAGGGCGTTAGCCCGAGATCTTCTGTGCTCCCGAGGTCACTAACAAGTGTACAGACTTCACCCGAGCTTTGTTCCATATTTATTACACCCCATTAATAAATAAAAAATATAAATAATTAAAAATAAAAGAAGTAATTTACGTTTTGGGCGGACCTACTTGTTGTATGTCCCCAGGGTGACATAACTCACATGTTATGCACCACTTTGACCAAGTGCTGAAGGTATAGGAAGCAACAGCACAGGGATGTAATAAAGCTGGTGTCACATTGATTTAAAGTTCAGCTCTGTGATGTTGAACTGTATTTCTAACCTTCTTTTCGTCTTAAATGGGGGTTATTTGAGGGGATTGGTAAAGACGATTGGTGAAGGCAATTTTCTGAAAATCTAACACCTTATCCTAGACTGAAGCAATATGGTACCTGAGTTTGTAATTAAGAATTATTCACAGCGGATTGACGTGTGGACACTGTAAAGTTCAGATCGCAGCCATACAATTCCCTGGGTGCCTAACAGTCACTTACAGTCACTGATTGCATTCTTGTCTTACCAAAGTCAGATTGTCATAATTACTGCTAGTAAAGGGACATCCTCACCTTCTTCCTGTTAAAAGTTTAAATTGCCTAGTCATTCCAGACCCATCTAAACGTCATACAGATATTATGAATACAGAATATTAAATGATTCTGGAATTGTTCATCCAGGTGTAAAATTTCATCTCTCAAAGTATCCCTGACAGTCACTTACAGTCACTGCATTCTTGCATGTGATGATTGTCATTATTACTGCTATTAAAAGAGCATTCTCACCAAATTCCTGTCATAAGTTTAAATTGCCTAGTCATTCCTGACCCATTGAAACGTCATACAGATGGAATATCAGATAGAAAGTTTGACACTACAATCACCTTTTTAAACTTTGGGAAAACTTTTGATAGAAAGTCTGACACTGTAATCACTTTCTCAAACTTTGGGAAAACTTTTGAAAGAGGAAATGGGTCATATTCCTCCTTCAATGCATCTAAGGGGTCAGACTGTCAGAAAATGTACAATTTGCAGCTGTATGCATTTAGTAAATTCTGCAAAGCTAGGCTGCAATTTGGTCAATACTAGGTAAATTCGAGTAGGATTGCATTGATTCTAGCAATCTGTTTGATTAGGTTGAACTGTATTTTGAACTTAATTGTTATTTGAAATTGGGATCGTTTGAGAGCCAACTTGAAATGTACATTTTCTGAAAGTCTGACCCATATGTAAAGCTAGATAGGAGGGTGAAGAAGAAATCTAATTGCACAATTGGGACGTGTTACAGGGAGTCAGAAGTCGCAAACAAGGATATTTTCTAAAATGTTTATTTTATAGGATCACTTCTTTGGAATTTGAATTATGAATGCGAGTTCTGAATTTTGAGGACTTTATCACTTATAGTTGCCTGGTTAATAGGGTTATTTGTTTTAGTAACACTAAAGCATCCTTAAAATGTGTATTTGCAATGAGGTTTTCTGATGCAAATGAAGCATACATCTTTTAGATTAAAATACAATTCTACAGCCTTTTGTACTTTGTAGCTGACTGGATATTAGAAGGCTATAGAATGAACATTATTCACAGGGCCTTCGACCTTATTTTGGGAGTAATTTATTTAGAGCCTCTGGCTTGGACCTTTTTAAGCTCCCACCAAAAGTGGGGGGGACATGTCCCCCCCGTCCCCCCCGGCAGCGATGCCCCTGCTCAGTTATTAAAACGGGAAACAATAGGGCACTTCACAAATTATGGTTGAGGTTACCAAACGTCCTAAGATACTTCCACTGCGCAGGTCATTACTGGCCAGTGGTGGCTGGAATGTGGGCACCTGTACACTGAGAGAGGGGGAGCGGGACAGGCTCTGACAGGGAGACCAGGGCAGACCAGACCAAAGCACCAGTCTACCAGCTGGTCACCAGACTTGCACAGTCCTTCTCTCTATAATGCACTGTACACTCACACTAGTTCTGAACCTCTAGAGGCATACTGCAAGTCTACGGTGGTCTCTGTGTGTACATTCCTCCCACTCCTCTGCCTGCACATCCATCCCTATGCCTATATACATGTATACATATATAATTATACATATGAGTAATTCTCCCAACCGGGCGGCATTTGATTTCATGGAGGCCATTATTTTAGAAAAAAAGAAAGAATACATTTAATCTCTACAATCTTTGGCGTACATATAGCAGGGAATATCAGTATAATGCAAAACAAGTTTGGGAAGGCTGTGACGATTATTTCGATTCCTACACCTATGGTTACAGCCGTACTGAGCCATCATGAACTTCAACAAGATGGTCAGCTCCTCCAATAGGAAGAATAGGAAAAGGCATTTCAATGCCCCTTCCCACATTCGCCATAAGATCATGGGTTCTCCTCTCTGAGTTAGTGTGTCTCTCATTGAAACTAGCTGGTACACGCTGAAGCGTGCCGGGAGTGAGTTCCACCGGTGACGTCACAGGGTAATCAACACCTCCACCAGCTGGACTCAGAGTCCCGAGCTGACTGTGGACACAAATCGTGCCCATACTCATTTACTCTTAGGAATTTTCAAAAATCAACTGTGGGTCACTTTTCATATACCAATATTTCCCAAAGTCGTCATCTGTACAACCTGTGTAATATTACAGACTTTTCTTCTTCTTTTGCACATATTACGCATAGCCAAAATCCATAACAAAGACACCTTTTCCTATTACAATCTGGATATTCCTATTCCTGGAACAAATAGTTTCATGGCACTGACTATTTCTTCATTACGGAGATCTTTTCACCCATGACAAGGAGTCTTTTTACTATGACGACTCCCCTATTACCCATGACATGTGCCATCTGCTGCTATTGCACATGGCACTTGTTTTTTTTGAGATATGACAGTGATCGGATCTGTTCTTTTTGCTCTAAACCTTTCTGTCATGGGTAGACTAGCGCACCTTGATTATCTATTATTTTTTATACATATCAATATATGTGTAGAAATGAAATTTATCAACTCATAGCCATTAATTGAAAGGCAATACTTTTAAAACAATTCCTAAAATAATGTTTCTTAAAAATAAAGGAAATGTATCATCTAATAACCAACTTTATTTTGGTCTGATTTCAGGTCTATGAGAATAGCCTAAGGGACTTAGTGCTAGTCTACTAGCTTATAGTCAAACATCACATAGTAGTATATACAAATGAGGGAGTCCCTCAGGCATTTGACATGTCTGTCTTTCTGTCAAAAAGGAATCTAAAATAGTACCTCATCGGATATTAAGATATCCATAAGTCATGTTGATTATGTGTTGGAATATCTTAGAAAAGGAAATGATATTTGAAAAAGAAAAATGTTGGATATATGGGATATTTACTATGACACATTTTTATCCTGACAGTTTGGGGACAAAACATATCTATTTATTTTAATAAAGTTGTGTTCTACGTGTCAGTGGGTCTTTAACATTCTCTATTCTGGGTCATCTATAGGACTTGCTGGATCCAGGGAAGTTGAAAGTTCTCTAGTTCGTCCAGATAAACTACTCAACCAACTCCTATTAAACTATATGTTCTTAAATCTAGAACATTTTGTGATGCTTACAGTAAATTCTTGGGAGAGGATGTGCACAACAACACAGAGAACTAGTTGGTTTATTATCAGCAAAACCTCTCCATTCTCTTCTCGATATTGAAACATGGCACCCCGACTTGTTTATGTCTAATTGTGCATGCCCCAAAGTATGTAAATGAGCAAAAAACGGTGCAAAATACGTCTAAAATACAGATGCAAGGTCACGGTTTAGGACTTGGTTACAACTTTTGGGCAAAACGTATGCATGGGCCTGTTGCAACCTCTCTCATGCAGTTGTTGTTTTTTGCCATTTCATTCAGTGGAAACAAAATGTCTCACTCACCGTTTTGTGTGTGTAGAGCAGGTGAAAACTCTGCCCGCAGTTGATTAATTCTTCACATCAAGCATTGAAAGGTAGGACATTAAACATTTTATTGTCATAGTGAGTTGTTAGAAAATTCTACAACTCTCCACAAACTACCGCAAACCTAACTGCACTGTTTGAATCGAGCCCGATTCAAAGCCCTGTATAGGGCTAACAAAGCTAGGTGCAAGGTAGCATGGAAAAAGTTGGCCTTCCACTCTTGTGGACTGACAGCAAAAACAGTTAGCAAATAGGAAGGTGGACTCAATGATCACATGTATGATAAGACTGTGAAAGACCCTATGTGGGCATGGGTCAATGTATAGACTGATGCCGCACCTGGCTGCACATGCACACAGACACATACAGACATACATACATACATGTTTAGGAGCAGGAGCATTCATTGTGCTTGCAGTTCTATTTGTTTGTTGAAATTCATGTGTGCAACACTTCCCAGGTGGAACATTGGTTAGTTTAAAATAATAATGTTTCCAGGTGGAAGAGGAAAAGGAAAGTGAGAGTGATGGAAGAGGAGGTAGGAGAGGTAGAATAGGTGGAGGAGGGGGTTGTGGTGGAAGAGGCAGAAGAGATGGAAGATGGGAAGAGATGGAAGAAGTAGGAGAGGAGGAAGAGATGGAAGAGAGGAAGAGATGGAAGAGGTAGGAGAGGAGGAAGAAGTGGAAGAGGTAGGAGAGAGGGAAGTGGTGGAAGAGATGGAAGAGGTGGAGGAGGTGGAAGAGGAGGAAGAGGAGGAAGAGATGGAAGAGGTAGGAGAGGAGGAAGAGGTGGAAGAGGTGGAAGAGGTAGGAGAGAGGGAAGTGGTGGATGAGATGGAAGAGGTGGAGGAGGTAGGAGAGAGGGAAGTGGTGGAAGAGATGGAAGAGATGGAAGAGGTGGAGGAGGTGGAAGAGATGGAAGAGATGGAAGAGGTAGGAGAGGAGGAAGAAGTGGAAGAGGTAGGAGAGAGGGAAGTGGTGGAAGAGATGGAAGAGGTGGAGGAGGTGGAAGAGGAGGAAGAGATGGAAGAGGTAGGAGAGGAGGAAGAGGTGGAAGAGGTGGAAGAGGTAGGAGAGAGGGAAGTGGTGGAAGAGATGGAAGAGGTGGAGGAGGTAGGAGAGAGGGAAGTGGTGGAAGAGATGGAAGAGATGGAAGAGGTGGAGGAGGTGGAAGTGGTGGAAGAGATGGAAGAGGAGGAAGAGGTGAAAGAGGAGGAAGAGATGGAAGAGATGGAAGAGGTGGAGGAGGTGGAAGAGGAGGAAGAGGAGGAAGAGGAGGAAGAGGAGGAAGTGATGGAAGTGGTGGAAGAGGAGGAAGAGGTGGAAGAGATGGAAGAGGTGGAGGAGGTGGAAGAGGAGGAAGAGATGGAAGGGGTAGGAGAGGAGGAAGAGGAGGAAGAGATGGAAGGGGTAGGAGAGGAGGAAGAGGAGGAAGAGATGGAAGAGATGGAAGGGGTAGGAGAGGAGGAAGAGGAGGAAGAGATGGAAGAGATGGAAGGGGTAAGAGAGGAGGAAGAGGAGGAAGAGATGGAAGAGATGGAAGAGGAGGAAGTGATGGAAGAGAAGGAAGAGGAGGAAGAGGTAGGAGAGGAGGAGGATGTGGAAGAGGTAGGAGAGGAGGAAGCGGTGGAAGAGATTGAAGAGATGGAAGAGGTAGGAGAGGAGGAAGAGGTAGAAGAGGTGGAGGAGGGCAGGAGGTCAAAGAGATGGAAGAGGTGTAAGAGGTCGGAGAGGAGGAAGAGGTGGAAGAGATGGAAGAGATGGAAGAGGTAGGAGAGGAGGAAGTGGTGGAAGAGGAGGAAGAGGTGGAAGGGGTGGAAGAGATGGAAGAGGGGGAAGAGGAGGAAGAGGGGGAAGGGGTGGAAGAGATGGAAGAGGTAGGAGAGGAGGAAGTGGTGGAAGAGGAGGAAGAGGTGGAAGGGGTGGAAGAGATGGAAGTGGTGGAAGAGGAGGAAGAGGTGGAAGGGGTGGAAGAGATGGAAGTGGTGGAAGAGGAGGAAGAGGTGGAAGGGGTGGAAGAGATGGAAGAGGTGTAAGAGGTCGGAGAGGAGGAAGAGGTGGAAGAGATGGAAGAGGTAGGAGAGGAGGAAGTGGTGGAAGAGGAGGAAGAGGTGGAAGAGGTGGAAGAGATGGAAGAGGGGGAAGAGATGGAAGAGGTGTAAGAGGTCGGAGAGGAGGAAGAGGTGGAAGAGATGGAAGGGGTAGGAGAGGAGGAAGTGGTGGAAGAGGAGGAAGAGGTGGAAGAGGCAGAAGAGATGAAAGAGGGGGAAGAGGGGGAAGAGATGGAAGAGGTAGGAGAGGAGGAAGAGGTGGAAGAGGGGAAACAGGGGGAAAGGGTGGACAGAGAGAACATTTGTGAGTAGATACTTTAGAAAGATATTCAGATTCACATTAACTAACATTCATACATAGCATTGGAAGTAATTAACTGAAGTTCTGAAAGTTTACAGTGGGCAGTATGCAAATATGGATAAATGAACCATTCTCAACTCTATTACTAACCACAATGTAAATGTACTCACTAATTTAGAGACAACAGAAAGACTCCAGTTCCATTTAAGATGTAAATCTAATACGATCCGTATCCATTCAATTCACAGAAAGTCACAGACGCAGGGGAAATATTTAAGTATCAGTCAGTTCATATGTATTGGTGAGTGTGGGTGGATTCCTTTGACATTACCAGACTTTGGTCATTTGTATCGAGATTATCAACCATTTAGGTGTTGCAAGACCCTTTAGGTTTTGCAGAATGCAATCCTAGGGTTATAAATTTACAGAATAATGGTAAGTAACTGTTGCTGTTCCCTGGTGTTTCTTCCATGTATATAATATATGCAGGAGTAAGTTGTCACAGCAGCAGTAATGTGGGAAGTGGTTTCAGCTGAAGAGGATTAGTTATGGAGGAGTGGCAGGGCCTGCACTCTGTTCTAGAGTGGTGCAAGGCCAGTCTATTGTCTGTAGTCACACATCAGTGACTCCTCCAAGGTATAACTAGACCAGCCATATCCAGACTGAGGATTTAGATCGAAACTTAACTAAGCCATTTGTAGTGAGCAAGCGGGCCTTAGACTTTTTAGTCAACACAGATAGCAGTGCCTGGCTTTATTAACATTTCTGGCCCAGAATATCTTCCGTAAATATGAGTAAATGACCGTCACATTTTCAGAAAGATATAATTGAGGGCTTTGGCTGTTTCTAGATGGCCATCCTTTAGTAAATAAAATGTATTTTGAGATATGATCACATTTAAAAACATGTGACTAAGTAGATTGCAACAATGTTAACCCGTAGAAAGTATAAAAAGTATTTCTATATTGTATGTTTGACAAAAAAGCAATATTACTGAGTGGATAATTACTAAGATAGTAGATATATACTCCGTATACATGACCTTAGAACACAAGGATATATCTAATACATTATCTTGTCAGCTGGAGGCTTGCATATCAATACATAAAACGTATCACGAATGTGAAATTGTCAATAAAATTTGAGAAAAAAAATACTGAGCTGAGCCAACACAGATAATAGTGCTTGTGTTTATCTATAGACATTTTATTTGTTAAACAAATAATGAGTAAATGGCTGCAAGCACATATAATGAATAGTAAACTATTACTGCGGGAAAAGTTCAATGGGTGTATCGGACAAGATCCCTGTCAACTGGAGCATGATGGAGAGCGTAGACCTGTATATGAGCAGCGATTGAGTCTTTAAACTGTCCGATTTCCTCTATCTGTTTTTTAATTTGAATGGCCATGAAGTGTCTAGATATAACAATCAAGTGGAATGTGCGCATATGGGCCCGATTTTTGGAAAATGTACAATTGGCAGCTTTAGGAAATCTTGCTAAATTAGGCTGAAAAAGGATGAATTCCGGGTATATCTGGGGCCCGTTGCTCCGCTTTCTCGCTAATTATTTCCCCATACACTTCCAATGGTGAAATAGTGAGAAAGCGGAGCAGCGGGCCCCCGAGTTTATTAGGTATCATGTTGATTAAAAGTATCAGTTCTGTTATGTTGAACAGCATTTTGAAGCTGATTTCTGTCTTAAATGTGGGTTATTTGAGAGAATTAGTGAAGGCAACTGTAAATTTCCTGAAGATCTGACACATATAATGAATAGAGGGTGTTTTGTCCCACATCTGAAAGGATATTTATGTGAAATAGGAAATGCATGCAGCTGGTGGGCGGCAGTGGTTAGTACAAGTGTACAAGCAGTGGCATTAGCTTTGACTGCTTGGGTGTGTTATGTAACACTGCTATACTAACACTCACTTGTCTCAAGGCATCCAAAATGCCATAAAGTAGGTACTAGGTGAGAAGGGACTATTTCCTGGTGGATTGATATGCAGTGGTGCATTGGAAAATCAACAAAAGAAGATCCTCAAGTAGACTGGCTCCAAGCCCCTATAGCCTATTTTATGCAGCACATATTAGCCAAATTAATTACTTGTATATTTCATTTCTTATGAAAGAATATTTATTTTAATAATAGATATGATATAAATGCTACCCCATTTGCAGCTGGGTGTTGGTGAATTACATTTGATTAGATGAATTCATATATTCTGAATTACAAAAATAAACATGCTGTACAAGTCTACTCATGTCTCCTTTTGTACGGGTAGAAAAGGAGTGTACCAGGGATGACATCGATGGAAAAGATGACCAAATCTTGACATATGGGCCAGAGCAGCCAGACATGGCTTTTCATGTAGAGGAAATAGGACATACCATAGGAGAAATAGGAAAAAGGTGCAGTGACATACTTTTCTGTGGTGAATATCTAAGGGAAATAGTGGAAAAGGAGGCTGACATGGAAAAATCGCCACTGACATGGAACTTTTTTTTCTGGAAATAGTAAAATCTGCCCGGGAATAGGAAGTTAGCAGTTGGAAAAGAATTTGTAATATGAGAAATAGCTTGTACCACAGAGGAAAAGTCTGTAATGATGTCATCATTGGTACATATGTCTACTTTGGGACGGAACAGAGGGAAGGCAAGTCGGTGCTTATATTTGAATATTTATTGGACAACATTCCACAGTAATCAACTCCAATCAATTATATGCCCCAAGTATAGAATTATATTGAAATATAAAACTTCGTCTTTTGTTTTAAATCATGATAAGGTATCTAAGATCTAATAGAAAAAAAACTATTCAAATTTCAAACGAACACATGAAATAAACATACTTTTATATCATCCCTTTCATGACACCTCTCAATATATACATGTAATATGGCAAATCAAGGAAATAATAGGGAAATGGATTTTCATTTTGGCCTTGACTCTATTGTTGTGACCATATGTAGGGTAAGCAAATGTGATCCGTTTTAGGAAAATTAGTCAAAAAGTCGCAAAATATGGATTTTAAGATATCACCATATTTGAAAAGAGGAGATCAAGCCGATTCCAATGAAAGTAAACACTAGGACACCCAATATGTATTTCTATATTTTTAGTTTGATATTTCTATATTAGCAATGTTTCTGGATGGGTAATTACCAGTGAAGTAACTATACCCCATATGAAGGCCTTGAAAACGCAAAGATATATTGGGTACGATGTCCTGAAGTTTTGTATGGACTTATATGACTATAACGGATAAACCCTTTAAAAATCAGACCATTTCAATAAAGAGATCTTGTGAATATATCACTTTGAAAAATATCACTGAGTCACTCATCTAGTTATAAATTGTGTGTACTGAGAGGAAGTGAATGTAAACTCCATACTGTACTGTATGGATGATTTATTTCTCATACCTAAGTCACTTTATATTATGTAAACATCATGCTGTACCGTATGACTGTATGATCGATTTATTACTTATTATATAACTAAGTCACTTTTTCATTTTATGTAGTAATTAGGTTATGTTACATAGCACTCTCTTGTAGTTTTATTCTAAATTCATGGTAACTGCCGGAAGAAATAAACTCTTGGCAGTCTCATAATGGTATGTCAACCAATTTGTCTCTCTCATAAAACTCACAATTACTACTGTATTTGTACCCCTTTAAAGGCAAATAAAAAACCTCTTATCTTATCTTATCTTATCAATTTTGCGACTTGTGACTCATTTTCCTAAAACACATCAGATTTACATTGATCAGTTTATCTACAAGTAAAATACATGAAACATGAAAGAAAAGTCCACACTTTCCCCACCCTCACCAATTATCGCCAGATCAACCAAGCTCCAAGTATTCAACACAAGTGTCGCTCCTGCAATGCCATATGTCCATGGATAGAAGAACTCAAAACATCCAGCATCAGTGCAACTTTGGGTGTAAATAGTATAATCTGTATCAAACGATGTGTTCAACTTAGAGAGAATTCCTTCACCACACCCGGGAATGAATAAATAACAACATGAATCAGGCAGGCTAATATTATCCAAATCACCCTGTCCCAGCCAATCTGTATAGTTATCGATACCACAACAGCCAAAATCTTGCTGAATATGATCCCAAATCCTCACCTCTGACACATTGATTGCATAGTTTTCCAATGCCTGCCGAATATGGTCTGAGAAATGAATGTTGGTTGTAATAATTATTGCTATTGCCGATGGAATTAAGGTGAGGAGAAATATATAGGATATGTTTCTTTGGAAAAGCTTTAACATTTTATGTTCACCTGGTATAAGTATTACAATGTAACCAATTCCGCTTACTACTTCAGACATATAACCAGTTACTAGACAGGTGGATAGTATAACTGGGGATACCTCTCTGTATTTTCCCCATTTAATGGCTGCAATTGTGATGATTAAGACTAATATTATACCAAAAGTATTGATTATTGTTTTGGACGTAAAGCCCATCTCCAAATTAGTGTTCTATTGTTGTTTTCTGGAAAGTTGCTTCGAATATCACTATTTTTGGGTGTTACATGTAATGAACTTTATAATAATCTACTGGCAATAGAGGAACTCTAGTGGTGCCTAGATTATAATTGTTATTCTACAATTGAAGCAAATTATTTTAATACTCTCTCACAAGTCAAAAGACAAAAATGATAGCTGTACCCCAGGCGCATTTGAACTTCCTGAGGGATGTCAAACATTAATTTGAGATGTATCGAGGTAGGTGATTATCGTTTTTATATCGAGAATCCCGGTAGTCTAAGTAGTTTGATGATGATAGGTAGGAGATGAAACCCTATAATATTAGTTTGGATTGTTTATTCACTCGCTTTTGGGCTATATTATGTGCCCTTCATCAAATTAATTCCTTAGTCTTTGATCATGTCCTATGATTCCTCTGTAGCATATTGGGTAGTATACTGCACCATATCTCTGGGTGGGTAGGTCTGGCTCTGATGGTCTTATTAATATTCCTAGCTAAATCCTGCCTGTCCTGGTATTTTCTATTCTGTCCTTCTAAGCGATGTACATCGGGCGATTTGATCACTGAAAATGAAGAAAATGTATATGGGTCAGATTTTCGGAAAATGTACATTTCAACATTGCCATTCTTCTCAAATAACCCAAGTTTTAGACAAAAATAAAGTTAAAAATACAGTTCAACCTAGCCAAATAGATTGCTAGAATCAATGCAAAGCCGAATATTCTCAAATTTACCTAGTATTGGCCAAATTGCAGCCTAATTTAGCAGAGTTTACTAAATGTGTACAGCTGCCAATTGTACATTTTCTGAAAATCTGACCCATATATTCTATCTGTTTTTCTGTTGAATTCATCTCATTTCTTCTTTTTCGAAATTGTCATTTTTTGTTATCATTCTATTCTACATTGATGATTTATGTTTTTTAAATATTGCACTTTGTTAGCAATCAATATCAAAAGTATTTTATGAGTATCATGAATATTTTGGGCTTTTATTATCAATCGGGAAAAATATGGAAAACAACTGGAGAACTGACGGTGCTTCTAGATATCTCGATGGACGCGATTTTGGCCGATGCAACGGTTTGGATGATGAATAGAAGTAATTTTGACTTTTTCCTAGGGAAAAAGCGGAAGGTTGCTGAAGGTCAAGGTTTATTCTGTGCTTGAATTTACCGAAAGGATGTTGTGCCTCAATCTATCAAGGATAAGACAATAGATTATGTTACCTGTGCTTTAGGACTTAAGGTAAGTGCTTTAAGTTATGCCTATTTCTTATAAGATCTGAAAGAACAACCATTCGCATAAATCCAGGGTCTGTCTTTACTTACTACAGTACCTATTTATTATATTCCAGTATGTAGAAAAGCTGGGTCTGCATTCAATATTCTATTTGTCTGGTTATGTTACAACTTCATCAGCAAATGGAAAGTTGAGTGATGGCCTATTTCATGCGACGGAGGGCTAGGCTAGGTAATAGACTGGAAACTGAGTGAAGGTGTGTAGCTGTAGGCCTATGATGTAGTTCCGAGATATTTGTGTATCATATCTGTATTGTATTAGGTCTTAATTTGATTTGAACCCTTCATTGAGTAGAAATATGAAAATGCCAGCCAAGGATTGGAATCACGTAGGCCAGAGCTATAGTAATGTATGGCATAGCTCTGCATAGGCCAAGGTCAAGGATGGGGCGGGAAACCTAGAATCTGAAAGTAGTACACATATCAATACGTAATCGGTGCTTCGGAAAGAAGTAGTTCTGTGCTCAGAGCAGAACAAAAAAAGCCTATTTTATTATTGATAAATGTACCTATGCATTGAACCTAACCTAACAACCAGTCACTCCCTCCAAATTAATATCATATTAATCCACTTAATCATGAAAAACGGCATTATCAATATTGGTATGATGATTACAGTTAGAGGTAAATTATTATTATTATTATGATACCTACTAGTCTCCCCTAATCCTCAAGGTTGTGAATCAAATTTTCCAATCTGGTCCTACTCCTTCCTACACTGCAGAGTGTTTTAGCACGTAAGCTCCAGCCCATATAGGTATATTATTATTGTTGGAATGAGAACGTTCATTCAGCCATATCAGAAATTAGTTCTATGAGTCAGGATATTAAAGCTGCGTTTTCAGCTATCATGACAAACAAAATCTTACCAAATTTACTCACATTATTTTTTTAAAACATGCTTTTTTAAATATTCCCACTCACTTCTCACTTGAAATGTGTCCTTCCTGTGTCCTTGTTTCAAGCTGAATAGAAATAAACATGTATATACATATGTAGTGGGTCTGCCGTATTTTACCATCTTCACTTCCCATCACGCCAACACCCTGCAACCACAGGAAAGGACAACTCTGTTATTAGTTGGGTCATCTGGAGCACTTCTGTGACCGTTGAGAGTAGAGGTTGGTTTCTCAGTGGATTTGACATCTATGAAGGGTAAATCAAATATTGAGCGGGGCGACCGTCGCGAAAAACCCTTGAGAGCCCCAAATCCAAAATGGCCGCCATCAACCATTATGACAATTAGTATTTCAACAGTTTGGCCTACCATCCCTATGGGCACTGAGTGCAATGGAGTGCAATGGAGTGCAATGGCGACTGCAATACGAGTGCAATGGAGTGCAATGGAGTGCAATGCAATGCCAGTGCAATAGAATTACACTCCTATTGCAGTCAAGTCTCTAGTTGAGTGCAATAGGAGTGTAATTCTATTGCACTGGCATTGCAGTATCTTATTCCTTTGCTATATTACATTCTACAACAATCATCAAGTTACATTTATTATTTAGATAACTAAAGGATCTTTTCCCATTAAATTATTGCCGATTTTTTTCATACAAGAATTTCGACTGCAATGCCAGTGTATTTCTATTGCGCTACCATTGCGCAATGGCCATTGCATATCTATTGCAGTAATGTAGTGACCATTTATTGTCTAAATCGTTAGAATTTGTGTTTTTGAAGGATATATGACCCAAAAAAGGCAAAATTTTCGTCAGAAATTGGGAAAAATCTTAATTTTCGCCGTCCATATAGGATTTGCATTGAAATTCATATGACAACTCTAAAAACACTAAATATTGAAATAATTTTAAAATCTTTTCGTCCATATGGTGGGAAAAGTCCCCTAGACTACATGACCAGTAGAGGAAATTTTCGATCAAAATGCAACTTTAAAATCATGGGCGATTTTTTGTATACAAGATTTCCGACTGCAATGTCAGTGTATTTTTATTGCGCTACCATTGCGCAATGGTCATTGCATATCTATTGCGGTAATGTAGTGACCATTAAATTTTATGGTCTAAATCGTTGGAATTTGTGATTTTTTTACCACAGCTACTGAACTTTTTACTAGCAGACAGACACACATAGTTTAACTGAATAACCTGAGAAGTATTATCTCCGTTTTATACAAGGCTATCTAAAACCCTACAAACCATAATCAGTTGATGTGTAGCCTACTATAACATAATTCTCCAACAATTATCTTCTGAGTTTCACAGTCAAAATACCACCTTTAGACACAGTCAGTATAGAGTTATAGTACCAGCTTCTTTTCCACAGGGTTGCGCGACCACAGGTGTGAGTATGTGTGAATGTGTAGTGGCAAGCCACGCGACCAAACATTTCCTTATTTAGAACTTGTGTGAATACACATAGCCCTCTACTATATGTAGCGTCAACACATATATGTTTATTCCACCACCCAGTCAGCCAATACATGGAAGTTTTTCCGCAAAATCAGTCATATTTGCCCAGTGCTTTCTTGTCCGTGCATCAGAACCCACACTAAACCTGCAGTCAAATTAAATCCTGCGTAGCGTATAGCTTGTTTGAGTTTCTATTCTAAGCTAATTCCTCAACACAATGTCATAGGTGACAGCTAAAAAACCTAGCTTTCCCTGGGGCGGAAAGGTAGCTTCTTCATATAGAATATAACTCCCCCCACCCTAAGGTGTGCTAACAATATTGAACGGGTCCAAATTAAAAATGAATGAAATGTATGAAATAAATGAAGAAAGAAATATAGACTGCAATAAGATATAATTTTGCAATAAGAATGGAATTTATTTTAATTATGATTTTCAAATCATCCAGCCAAGTTCATATTTACAAATAAACAGACAAATAAACAGTATCATTTGCTATCAATTATTGAAGAAGTCTCCTAAAATCAAATAAAAACAATTTAGCCTAGGTCCATCTCTGTTTTTGCCTTCATTCCGTGCCCATATGTAGTTATATGTAGGCCTATCTAGCATTAAGTAAAACTGAATTCAGTCGGATACCAAGCTATTACTTTTTCTAAATTACTAATTATCATGAAATATACCAGTCTAGGTCCTCTGAAACGTTGATAGAGGTCCTCTGTCAACGTTTCATGAGAAGTGCCCATTTACGGCTAATGCAATGCTAATGTGACATGCTGAAATGCTTAGAAATTCAAAAATAATCAAACGCACATAAAATAATTTCCTCTCAGCGGATTCTTGTGGATTTTGGATATGTTATTCTACACAGGACTACGCTTCATTTGACATCAGGACTGTCCTAATCCCATTTTTTATGGTCGGTACAGGAAAAAAATATAAAAAAGTAATAAAAAAATAATAAAAAAAAAAACCATTCAAACTCACATAAAAAAAAATCAGCATAACAGATCTTTGCGAATTTTGGATATGTTATGCTACTCGGTATTCCGCTTCATTTGAGACCAAGACCGGCATTCTCCAATTTTTTTCAGGATAGGGGCGCCGAAAAATTTCAAATAGGCCTACTGAAATAACTACTTTAAAACATTTAAACGCATATAATAAATTTTCCCCAAAGCGGATTTTTGCGGATTTTGGATATGTTATTCTACACAGAATTACGCTTCATTTGACATCAAAATTGTCTTTATACCATTTTTTTCCGGGTAGGACCTATTTTTTACCTTCAGGGACTGGCCTATTAATGTCTTTGCAGCGCCCTCTGGCACTTTAGCTTGGCAACAGTCCAGCCTGCTTGGGGGCGCCACTGTGGGGCAGAAGTAGCTGGGCAAGCCGCAGCCATTTTGTTTGTTTTTCCAATCGTCAGACAATCATTTCAGCAAACTCGCCGAATCCTGCATGTTGAAATCCACCATATATTCATCCACGGACACCAGTGAATAACATGTGTAAGTAAGCCTATTCTTATTTATTAATAACATAGATGTAGTAACCTATTAGAAACCTAGCAAGAATGCATGGCTGAGCGATAATATAGGTGCGCTATTTAGTTCAATGGCTGGCAATGGTCATGCATGGTTTATTTGCTGTTTGCCTTTTACAGTATGCACCAATATGAGGGACACAACTCAGCTCAAAATTATCGTAGAAACTCTGTTCAAAGCTTGTTGTGTTCGTCTCAGTAAGCTGAAGAGAATGAGATAGGTGCCGACTTCACACAGGGAAATTATATTGGTAATTAATGACGCGCATCGGTGTAGCCTGGCAGTGGGTTAACTCGCTCAGCATTATTACCATTAATACAAATTCTTTACTTAAGTTAATATTAGACCTAGGTCGAGTCAGCACAGCATATGGGGTTCAAACACCAGTAAAATTGGACTTTAAAAAGTCTATTGATTTTAGAATAATTTTATGATCCCTTCCATCACAGACTAGTACAAGTAGGCATACATATTGGTTAATCTTACAATAGGTCAGGGGCGTCACTAGCTTTTTCCAGTGCCGGTACCTCAGTAGTATGAGTTATAGTACTTTAGTGTGTAGGTTGTGAGATTTCTGTATCGCCAGTGTGAGAGGGGGGTCTCCCCTCTTGTTGTGGGGGGTGCGGTATGGGGGTTTGTATTTTTGGGTGTGCAATCATGAAAAATGTGTGTGGGAGAGGGAGACAGAGAAATCACAGAGACAGAGGGGGTGGGGGAGAGCCTGTGATAAGAGATTAGACAGAGACAGAGGTAAATCAATATTTTAGACATTTGTTTCTTTTCTGGACTATTTGTACATGAAATAAACCAATACTTTCTTACTTTTATATGATTTATATTTCGGGAAAACACTATCAATAGTGTATACATCAATTAGTGATAAAGATGACAGCCGTAGGCCCTATTTAAGAATGAAAAAAGAAATCTGCACTTTTTTGAGTTTAGCTCTAGGCTCTAATTTTCACCCAGTGGTTATCGCAATATTTGCAGTCATATTTTAGCAGTTTGTTTATAAAGTTATATCAGATTTCTCTCATAGCGGGAGATTTCCATACCATATTATCGAATTAAATATCATATATATATATGTATGAAATAAAATATCATATATATGTCAGCATATCTCTTAATTGCTTCAAGCTGTGTGTGTAAGGGAGGGTGGAAGGGGGAGGGGGCATTGAGAGAGGGAACAGAACTGCATTCAAACCAGGATTTTTTTTGTCACAACTCTTTAAATGGTGCATTTGAGATGAAATAGTTTACAGAATCAAGCTCTAAACCTTTTGAAAACCTCAATTACCTATCTAAGTTATAGTCTGTCATGATAAAATTCGAAGACTTTCTAGACCTGTGATACAGTTTTTCAAGGAATTCAAAGGCCCTGTAATGAATAATAATCTCAGAGATGCAAGTCTTCAGTACATGTATACAGTACTGAAATCTAGAATCTCCCCCCTTTTTTATACCGTAGTGGCCCGGGACATGTTTAAAAGCATATCTCAAATACAGAGCATGGACAATAAAAGCCTCTTTCAAATATAAGCTGGGTCCGTTTGATCTTTCTATGTCTAATAACAAATGAAGTCAAGTAGGTCACTTTCCCTTTTGAATGTTCATTTAATGTAGGATGAGTATGGTTGGTTCTTGTTAATTGTTATCAGGTCATGTATATAATATATATATAGTCTTATTGTCTATCACCCTTGAAACTGAAAATGCACCACAAAAATAATAAAAGCCTATCTCGAATAGAAGCCTGTCTCAATTACAAGCTGGGGCAAAAGGGACCTTGAAGAATTAATAGCCTGGGCTTACGAATGGGCCCCTACAGTAAATAAATTTCGTCATATTTTAAAAAATTCTTATTCATCAAAATTGTCCTTAAATGATTTCAGAATATCAATGATGTCAGGGTTCTAACCAGTATTTGTTCTCAAATCAGCCTCAACCTCAGCCTCAGTCTCAAGTCAAAGCCCAAGGTTTTTTTTTGTCTTTTTTGCATTCGTTAAGGGCAAGAAAATTACAGTTACATCAATACTGAATAAAACGCCATATCCACCATGGATGTGTTTCAGGGTGCCACATTTAAAATACGAGATAAATATAATTCAACCTAATACAAGAACCCTAAAAAATTTCGACAGTATAAGGGTATAGCAAGATTAATACTCCGATACCAGAATTTGACCGAGACTAATCAGACTGTCCCGCACTCATGACATTTGAAAGTGATCCTAACAATATATTCAGTTTTTCCAACATTATGCAGAATCAAAGGCAGGGTTATACTCAACAACAGAGAATATCAGCAAATATCAGCAAAATTAGACAGAGAGTCATCATACAGTATTACAATAAGAACGAAACCGTACAACTAGGTCAATAAGATTCGTCTTTACATTGAAATTTACTCTTTATTCATAGCCCAGTCCTTTACCTTCCTAACAAAGGTCGGTCTGTCCTCCTCCAGTTTGTGATACCGGCCCTTTCTCTTGCCCAGCTGGAGAAATACATTATTAGCCCGCAGTAATATGCATAATGTGGGAGCCTAACATTGATACTATTTATTGCTGTGAGGCTTAAAATTACATGTGTTACATTACAGTTTTCAATATGGTAAATTGTCATAATATTATCCATTATTTCTGTATGTAGGATTGATGTATATCGTTTATGTTTCAGACTAACATGCAAGACTTGGACGAAAGAACACATGTAACATACTTTCCCCCATGAAGACTGGCTATATAACAGAACCATTGAATTAAAAGGTAAACATATAATTATATGGAGTGTGATTGATGTAAATTTTGTCCTCTATGTAAGCTTCTTATTATTGGAACATTTCTATTAACTTGTCAGTAATTAACAATAATCATATATTTATGTATTTATTGGTATCACAAAATCTTGATCTCAAAACAAGGTAATGAAGATGTAATTTATAAGAAATGTCAGCTCCATAATTCAGTAACATAAAATTATATAGGGCTACTCATGTTGGATATTCAAAATTTAAACTAAAATAAGTTAGCTTGTAACATTAACCAAAGGATGGGCTCAATTTGACTCAACCCCAACGTTATAATGAAGTTAGGATGCAAACAATGATTTATCTATTCTTGTGGAACCCGACATCTGATGACATGGTGCTTTACTGTGATGGGAGAAAGTTAAAAATTCTAACTATTTGCAGGTTCGAATGCATAGTACTAGCTGGAGACTCGCCAAGGTAACCATGGTTTCACTGCCAGGGGCCATTACCCATGAAGATCAATTGACAGGTATGTTTATTGGTGACTATTAATATTAAAGTACAAAATAATGAATGTCGCCCATATTTTTTCTTTTTAAGATTTTATTTTCACTGGGAGTTACACTTCCTGAAGGGGCAGGATGATTCTAGTGTCCACAGCCGTTTATTATATCAGTAGAACATTTACAGATGAAAGGAAGAGTAATTAACCAGTAGTGAGAAGGATTCATAGATAGATTATCTATTATCTATTATAAGTATGCAGGAATAGCCACTGATGGGAGTGTGACCAACAATAAATGAAAAGCATAATATTGTTATCATTCTATATATATAAGGGTTCATGTAGGTAGGTACATAGATAATCAGAAAACAAAGAGTGACATACAAGAGAGACACAAGTGGGGTCAATCATTACCATGAAGGTCTAATGACATATGACATATAGATTCAAAAGAATGTAAGGATTGAATATACATGTGCTGATGGTACTCTTTACTAATGCCACCCTCAGAAAGTTAAGATTTCATTGAAGTTCCGGATGAATGTAATTGACCATACCAATATGTAACTTAGAATCAAGCCTGTGTTAATATCTGATTAACTTTATTTAAATTACATCCCAAGATTGACAATTGCGATTACTGTATTGTTCCCGCTGGTCATTAAAAGTCATTAAATTCAGATTTTCATTTTTAATGATCATTAAAAGTCATGATAGTACACACTATGTAATGCAATGCAATAACATTGTACCATGTTTAATATTGAATTATGCTACAATTTAAAGGTTCGCACAGACAGTTACAAATAGACATGCATGTCTTTTGGGTTTTTTTTTTAATTTATGAAAAGGTAATAAGTTATGCCTGCAATGCAGACCACACATTCTTCTATTATGTAATGCTAAAAATGGACAGGACTCCCACCATCCCCCACCCCAACCCCGCACCACCTCTCCCCCACAGTCCAGTCTCCATGTGCCTCACTTTATCTCTCTCCTCTCTCCCCTTCCCCTTCTTCCTGTCCCTCCTTCTCCCTCACCCTCTCCTCTGTAGATGTTAGTCTTAGACATCCAGGCCTTCTCCCTCCCCATATTCGCAACATTCCCTTAATCCCCCTTCTTTCATATATCCACTGTCTTTCACTCGATTTTCATCATTCCCTCATCTCTCTTTCTTTATTACTTCTTCCTCATCGCATTTGGGTGGATGAAAAACCCAACTGGGGGATGTTGGATAACCAGGTAAAATAAATATATTCTTCGTCCCCCCCCCACCCCAAGGTTTCCTAACGGGTTTCTGATTCATTACAAGCACAGGGTAGATAATGTCAAGTATTCAAGTGATAACTTTGTCCTGTGTTAATGGTGTTTAATTTATGCCCTGTCTTATTTATAGGATGCGTTCTCGAGCTGCTGGAAACAAATCAACTAATCATGGAGGAGCTGCAGGCAGCCAAGCACACTTATTTTGGAATGGTCAGAGTTTGATCAGTGATGGCATTATACACAGGAATATACTCATGTGAACCTACTTGACATGGACATTTTAGAAACTGGACAATCAGCCTTAAATCATGAGGAAGTATGACAACTATTTTATCAGAATGACCTGCTACTTAATAACACCGCCCAATGGTACAGGATCCCAACTATACCTCCACAGGATCAGACAGCACCAATACATCATGTAGGGAGCTGTACAGTGGTCGTCTCATCCATGTGCAGAATGCACCTAATCAAGGCCTCAACCCATGATGACCAACACCTAAATATGTGAAACTTAAATCAAGAGGACCAAACATATGACAATTATCTGGAGAAATTGGGTATGATATGGATCCCAGACAACTACAACGTTCAAAAAACATTATAGAAGTAAATATATCTTAAAGAAGAAAATCGTACCATAGACTGGCAATTCAAGAAATTAACTCTGAACCATGCATTATTATAACACTATCCTCATCTAGGAATCTCCTCCCATCATATAGACTAAAAGATATTTGAACAATTCCAATATTTAGTTCGCTTCAAAATTAGTAATTATTTAGGATTTGTTCAGGAAGAAGGTCTAACGGTGACCATTTTGTTAGAAAATGTCTATATTCCAAGAACAAGTATTGGATCTTTGGTAATTAGATTTGTACGTAATAATGAAGTCACCGAATTTAATGTTATCTTTATTAGTTTTTAAATGATAGGAGAGTTATTGTAGTAAGGCAATTCACTAAAACATTGATGAGATTGACATCTGGTTTTCTGTTCTATTCTTGATAGATAAAGGTAAGACTACACATAGAAGTAGTAGTATTTTTTCTCCCTAACTTAAGAGGAGGATTTGTTTAAATCATTATATACTTAAATACTGGAGGGTACCTGTCTTTTTAGCTGCCAGTTTTATAATTGAGTCGCTACAAAATGTAATAATGTGAAGATATTTTATAAAAATGTAAAGATACTCTAGTAGAAGAGCTTCTAATAGAAACAAAGTTGTAACCTTGTCCTGCTCCGCAGAATTGTGTCAAATTAATAAATATTAGATAATCTCGTATTGCATGATTAGAAAGAATATATCTTTAGGAATTCACATAAATGTAAATTTAAATTCTAACTACACATTGATTTTTGAATATGAGTAATTCTCCCAAACAGGCAGCATTTGTATTCAGGAGGCCATTTTTTAGGGAATCTCTACAATCGTTGGTGTACATATAGCAGGGAATATCAGCTTAATGCAAGTGAAGTTTGGGAAGGCTGGGAGCAATATTTCGATTCCTACACCTATGATCTAAACACCCATATTTTCCCTATTATTTAGCCTTATTTCGGGCTCACTAAACTCGATTAATCTAATGATTTAGTGCTAGAATGAGATATATTATTCACAAATTCGTCTAGCAAAATTAAATGAAAAGTCAAAGCTAGAGAATGGATGTTGGCTGGTAAACGAGGCATGTAACTTTTATTTTTTTATCAAAATGTGCATCTTTCGTCCATACATACTAAATACAATATAATATTAATGTTTTGTCTTGGAGTATTTCATTATTTTGAAACTAATAGATGACTTAACGTTACACAAATATTCTAAAATGATATTATATAATATGAATATAATATGAGCATATTCCTGTTCATATGGACTCAAAATTTAATGAAAACTTCCTGTATTTATTGAATGTCATCGATTTACCCATACAAACTATTGGGACAAGAATTTTGATTTTTAGCTAGTATTTGTCTGTCAGGACAACTAAGCGTTTTTAAAATATGTTTGGCTGTTTAATATTCTCAATGGAGAATTAGCATTCTGCCTATGACACAGTAGGTTCCTTGTAGCAACGACTGGAATATTTTAAATTTCAGGCTTTATTTATGTTCAATATTGGTATGATAGACAAGGTTAAGGGTTTTGTTAAGGGTTTTTCTTTTACCAAAGTTATGGTGTTTATATGACTCCCATTTGAAAAAGCAAGGTTTATAAATGAAATAGAAAAAAAATCAGATCTTCCAGTGTTAATGTATAGGCGATGTCATTCAAGATAACTGACTACACCTCTTCTATATTTAAAATATCGTTTTTGTGTGAAAATAAGAATTTTGAAAATCTGGTTGTATTTTGTATTTCATATTTGTGTATTGGTTTAACAGACTAACAGGGAACAAATGGAAGTGTTATATCACTGCGTGTTAACCCACTGAAAGACCTGGAACCCACTTTCAGATGCGGGTCTCCTTTTGTTACACCTTTAATGTACATAGCTGGTGCTGATATCAAGCAATATTACCTGCAGAGGGAATAACCTCTCTTTTACATTGATCTGATATGCAAATAAATGAGTAAACTGTATATAATGTAACCATTGTCTTGTCTTCTCTTGCTTAAATTACGCCGATAATAACTCCTCTCTTTTTCATACAGCATGGTACAGTACAGTACAGTAATTGCAATATAATATTGGATATAAACAAACCATAATTAAGGCTAATATTTTCCGTTTTCACCCTGCCGCCCCCCATGCGAAATTCACCGTCCCCGTCCCCCCCTGAATCCTGGCCCACGACCCTCCCGCTGTGCTAAAAATAGATTTCTGAGTGCAAAAAAAGCCCATTCTATTGCAGTCACATTGCGTTTTCATTGCGCAATGGCTATTGCGGTCACATAGCGCAATAAGTGGTTACACCCATTGCGGTCACATTGCACAATCATTGCGCTATGTGAACGCAATAGTGAGTGCAATGATTGCACTCAAATGCCCATAGGGATGCAGTCCAGAATATGGTTATTGGGGTTGGGTTTCTTGATTAAAAACTCTGTTTTGGCTGCACTGTCTTTTGAATCTCACTTTTATCAGACATATTTTGTGCAGGCAAATTCTACATGTTCTGACGATCTGGCCCATTGCTGTTTTGTGTATGAAGCATAAAGCATCAATTATCATTATCCATGACTCAGACCATTGTCTACTTTAGTGGCTGCCCCCTGCTGACTTGGTTTTCGTTTCGGTTCCATTATTCTATTGAAGTCTTCATTGTATTGAATGTAAATTGATTGATTAATTGTTTTTGTCATCAAAAACATTGCATACCTGTGAGAAAAGCCTCCTACAGCCATATTTTGTTTACGTCTAAAAGGTTAAAACTACAATCATTTTATGTAAAAGGTATTAAGGAAGTTAAATCACATCAATTATAACAAAAGAATATGTATGTTAGGATTGCATTCATCAAAATTTCACTGTTTTATGTGTTTATACAAGAATTTGAAGTCCAATTCTCGGAAAGAAAGTTGCCGCCAGTGCTTGGTCATCACAAGGTCCCCTCCCCACAGAGAACAACAGAGAGCGGTTGCTAGGAAATTGATTTTTTATTATATTAGGCATTGTAGGTACATGTTAGTTACATGGTTGAAGGCAGTGTAGGTACATGTTAGTTACATGGTTGAAGGCAGTGTAGGTACATGTTAGTTACATGGTTGAAGGCAGTGTAGGTACATGTTAGTTACATGGTTGAAGGCAGTGTAGGTACATGTTAGTTACATGGTTGATGGCAGTGTAGGTACATGTTAGTTACATGGTTGAAGGCAGTGTAGGTACATGTTAATTACATGGTTGATGGCATTGTAGGTACATGTTAGTTACATGGTTGAAGGCAGTGTAGGTACTTGTTAGTTACATGGTTGATGGCAGTGTAGGTACATGTTAGTTACATGGTTGATGGCAGTGTAGGTACATGTTAATTACATGGTTGATGGCAGTGTAGGTACATGTTAGTTACATGGTTGATGGCATTGTAGGTACATGTTAATTACATGGTTGATGGCAGTGCAGGTACATGTTAGTTACATGGTTGAAGGCAGTGTAGGTACATGTTAGTTACATGGTTGATGGCAGTGTAGGTACATGTTAATTACATGGTTGAAGGCAGTGTAGGTACTTGTTAATTACATGGTTGAAGGCAGTGTAGGTACTTGTTAGTTACATGGTTGATGGCATTGTAGGTACATGTTAGTTACATGGTTGATGGCAGTGTAGGTACATGTTAATTACATGGTTGATGGCAGTGTAGGTACATGTTAATTACATGGTTGAAGGCAGTGTAGGTACATGTTAATTACATGGTTGATGGCAGTGTAGGTACATGTTAGTTACATGGTTGAAGGCAGTGTAGGTACATGTTAGTTACATGGTTGAAGGCAGTGTAGGTACTTGTTAGTTACATGGTTGATGGCATTGTAGGTACATGTTAATTACATGGTTGATGGCAGTGTAGGTACATGTTAATTACATGGTTGAAGGCAGTGTAGGTACATGTTAGTTACATGGTTGATGGCAGTGTAGGTACATGTTAGTTACATGGTTGATGGCAGTGTAGGTACATGTTAGTTACATGGTTGATGGCATTGTAGGTACATGTTAGTTACATGGTTGATGGCAGTGTAGGTACATGTTAATTACATGGTTGAAGGCAGTGTAGGTACATGTTAATTACATGGTTGAAGGCAGTGTAGGTACATGTTAATTACATGGTTGAAGGCAGTGTAGGTACTTGTTAGTTACATGGTTGATGGCATTGTAGATACATCACATATATGTGATGTATATCGTAAAATGATTCATAAATAGCAAAAAATGGATTTTGAGATAAAATCATATTTGAAAAGATGGGATCAAGCCAATTTTAATGGTAGAATAGGACATAAAAGTATTGTTTCTATATTATTAAGTTTGATATCTTTATTTTTGAAAAAAAAAGTTATTAATTACTTTTTGGTGGATAATTACTAATAAAGTACCGAAATATACTCCATAAGATGACCTAAGAAATGCATAGATACATTTAATACATTGCCTTGAAATTCTGTACACGTATTGATGTTACTAGCAGCATTAAGCACCCAAAAATCAGAATATTCCAACAAAGATATCCAATAAATAAATAACTTTGAAAAATATCCATGTTGCGACTTATGACTCATTTTCCTAAAACATTCCACATATTTACTCATTTATACTCCTTCTATGTTCAAGTTCTACATTATCCAGCTCATGTCTGGTGGACACCTTGTTTCTTTGAGTGTAGGTTTGGTGGCCTAATGTGAGGTCTGGATAGGCGCGATTAATAGATATAAGAGGAAGTCAGAGGTCCTGCTGCATTGGTTTATTATTCCTCACTGGGGAGGCCTTGGTGAAACATCAGTATACATAGTCCAACCTGGCGTGGGTGACACCACTTACTTATGTAAATGAGGACCCCCTGCTGGGTCCCCACATTCCATGAATAACCCTGATTTCAATATTTGGCGTCACCCCACGCTGATACCTTACATAATACAATTAGCATTTTACATGCTTTATTCATTCACATGCTTATCATTCATAATTAATAACTGTTACATAATAATACAATATCCATATCTGACATGTACCCCCCCTCGATCCACTACCCCGTAACGATTTGTGGGCGTGGGTACACTCGCGCGAATCATGTACTCTGCGCGTCTCCTTTAACCCGAATAACTTAATCCCTTAACAGTCCTGGAAAACAATATAATATAAAAAAAAAAAAAAAAAAAAAAATCTAACGCGGGCCGCAGAGTGCTATTCTATCGAGCGCTATCGTTCGATTACCGGGGTAGGGGTGATACTTGATAAGCTCTAGTTCTACCCTTATCCTTGTCAGATTTGGATGCCCTCTACTTGGACCCTCTAATTCACTAGCTCTCCCTCACTTTCCTAAATCCTCTATTTGACCTTGCTCATTTGCAGGAAAATTACTACACTTTTATAACTCCTAATCCTCAACATTATATTAACCTCTACCTTTCTGCAAGTTTTTGTGGTTTCTAAAACAACAAAAGAAAAATATATTCTCTTTTTACACGAACCATCAACTCCCAGTTAATTTTCCTACTTCTAACTTATTTCTTGTTTTCATGCCTATGCTCTTCGTGCCGAGCGAGGTGTGCTTCCACCGCTCGGGCGTGTTGCTATCTTATCAGGCGCGCCGCGCTTGATTACTTCATTAGCTCGTCTGAAAGCTTGCATACCTGTCGTCCCCTGCCTCACCTAGGGTGACTAAATGGGGGTTCTCGTGCCGCTATAAAAAAATCTTGTGACGCTTCAACTTTTATCTATAATTTTGAAATATCCCGACGGTCGCCCCTTTTTATCCGCTATATACTGCATATATTATCATTAATTATGCAAATTAGGGTGATCCCTTTGTCTTAAATTTTTCCATAAAAATTATGTCTTTACGCATGCGTGGGCGTCGGCTGATTCAGAAAGATGGATGCAGTCGAGCCGAACGGGCGTTGGGCTTTTGCCCTAGTAGTAGCGGTCAGCGTGCATTATGAAGATGGCCATGCGAGCCTCATAACCACCTATTTAATTCGAGTGAACCCGATATTCCTAGAAGCCGTCACCTTACTCTTTGCGGTCATCACCCTCTGCATCAGCATTCTCGTTTTCATATATGGACTCTAAGGTGAGTTGAATTCTTCATTCATCACTCCCTTTGATCGGAACTACCACTGCGTAATACCACGGTTCCAGTTCCAACCTGTTACCCTATCGTATTGTCTACCTGTACACTAACTAGGGTCTATACCCGATGTCCCTGAACTGGGTCATCCTTCATCCACCATCACCGAAACCTAACACAAAATTACTGACATCACACAAATATTACATGATTTTCATGCGACCTGATCATGCAGATCTCATGAAACAAGACGACACAGTTCATACAAACATTTCAATACATCATCACCTGTCTCTTATGAAATTCTAGAGAGACAGCGAGAAAGAAAGAAAAAAAAAAAAATGTTATGCTAGCGGTGCTTGGTCGTTTCCTCGACCCATTCATTGTCCTTCATCATTGCCTTTGTAAACTGCAACTCGAGATCTAACTAGTGTTTGTGTCCATATCCTGTTTTTAGTCCATGGGCAATTTCACTTTTTGTCCGATTCCAGTCTTGATACTTGACTGCCACTTTTTATGATACCGAGGTATCGTTACTGGTTATTACATACACCGAAGAAAAAAAAATTTTACTGTATGCTGTTCTCACTCACTGGGATGTCACATACTGTATTTGCATCCTGAGATTTGTATACTGTTTTTATATACTGAAATTTACATACTGCTTTTATATACTGGAATTTACATACCACCTTTATATACTGAGATTTACATACTGTCCGACGCGCACTTTAGTCTAGTTCATTGACTGTTACTCTTCGTAGATTGCAAACTGAAACTCCCCTATTGTTTCTGACACACATACGCTGCCTTAACACGCTGGGTTGTATCGGGTGAATTGGCGACTGGCGAGGGGGTCTAGGTGCGGGATTCCTCATCGCCTCTCGCCTCATTAGTCGCATCCTTTCAATGTGTCGCGTGTATGGACTGTCAATTGGCCCTGATTGCTTAAGCCAACTAGGTTTACTTTGAGGTAACTGCATATCCGGGCGTGACATCATCCCAGGCGCCGCCTCATCACGGTGCCTTGGATTTGGTCGCTGTGGTGTCTTATTGCGGTACCTTTGTCCGCCACTGAAGTGATACCGCATACCTCGTCGATCACAGTCACATGGTTGGGTTTGTTTGTCGTTTGAGTCATCCCGAGTAAACATCTTAATTAAGGTCGCTTGCGTCGATGCATCTCTTGTACTCTGCATCCGTGGCTTGGTATCTTCTGTAATATGCAATTTTCGGCATACGCCATGATTAAGCAACAGTCTAGACACGTTCACAACAGAGTGCACCTAAGGTTTACAATAATAGTCAACTCTTGATTAAACACCAAACACATCATGATACTTGGCCACACGAGAAAACACAAATTTCATACTCTCTTTCCGAAAGTTAACCAATGTTTACGTTAATTAAACAATTAGCGACACATTACTCCTATCTGATCGTTGCCCTTGTGAACGGGGCTCTCTTTGTTTATCTATCCTTCATTATCACACTATTTAGCGGTCTTATCTCTAATTACGCGTAAGGACTTAATTCAATCACTTATATCTAGACACGCTCGACTCTACATGTGTTGTTTGTTAGTCATGCATGTACCTTCTCTCCTCCATAACGCTCAGACTGTGTTAGTTAGTTCTTATTTCTAAATTATCCTTCGTTATTTCCTAGATAGTTTATCGCCACCTGTCATGGAACTTATGGATTCTCTATTATTCTGGAAAGCTAAGGTTTTTACGATATATGGGGGCACACGCCACCACCAATAGGACTGGACTAATTTCTTATACCCAATGCACCAAACAATCCTTAGTGTTAAAGAAAATGAGAAGAGAAAAAAAAAAATTTTTATTAACAAAGTACCAAAAGACCGGTCAGCGAATTAGCGGGGCTTCCATGATACCTTGGTCCTGCGATGTGACATTTTGCTCCTGACTCTCCCAGGGTATCTGCGCTGCTTTGCCCTGGGCATCCATCACAGATAGAGCATATTTAGCGTCTGTGTCTTTTACTGCTTCCATTATTTCCTTCCTCTGTTTCCAAGGTATAGCCACCTGAGTTGGCAAATTCAGTTTCTCAGTTGCGTTCCCAACCGCTAATATCAATGGTCCCTGCCACGTTAAGTTTAAGACTGATCCCATGCAGCACTGGGCATAAGACACATACCCGGCTGTAAGGGTTGGTGCAGTCGATGCCGCCAACAGATTTGTTTCCCATACAATGGGTCTCAGCTTTATCGCTAGCACGTGTCCCCTATTTTCGATTTTCAAAATTACCCAGGCTGCTGATTCATGGACAAAACTACCCCTCCTAAACCAGTGGCACATATTTCGCTTTCTTGCAAATTTCACAATCTGAATTAGGATCGCCAATGCGAGCAACCCCCCTGCCACGGGCAGCACATACGCTTGCCATGGCAGCGACTGTGTTTCGCTGCTCGCGCTCATGACTGGTTTTGTTGCTGGTGCTGGGGTGAAGTGCAACCACCAGTCGCTGCCGACATCTGACCGGTTAAATTTCAAAGACTTGACCATGTGGATAGTCGCGAACAACATGGCCATCGAATGCAACCTGTACAGGGTGTAAATAGACACTATTGAAGAAACGATCGCTAGACCCAGGCCAAGGCTTGGCATGGCATGTTTACTATAAACGAAGTCATAAAATTTGTTTGTTGCGTTGTTCGAGACCTCTTCGACCATTACCTCATCTTCTTTTATAATTTTCATCATTGAATCTACTATATTATCGCTCGCCTTCGGTAGTTGAACCCGCCCTAACTTGAAAAATTGTTGCAATTGCTCCGCCGATGGCAGATGCAGTTTTATTTGGCCGAAATGCGTAGTATTCCCCCTGAAGTGATATATCGGCAGATTCAGAGCCATGGCATAAGGCAAGTTCACTGCCGACTTAACTTCAAATTTTATTGAAACATTCTGGCACGTAGTACTGGGGACTTTTATTTCTATCTGAGTGTTCTGAAGGCTACACCGACAAGGCACTGTTACCAGTAACATTGCTGCTTTTAATTCTATTTGCTCTACCTGATTTGTTAAAGTAAAGTTATTACTATGGGCTACCAATAGGTGTCTGTACTGAGATATTGGTAGATGTAAGAATGGGGTAACTTGGTCTAAATTGGCCTCGACATCACACAACTGCTTAATGGCTATTGGATTATCATAGAACAGCGCTGTAGCGCAATGGGAAGGCTTAGTTCTTTCGTTTCTGAATATCAGCATAGCATAGCCACATGTCATGTAATTGCTTTGCGCGCAGAGCGATGCCTCTTGTTTAGATAGAATTACTGCTGTGGTATTACTTACTGCCAAATATGCCGGCAGTCTTTTAAGGACAGTAAATCCCTTAGCTGACACATTGTGATTGTGCATTGGGATAGGGAATGCTATCACCTTAAATAGGGACATCAGATCTTTGCTTTATACTGTGGCTACTGGCACGCTTATAGTAATAATAGAGCCTATAAATTTGTACGAAATATCGCTCATCTCATAACATTCGCGCACTTTCTGCACCAGCACGCGCCTCGAGGTATTGGCTAGTCTTTTGCTCAATCGCTTGAGGCTATGCTCGATAGCCTCTCTCCCTACTAAGTACTGGGGGAGCTTTCTAGCTTGCAACACCTGTAATGCAGCCAACAGTGCCATTTGTTTCTGATGACTACCCCCAATAGCCGATAACTGAAGTGCGTAAGACATCACTTCCGAATGAAACTTTAGGTTTTTCTCTACCGTCCCTGCTAAATTGACAATCGCCACAGACAAATTTTGCTCGTTCCCTATCATTTCTCCCAACAGGAACTGAAATCCTTTCTCAGTTGCCGCCGCATTATCGTTTATCAATTTGGAAAAGTACATCTGTCTCTTAGCTAATTTTAGGATATTGTGGTCGCGAATCAAAGACAGATCTATGTCTGCATGTGTTGCTGACCGTAATGCTCCGATCTGGTCTGCTACTCGCTTTAGCTCTGATTCGGTAGCAACCCCGAGCACTGCAGACAAGAAGTTACCACCTCCTTTTTTCTCGACCTCCTGTTTTATAATTATTAATCTTATGGCTTAATATTTTGCTAAGGTTATTTAGTGCGCCGCACAACTGTCTGATACTGCTTGTTAGATTTCCCCGGGCGGGCCATTCTGGCCCTGGGGTTGGCGGGACTACATAATACGGTTCATGGTCGGATACATCTATAATAAAGTCAAGATAGGCTTTTTTCTTCTGGAATACTAGGGGGTGAGGACTTGGTTGAAACGCAACCCCATAATTTTGATGAATCACTAGGCCTTCCCAACAACTGGCCCATGTAAACATAAGCATGAGGCTGCAAAAACACAAACAAGACACAATCCATTGATAAGTTCCGGGATGTAGTGATGCACTACATGTGCAGTGAAATATTTGCAAGTAAATACCAATGTATAATCAACAAATGTGTAGCAAACTCATTGCCTGTAAAAGCACTGCACTTACCAAACTAATTTCATCTTGAAGTTGCGGTTCTGTCTTCTCAGTAGCAGAGAATTTCGCTGAGTCTTTTTTGGAGCGTCGGCGATGTCAGTCGAATGCTACTAGAGCAGTAAGGAAATGTCAGTGGCACCAGGCCTTATATCCAAGATAAGTCACGGGTATCCACCCCTTTCCAGGGTCGCTCAGCACGCTCGACTGACTCTTCACCAATAGGGCTGCATGCTTGCCCTCTCACCCACTCTGGGACGATCCTCAGAGGGTCGAGTGAGTCCACTGACTTGACGAAATTAAAGGCATGGGGGGGAGGGGGGTGTGTCTTCTGGGAAAAACCCCAGCGCTGCAGCGCTGCGTTCTCATGAGCTTATGATGTAACAGGGACGCTTGGCGTCCTTACTTTGTCCGGTCCTCTGAGGTGCTGAAACTAGGTTTGATCTCACCTCAAAGCTTTTAATTGCCCCCTCACTTCTGGCAGTCTTTTATCTATCTACTTGGTGCACTTATAGACTTCTCTGAGTGAATGGGTGGATGTGACCGGACAGTTTTGGGTGGAACTGTTCCTCCTTTTAGCTACATCTCTTCATCCTCCCCTCTCTATTTCCTTTTCCACACCTTTCCCACTCGCCCTGTCAGCTTATGTAGATATTTGGTCCACTACCTTATCATACCACCTGTTGACTCCTGCCGACTTGATTACTTAAGTGGGTCTGTCCACACTTCTTGCAATCAAAATCCCGGGGATAAAACCACTCAGGATTGCCCTGCCTATTCAGGCTGTTGATTGTGTTGTCCTATTATAGCTTCTCCATAACACTACTCCCTCTCTAGGGTCAATTCGCTGGGCACTTTCCGACAGCTTTATTGACTTAACTTACCACCTTGTTCGTGACGCAACCACCTGCCTCTCACCTTCATCCTTTTCATCTCCCATCGTGTTGTAGGAGAGATTCACCGCGTCCTCCCCTGATTATCTTTCAATCCACTCAACTTAAGCCCTTTATTGGATGATTCTTGACAGGAATTTATTGTCCGATGACACTGAGAGTGGTTTCACTCTCCCAATATGGACTGGGCGTGGCATGTCATGTCCATCTGCCAACCGCCTCAATCTGACAGTAAACTTTGAAGGTGTGTCTGTTACAAGATACGGCCCCGAGAATTGAGCCTGTAATTTCTTAGAGGTGTGCTTGTGAATCAGGCTAGGCACATCGACATATACAATTTGACCCAACCTAATCTGCACCTCCTTTGCTTTTCTGTCATGTTGATCCTTCATAGTCTCTTGTGCCTTGCGTAACGTGCATTTGGCCTCTCTCACCGCTTCTCTTTGAGTTCTCACGATGTCCATTAACTGATCTCTCATCGGGAGATGGGGTGCAACCTGCTGTAAAGGTGCCTCAGCCGGCGTGCGGGCATTCTTTCCATGAATTAATAGGAAGGGCGGGTATCCTAAAGCTGCCGTGTTGGAAATGTTCATGGCAAAAGAAATGGGCTGTAGATATAAATCCCAATTCGTCTGATTTTTATTCACGAATGTTCTGAGACTTTTCTCCACACTTTGATTCGCTCTCTCGACCTGGCCCTGTGTGGTGCTCTTCCAAGGCGAATCGAATACCTGTTTGATCCCCAGTGATTTGCAAACCTCCCTAAATGTCTTGCTGGCGAACGCCGGGCCGTTGTCTGTGAACAGATGAGATGGGCATCCCACCCTACATATTACATTATTAAAGAATTCGAATGCCATAGTGTGACTATCGATGCTCTTTGCAGGCCAACAGATAACATATTTACTGAAATAATCTGTCGCCACATTCACGTATCTGTTGTTTCTAGTCGTTGGGGTCATTGGCCCTATTGTATCTATAGATATATGTGCAAATGGTGCTGGAGCATTATCTCTGATCGTCATTGGCAATATTATTTTGTTTCTATTTCCCTTTGCTTTCATACATTGATCACAAGTATACACGAAATCATACACATCTTTGATCATTGTATCCCAATAAAACCTGTCTCTGAGTAAGCTCATCACTTTTGCCGCCCCCAAGTTGGCTGCCAATGGACTATCGTGATAGGCTTTCAAAAGAATCTGCACCAGAGTTTTGGGTTCTATACCTTTTTCCACCAGTGCGTTTCCCCCGCACGTTTTCGCTCCACATGCCTTTCTCCCCTAAAGTCGAGTCAGAAGGTTTGTGCCTATTTCCGCCACACCAAGACTGGTTTGTGCCTTTTCGCTCCACCCCACTCCACTGTGCCATGTGGTGTGCACCACTCAATGGAGCCCATCCCTTCAACCCCCATCAGTGCCAGGCTTTGTTTCGCAGAAAGAATTGATCTAAATGTTTCGGCGTTTATCTCATTTCTATTCAAGATATTTAAAAAAAAAAAAACTGTTTTAGATAGCTACACATGGCCACTAAATTCTGTGAAGGTAACAGTATTCTAGACTTGTTTCTTCCACCTTTTTTCTTGATAGACGCACGGACACTATATAACAGATTTTTACAGTGCTAAACCCCCTCAGCGGAAATAATTGATTTACATGTTTCGGCGTGTATCCCAAGACTATTCAAGATTTTTTAAAAAGAAAAACTGTTTTAAATAGGTACATATGTCCACTCAAATGTGTAAAGGTAACATCATTATAGACTTATTTCTTCTACCTTTTTTCTTGATCGTCACACAAACACTATATAACATATTTCTATGGCACTAAACCCCTACCGCAGAAATAATTGATCTACATATTTCGGCGTGTATCTTAAGACTATTCAGGACTTTTTAAAAAGAAAAACTGTTTTACATATGTCCACTTAATTCTTTGAAGGTAACATTATTTTATTTTTGTTGACAAACTTTATTCAGTCTCTCAACAGACCCTTCCATTCTTACTAGGGCGATTAAAACATCATGGGATACAAAAGCCCTTTCTTTCTCATCTACAACCTATGTTGTGAAAAGAAACATTTTGTACATCTTCTTTGTTTGTAGAAACATATTAGTTGAAAGGAGTACCTATACATTTCCCCAAGTGGGTAAAAGAGCGGTTATCATATAAAGAAATATTACTATTACTAACTTCTGATTCAACAATCCACATCATTATAGACCTATTTCTTCTACCTTTTTTTCTTGATCGTCACACAGACATTGTATAACATGTTTCTACAGCGCTAAACCCCTTCTGCGGAAATAATGGGCCTAAATGTTCATGTGTCATATCGGCATTATGTTACACCTATTCACCTGGTGCATGGTCCTATAATTACTATGGCCTGTGACAATTGAGTGTAATAGTCAATAACTGTACTGTCCTATCAACTAGAAACAGAAGATAGTATTGGGTTTAAAACTATAACATGAATACAAGAACCTTATTATTATTGAACATCTGACTTGAGTTGTATATTTATAAAGTAAAAATGTAAATACCATGACATTTCTTCCAGATCATCCACATATGCACATTCCTTCCTGTAAAATGCATTTCTAGATTTGTTCCATAGAAAGGGTGCGGTATATTTATAAAATAAATCTCTTTATTATTTCTGTATGAGGGGTTTATTTTAATTTTGATTTTCTCCCCACATCAGATATTAAAGTTCTTGTTTTGTATCAATATTAGCATCATCTTTATAGTTTATAGACCAATTCAATAATGTGGGCCTCTCTTCTGTTTTTAAACTTAGGGATTAACAGTTTCCTGTGTAGGTCATCGACTTGTTCTCTCCTTTCCCTTCTCTTCGCAATCCCTATAGCTGAATTTTCTACATCTTGCAGTTTGTTTAAAAGAACTGTATGAGGGAAAAAATAGGGATCGAGACAGTGAAGGAGAGAGAGAGAGGGAGACAGCTGGGAGAGAGATGGAGAGAGAGGGAGAGGGAGAGAGCGAGGAGAGAGAGAGCGGGGAGAAAGAGAGGAGAGAGGGCGGGCTTAAATATAACAGGTCCTCAGACCTATTACAATCTGCCTAAAGTTCAGCAAATGCATTCATGATATATAATTACTCATACATAATTCATTACAGTATTTGTAATACTAGTTTTAAATGTTCTCAATATAAAACACGCTGTATCAATTATTAATGGCAAATCAACAATTCAAGTCAATTCCATTACTTCATGTCGATTCGATTTGATAAGTTCTGGGCATATGTGTGAGGGGGAGGTATTTGCCTGCCTCAGCATGGTGACTCCCGTCACCCCCACCACCCCCACCCCACAATGACCACAGGCGTCTGCGCCTGAACCACCACATTTACAACCCATCTTGACCACAATACAATATATATGAAGAGAATGGAACGAGGTCTAGAGATTACACATAATACAGCTGCCATTTCCCCCTCTGCCCCCAACTTCCCACCCACCCACACCCACACCCTTCAGTTTCTATATATCTATCGCAAATTTCCCATTTCATTCCTACCAAAATCAACAACATATTATATTTATTTCAATAGTTCAGTAGTAGAGAAATCTCGCAAATTATCTTTCTAAAATAACTTACAATGCTGCCACTCCTTGTTCTGAGTGAAATAATACGTTCTGGCAGGGTTATGGAATGGCTGGGTAAAGGCAGGGCGGGGTTCTGGCCGGCGAGGTATTGGCATGGGGGGGGGGGGGGGCGTTCTAATGGCGGGGTAATGGCTGGGGGGTTTTCACTGGCGGGATTATGTCCCCACACCTTAGCGGCTATCTTAGATACTTCTGATAGAAATTACAGTTACTACAGATATTTATTTATCATTATTCAATAATAATTTAAAACTGACATGTAGAACAAATTTTAAGCTAAATATGGAACAAATTGCATTTAAACATCAATTTTTAGAAAAATATATCAGGGACCTATGTTATTCGAATCTGATATAAGTTATTATTCTCGTTTTTTTGTATGTCATACGTTTGGCAGTTTTGATCGAATAAACCCATCAATAAAATATCATATCATATATGTATACATCATGTATGACAAATACGTTTATACCAATGGTATGATTCAATGATGCCATACAAGTAGGGGGTCAATTTTGATTGCATACATAACATATGATGCCATTATGTGTACATCACATATGACATAATATCATTGCAAGGGGTGTCAATTTCTAATGGTATATGTACAATATAATACCATATGCATATATGTCAGAATACCTAATATATAATGTATATGGCCAGTTCTATTATTTTGGCGTCCAGGAGGTTGAAAAATGGTTGTTTTTCAAATAGGTCTGATTCAGAATTGTTTATCATACTATGAAACTAGATGGTTTGAAGGGTTTTTGTGATTAAATTGGTCAGGTTATCTCCTGATATTAGCCGAGCTATAGGAAATGGTTGAAATGAACCCCAAAGTCAATATACCATGTAGATGCCATATGATTTATTCTGTCTTCTAATTTTACTGAATATGTCAATATATATATTTTCATTTCTTTTTACATACTGTGCTAAATACACATATATTTATTCGTTTGGGAATAAGAGATATTTGATTAAATTATTTTTAGGTACTAATCATGGATTCGAATATGGACGTTTTTTTGTGTAAATCATTCTATATTGAGTATACATTACATAGTTGTGTTTAACTTTAACACATCAATGATGAATCATTATGCTGGCCGATTTTTATGTAGTTTAGGGTGTCGATCATGTACTTTAAAAGTTGAGAATTAATTGTCAGAACTTTTCAACTCTTTATAAACTCTTTGCCTAATGCATACACAAAGGTATAACAAGTGAGAACATCAGTAGTTTACAGTTTGATTGACTTCAGGTACGAGTTGGTAACAGTATATAATCTATGGACGATTTTAGCATCAGCACTATGTGATATAATTTTCTGTTCAGAACGCAAACTAGATATTTATTTTCAATGCACATTTCTTGGTCATCGTAGGCAGACGCACTGTATACATATTCATGCATATGTATTGGATAGTTATTGTGGTTGGAAACATTATGTGAAGCTTATAAGAGTGATATTTGAACTTGGCACTACCAAGAAACTTTCTAGATCGACTCATTGCATTAGAGTTGGTTTAAATAATCACAGTGCTAGTGCTAGCGGCATCGATCTTCGCGCAAAACTTGGTTGTGTAATATCGTTTTATTTCCTTTTATCCATTATTCAATAACATAAACATTTATATCATCAGAAAGGCAACTTTTCAAGCTTCAAGGTGGTATAAGTTATGTTCATGTACAACGTTTTGTACGCTTGTTTTGTTTGCGGCCGCTCAGGGGTAAAATATGGAGCGTGCTAAATGTGGAGCGAATGTATACAGGGAGAAACATGTGGGTGTGCGAACTGCAGGTGGAGCGAAAAGGGTTAGGGGGAATGGAGAGAATGGGGGAAAAGATTGTGGAGTGGCAGGGTTCTGGAGGGAAAAGGTTGGTCACCGAGTTTTGGGAACTACTACTATGGGGGTAGATGTCTTAAACCGTCCTGTAACGCTAGGGATTTTATATAACACCTCCTCCAACACCACAAACATATCCTGCGACAGCAATACCGTGCGTGCCAGATTATTTTGCTCTGGAAGCCTTTTATGGTCTATGTAGTTAAACATGGCTGCACAGAATGTGTCTCGCTTTTGCTCCTCTTTAAATGACTTAAGGGTATATGGAATATTGGTCAAGCTGACCAATTCTGCGAATTCCTCTTTTGTAATTGGCATTAGATGATCTGTTTTCTTTATTCTAGGCTTAGCACTTGGTTTCAACACCACTGGTCGCGCTGGCTTGGGTTTTCCCCGACCTGGTGTTGTCCTTACACCCTTTGTCTTGGCTCCTGGCCCTATCTTCGCTTCATCTGTTGCTTTAGCTGCTTTGATACTTGGAGGTACTTTCTTTCCTTCACCACCGGTTGTCGTGCCGCCCACCTTCTGTGGACTGACCGTTCCCCGTGCTGTGTCGGGCGGCCGTCCTCTAGGGCGCGGCCCTGGGGATTTTGTGCTTTGAGCTCTGAGATTAGTCTCTGATGTCCGCTCCCTGGTTGTTGCTCTGGTCATCGCACTAACCGAATATACCTTTAATATAGGCTTTCCTTTGAACATCCTGATAGGATTCTTTGGGACTGACTCCTCTTGATTGAATTTTAGCACAAAATCGATTCCATAAAACCTAACACATTTCTGACCCCTAGATGGCTGGGTTGGTGTCTCCTCCTCTACCTTGTTATCGTATACCCGTCTTGAAAGCCAATCTGGGACCACGTTCAATTTCCCAGTCACATGAGAAATCGTGAAATCATACATGTTAAAGAATTCCAAGTATCGGGCCATCCGCCCCTTCAATTCTTTTCTGGTTTTTAGGGCTGTGAGCGCAGCGTGATCAGTGAGAACACTGAACTGCCTTCCTACCACATAATGTTCAAACTTAGTGATCCCAAAACGGATTGATAGTCATTCCCTGTCAGTAGTGGAGTAGTTCTGTTCACTCTTTGTTAGGCTTCTGCCATCAAATGCAACTGGTCTGTAATTCCCATTGCAGTCCCTTTGTGCCAAACTTGCCCCGATCGAAAAATCAGAGGCATCACATGAGATCACAAATGGTTTATCGTAATCAGGTTTATGCAACATAACATCCGCCATTATTGACTTCTTTATCGCTTCAAATGCTGCTTGGGCATTCTCATTCCACTGAAACTTTAGCTTTGCCTTTGTGAGCTCGTACAAGGGTAACATAATCTCTTGAAAACGTGGAATAAATCCCCTATAATAGTTCGCGAGCCCATTGAAAGCCCTAACCTGCCTTACCGATCTTGGTCTAGGGTAAGATTTAATTGCTGCTACCTTAGCCGGATCTGGCGCTATTCCATCCTTATTCAAAATGAATCCCAAGAATGGTATTGTTGTCATGGCGAATTGACACTTACTCTTTTCAAACACTATATTCGCTCTAGAGAATGCCTCCAAGATAGCGCTCAGATCTTTAATGTGTTGCTCCCAAGTCTGGGACGCACAGATAACATCATCCACGTAATGCAGTGGGTTTGAACAATTAGCTAACACAATCTGTAATACATTATGAAACGCCTTGGGTGATGTCTTTAGGCCCATTGGCATAACCTTGTACTGCATAGTGGCGAATGGAGTTGCAAATGCTGTTAGGGGGCGATCTCTTTCCCTTATTTTAATTTGGTGAAACGAAGCTATTGCATCTAATTTTGAAAAATACATTCCTTTGAGGGCCCCCACCTTGTCAATTGTCTCATCAGCCCTAGGGAAGGAATACCTTTGATTCTTGATGGAATCATTTAATTGCCTATAGTCCACGACAATTCTAAATTCCTGATTATTGGAGTTCTTTGTACCTGGTTTGACCACCAGGAACGCTGGGGACAACCATTCCCTCGGCTGAGGACATTCCTCTATGATCCCCAGCTTCTTTTGATGTTCCAACATGTCCCTTAGAATCTTCGTGCGCTCTGGGTTAAAACGATATGGCTTACTGCATAAGGGGACATAATCCTTCTTCAGGTCTATACGATGTTCATACACACTCGTTACTCCTAGCTTATGATCTTTATCTCCAAAGCACCCGGCATACCTTTTCAACAACTCACCAATCTGTTTTGCTTGGGCATCGTCCAACTCTGGATTTACATTAGATATACAATCAGGTGGCTCGCCATCACTCCCCAGAGTTTCCTCCCCGTCTGAGTTTTCACTGGCTATGGCTGCCACTCTTTCAATCTTTACATTTTCACTCTCTATCGGTATTACTGGGGTTAATAACGCTACTATTGCTCCCTTGGACAACCTAATCTCTTTGTCGGAAGAATTAAACATCACCACCGGTACAACATTATCATGGCAAGGGCTTACTGCCGCCCTCTTTACTACAAATTGGATCGGAACCCTCCGATCTAAATTTTCGGTAACGTAGGTACTGCCGCTTAGTGAGAGGCGCGAACATGCTGGAAGAAAGAACAACGTCTCTACTAGGGGCTTAAACACTAAATCCTTATTCGCTCTAACTACGAACTTATCAGTGTTTACTCTAGAAAAATCCACTACTGCCCCTGCTTTGTCTAGAAAATCTGTTCCTATTATCACCGATCTATGTAACTTTGGAAGTACTAGGAATGGGTGATCGAACTGTGAACCCAGCACCTTAAACCTCAGCAGCACCCTTTTTCTACTAACATGCATTTCGCCATCCGCAGTGAATATTTGAGAGCGACACTTAACCTCTGAAATAAATGCATTAGTACTGATCAGCGCCTGAAAGAAATTTGGGCTTATTACAGAACAAGTGGCACCAGTATCAATCAATGCAGGTATATAATACGTATCGAATTGGACTACTAAAGCGTTATCACTTAGTTTTGCCTGAATTAGTGCACTCTTACTGTCTAGGTGAATCTGCGATGCTCCTGTTCCTTCCATCTCCATCTCGTGGGCACTTGATATACGGAAGACATCGGTCTCTATATTAAATATAGAAAAAATGTTCTTTTTCAACTTCCTCCTGTCGCAGCAATCACGCCTCTCCATCCTGCGACTACCTAGTTTGGGTGGTTTTCGGTGGTCCCTTGCGACCTGTCCTTTGAACTGCATCTATAGCTACTATTCCCTCGGGTAGCATTACTATTGTGATATTGTCCATTGCTGCCGTTATTTCCTCGATAAGACCCACGGCCCCTGTACTGTCCTCTAAAGGCGCCCCTTTGTGCGTTGCCCCTATAGTTACTCTGTGCGTTACCATTATACCTCCGATTTCTATGACCACCATTACTGTAAAAGCCTGGCCCGTTGTTATAATAGTTTGGTCGCTGTTGGTCTGATCCATACCCTTCTTTTCCTTGTTGTGTACTATGGTATTGTGGCGCTGGCTGCGCGGGCTTGACCATTAACTCCGCTACTCTGTCCGATTGCAAGTCTAATTTCTTAGTCAGAGCACTTAGTAACTCTGACTGTTGTGAGAACGCTACTGACAACTCTGCAGATTGTTTTGGCACCACCATTTCCGCCTTAAGTGCTAACTTTTTGGCTTCTGTCAGGGTTACTGGATGATCTGACAACACTATTTTGGAATATTTTGGCAACATGTTCATAACGTATGTTTGTACTTTCATACTCTTAGGCAACTCTGTCTGATCCAGCATCTTAAAAATGTCCTCGCTATAGGTCGCCATTCCTTCATCAGACTTCTGTTTCCTAAACATGTAGCCCTCCATCATTGCTTCATGAGTTAGGGGCCCAAACTCCTTGTTAAACAGGGCTGTAAAGCCCTCTATGGATGCGGGGGTTGTGATAGTAGCAGCCCCTAAATATCTATCATGCAAACTTTTTGCACGCCCATCTAAAAATTTTGATATGGCTGACAGATGCATTGCTGCTGGTGCCTTCAACGCAGCCATGTAATTCTGGAAATCCAGCATAAATTGTCTTGCCGACTTGTATGGCGTCGGGTGAGCACATTTTTGGGGCTCTGAGGCCAATGTCTGCCTGAGTGCCAGACTAGAACTTACTGCGGCTTGCTGTTTAAGCGTCTCCGTGTATCCTTTCATTAAATTGGCATCCTCAGTGTTTGCATTTGTTAACTTTTCTATCATTTGGGCATTCTGATTCTGAATGTCCACCAACTTGGCGATGGCCTCTCTGATATCCATGTCTACTTCTCCGTCAATACCTTCCTGGTATTGCCTTCTATATTCAGCCTCGTCTTCCTCTTGTTGTTGCCTCCTGTCTTCCTCTTGCTGTTGCCTTCTGCGTTCAGCTTCGTCGTCCTCTAACTGCTGTTGCCTTCTGCGTTCAGCCTCGTCGTCCTCTAATTGCTGTTGCCTTCTGCGTTCAGCTTCGTCGTCCTCTAATTGCTGTTGCCTTGTCTCCGCTTCTTGTGCAATTAATTTCTGGCGTGTAACCTCAGCTGCTATTTGCTGCTGACGGTTTCTCTTGTCTGCTATCTGTTGCTGGAGCTTTCTCTCTTCCTCTGTTGGATGCAGCTCATGAGACCCCTCTTCTTCGTCGTCGTTCTCGATCTCTTCACTATCTTCCTCTTGTAAATCACCATCTACTGTTGCTTCCTTGCCTGATTGACTATCGTCTGATGCGTCTGAGTCATATGACTCACCTGAACTGCTTTTTTCGTTCTGTTCTATTAGTCCCTGTGCTCCTTCATCCCTGACCTTCTGTCCGACTGTAGTTAGGGGTGCACTGACTAATGAAGTAAATCCTTCTGGCACTGCTCTTGGTTCTTCCTCGTGAAATAACTTCGATTGCTTGGCTTATCTGTCTGGGGAGCCGCCTCTGGGATTTATAATTGTTGGTTTCTGACTGCGCGTCGATTTTGAGGGAGTGCTCTGGGATCCAGCGTTATCTTTTACTCCGCCGGTTCCTGGTATTTCTTCCTTTCCACTCATGTGTAGCCAGGACCGGGCCTTTTCTCCACCAGTGTGAGGTCTGGATAGGCTTGATTAATAGATATAAGAGGAAGTCAGAGGTCCTGCTGCATTGGTTTATTATTCCTCACTGGGGAGGCCTTGGTGAAACATCAGTATACATAGTCCAACCTGGCGTGGGTGATGCCACTTACTTATGTAAATGAGGACCCCCTGCTGGGTCCCCACATTCCACGAATAACCCTGATTTCAATATTTGGCGTCACCCCACGCTGATACCTTACATAATACTATTAGCATTTTACATGCTTTATTCATTCACATGCTTATCATTCATAATTAATAACTGTTACATAATAATACAATATCCATATCTGACACTAAGACTGGGTCCCACAACTGAGTGAGTTGCTTGCAGAGTGGAATAAACGAGATTTGTATAGCAATCTACCTTGGTGTTATACTTTGTCTTGAGTCAGAACACGAATTGGGAGTAGTTTACTACATATGTATGAAGTGGGTCTAAATTTACCTTAAAATATGTACTCCGGTTTGCAGAAATGTGAAATATTTTGCGATTCAGAAAATATAGTGTGTGAACCAATGCAGCAAAGGCTTGTGCCCATAACTGAGCCAGTGAAAAATGTTGTTTCAGTGAAAAATATGGGTAGTCAGGGAATATTAAAAAAATCTGGGAACAAATTCCTTACCAAACAATTTTTTCACCAATGTGTTAGTAAAGGTGTCTACTAACATATATCAAAACATTTAAACTCAACTCCTGTAGGAGAACCCGTGACAACTGAAAATAAAAATGGCCGACACTAAAACTCTGAAACTCCATAACTTGGGGTAGAATCAACATATAATCAAGTGTGAGTACACCTTTTCTAGGTTTTAAGGCATGGGGAATCCATTGGAACATGAAAAATGTTGATACAGACAATATTTAGCAAGTTAATCTACTGATACTGGGAAAAAATGAGCAAAAGATGCTAAAAAAATCCTTCCGAATGTACCCTCTGAAGTACAAACCTAGAAAAAGTGTATTCACACTTGATTACATGTTGATTTTACCCCAAGTTATAGTGTTTCAGAGTTTTAGTGGCGGCCATTTTTGTTTTCAGCTCTCACGGGTTTTCCTACGGGAGTTGAGTTTAAATGTTTTGAAATATGTTAGTAGAGACCTTTACCAATACATTGGTGAAGAAATTTCTTGGTAAGGAATTTGTTCACAGATTGGCCTTTTTTCTCCTAAAATTCCCTGACTAGGGCCTTTATGTGATTCTAAAAGTGTCATGTTAATCCTTACAATCCCAGATTTTGCCTAAATGGCCATTTTTGAGTGAAAATTGGTCAAATTCGGGACATTTAATTCAGCTTTCAATTCTTCACACTGCCATTTTATTTCCCCGTTATGATATATATTAAAAAATGGCATTAAATGCCAAAAATCAAATTCAAAATTCAAAAGTGGCAAATACAATTTTGTATGTTCAACATGGCCTCCAATGCTACAGAACAATTTACCTGGAAAAAAATGCAATGGAAACAGGTGAAGGAAGTCAGAATTTCATGACATTTCAGATGCGGTTAACATGGAAACAGCTGTTAATATGAAAACAAATTCTTGTAATTGTGGATGCGACAGTTTCAGATACAAATAGCCCTGATTCTTTGCTTTTATTTGACATATGATATATAATTCAAACTCCAACTCCAACCAGGCTACGGCAGCGGTGGACATTTCTACTAGAGCGTGATGGGGGACAGCTAGTTTTGAGTTGATACCCATGAGAGAGGGGGGTATCAACTAAAAACTAGCCGTCAGGATGCTAGTGGGGTATAACTACTGCCTATACTGACCTAGGACCACACATTTAAGGTTAGGTTTAGGGTTATAGTTAGCATCAGTATCCATCCATGTACTCTATTCCACTTCACAGAACACATGAAAATACAGTGCGTAATGGTAACAATGCTCTATTAACATCCTGGCAGCTAGTATATAGACGCTTAGTCCCAGCCCGTTCCATCAGGAGGCGACACAACCTCATCGTGAAGTCGCTACTGCAGATACCCTCCGGCGGACGATAGGCGGAGCATACAACTAGCTCTGTAAGGGGATCAGGTCTTCGCTTAACACTACAGACTGAGATATTTCTGTTGTACAAATTAAGCAACCCTGTTCAATGTGATGCTACTATTGTAACTGTGATATTAGGTAAATAAACCAGCCGTAACGAATATTTTTCATTATTGTGATTCTTTCCCGGAATTCAAGAACTCGTACCCATGAATCTGCGGTTCACTATATTTGTGCCGTGACCCTAGGGCAGAGTAGGGAATTTCCTGAAAGGGTCCCCCTAGTGGTTTTGCTGATTATGGGTGAAACCATAGTGGATCAGGCTGACACGGAAACCGCCAATGCCAAGGCAGCAGAGGAAGCATGCATGGCCCTCGCCCTGATGTTGGCTAAACGTCAGGATGTGACACAAAAATTTGTGGATCGGACATTTGCCCAGCTTGGGGATGTTGTTACACACGTCAAAAAGATGCGAGCAGAATCGCAGGTCATTGAGCCCACAATTCACGCCTCAGTGGACAAACTCGTGTCTGCAGTCCTGGGTCTAGGGTCGTACTACAAAGATGGCCCCATCATTTGCTCTTTTTGAATGTGTGGGCTATACCGTGGAAACCGGTGAACGGAACAAAACATCCCCCGAACCCACAAAGGTTAAAACGGAAGATCCAATTAATGGATCCGATGAGAGTGGTCAGGCCTTGGATTTGACTAAGGAACAGAAAGACCAAGCTGCAGCTGATGCAGCACTGGAATATTTGATCCTGGTTCTCTGCGAATTGGATAATAAGGGATCCTTGCCTGAGAACGTAAGTAAAGGTGAGGTGATCAAATATATCCAAGAGCTGTGGTGCATTCATGATGTCCACAACAGCACTTACAGCGACTACTCTGTGGTCTACACAAGTATGGAGTTTGCCCTGATTTCTTTATTGAAATGTTGGACAAAAGGTATATGGCTCCTATGGCGAAATGCCCCTCCGGATAGCCCAGGCACTATCTGCTGTTCCCCAGTTTATGACAATGCAAGGTGGGCGAGGTGGAACCCGCGCTTGCCAGGGACACCGTCTGGCTTAAAATTAGGCAGGTATCTCCGATGGCAATGCTTGCCTCAACTACTCATTGGGGAATATCTCTTTTCTGTTAGTGGATGGGGATTTGCAGAAGCAATTATCCGTCCGTGTGCAGCAGCGGGGGAAATCCCTTCAACATTTTGGGGAAGCTCTGCTCATTTTCTGCAAACAGGTGTACGAGGGCCAGTATCTCAACCACAAGAAGAAGATCATCCGTATCTTCTGCACAGGCCTTGAGGATAAATTCCTCGGCATGTGGGTGCAAACGAATCACCCTAAACCCATGCAGTAATGTGTGGATTTTGTCTGCGCTAGTGAACCAGCCATGTATAAACGTGTCTTGGGTACAGCACCAGCTCAGTCGGCGAAGTTCAAGACTCGCGGATATAAGTTTCACGGCCAGAAGAAGGAGCGCAAGGCTGCTTATGCCGAGGTAGGGTCGGAAGACGAATGTTCGGAGGATGAGACCCCGGAACCACAAGAATACTTTGCCTGTGAGAGCCTGCAGTAATATTGACCACGTTTTGACCTTTAAAATCTAGGACCGGTCCAATGTCTGTGTTGAGTGACATACCATAGAAACTCTAAGCCCCAGAATAACAAGTCAACACTTGGAAATGTTTTACATTTAGATGCTCCAAAGGTGTCATCTTTCCAGGGCTCCTCTATAGATTCCTGGCTCAACGTTTGTCAAATATTTTTCACTATTCAAATGTTTTATTCTAAAGTACAAGGTACAAACACCTTAATTTTGGCAGATTCTTCTGCACAGATAAGGCAATTTACTCTCTTCACACTAAAGATAAGCAAACACATTATATTCAGATAAGCAAGCATGAGACAGACAGAACATCACAGGTCAAGAATATGAATAATTACAAACAGAAAAATCCAATATTTTCCGGTCACTATCACGATATATAGCAAGCTAAGTCAGCAAACAGGGTTGGGTCAAAAGGTAAAGGCCAACATTAGCCACTATGTATAAAATCTCGGCTTATTGCTTTCTTTGCATTTTCCACATATTTCAACAAATTGTACATACATGGCATATGACTTTATACATGACCTATCTCTGATATAACTATACACTTTTGGTCTACACAATTTTTATCCGACAATACTTGCTCTGCTCATGGAACACAAGATGTAAGTTAAAAAAATATAGTTTTGAAAGTATCTTATTTTCAACTTATTCCTCATATTCTGTAACACATCTGTAACATATATGGATTTTGAGATATCACCATATTTGAAAAGAGGAGATCAAGCAGATTCCAATGAATGTAAACATTAAGGACATCTAATAAGTACTTTTATCTTTTTAGTTAGATATTTTTATTTTTGAAAAAAACATTTGCAATATTTCTGGGGGGATAATTACCAGTAAAGTAGCTAAATATACTCAATGGGATGATCTAAGAAACGCACTGATATAATTAATAAACAGTATTGAAATTTAGTAGATGTATTCATACAACCACAAGGACTAGACACCACAAATATGAAAATATTCCAACAAAGATATCTTGTAAGTAAACGACTTTGAAAAACACCAATTTTGCGACTTATGACTCATTTTCCTGAAACACATCACATATGAGTATAGAGGCAGGTGATAAACATGTAATTTAAGGAGATTCGTCAGGGCACTGTCCTATAATTACCTATGTCTCTCAGCTACATGAGAGACAGATAAGTTAACTGAATAATTTATGTTCATGTTTTGTCAATGCTAGAATCTGTGTTTCAGGGAAATGAGTCTCAAGTCACAAAATTGATCACTTTGTCTGAATATTCTCATTTTTGGGGGACCTAGTGCTGTAAGTCATATCAATTTATGTACCAATCCTGTTGGTAATTGCCCACCCAAACATATTGCGAACTTGTTTTCAAACATGAAAATATAAAATATAGAAACACGTCTTGTATGTCCTTACTGTTTACCATCATTGGAATCGGCTTGATCTCATCTTTTCAAGATGAAATCTCAAAATCTCAATATTTTGCGACTTGTGACTCATTTTCCTGTAACATCACAGATGATTTCTGGTAACACACTAAGCCTATACCTGTTCTTTGTTGGTCAAGTTTTCAGAAAATGTACAATTGGCTATCACCAATCTCCTCAAATAACCCAAATTTAAGACAAAAATCAGGTTCAAAATACAGTTCAACATAACAACTCACAATTGGGTGAGTAAGTGAGTGAGATTGGTTGCTTTGTGCCCTTATCAACACATTGAAGGTTATATCAAGGGCAGGAGAGCTGAGAGATCCTTACTGAAGGACATAAAGAAGGGAAAGGCAGCTAGCCGACAACAGATTCAGGGCTAACAGTGAGCAGCGGTTATCCACAAAATGTATGTAATAATTAGCCGAACCATCAACCCTATACCTTGCTACTGTGTACGTGTGAATAGGATCAAAGAGCAGCCTATACAAAATAAGTACAAAACACTGAGACCTAGACTTACGCACAGAGTTGGGCAGGCAAACTTTATATATGGTATCCTCTAAGATAAGTCTGTTGCACAGGCTAATTATCTTATTGCGGGGGACAGTATTAAATTTGTAATCCTAACTTTTGCTGTGAGGCCCTTTGACGAGAAATGTTGTTTACATCTGCTACGCATTATGCACTTGTCAATTGCAACCCCCAACCCACCACTCCCGGGGATGTGGGGGAATGTCTTGGGCCTTTGAGGAAATATGATGAAATCCCCGACCCCCCCCAGGGCAAGACATTTTTGTAAATCCCCGACCCCCTGGGGTATATTTTTCAGTGGATATTTTTCTAGTAACAGAAACTATGGGAAACTAGGGAGACAACAGCTTCAGCTTTTAGTGGATTCTGATATGTGTGGGCCAGGCTAGGCTAAGTTACAAACCTCCCCTCCCCCCATATATACATGAAAAGTGTCACCTTTGAACATGACAGGGTTTTTGATCTCCAAAGCTGTGTGTCACCCCTGAACTATACTGAATATATGCAATGTAGACAATAGCTGAATATCTGAACTAAGGAGAGCCTAAGCTGCCCAGTGGTGTAGAAAACTGTAGGATGTTATCAGCCATTTGGGGGGGGGGGCAAGCTAGGGTGTGTGTGGAGGTGGGGAAGGGAGAAGGGGGCAGGTGTAAAATGCGCAATTTGACAATCGTTCTCAATGGCCAACAGAACAATTGACAAATACACAACCCAGAGGTTAGAGCAGCAAGTCGGTGATAGCCTCCCTCAATCAAATATACATCTGGATCAAGTTACATGCTAATTATTCTATACATCTCTTTGTTTTAATTAATGTCAATTAAATTAGTACTCTCTTTGTTAAAAAATCTCTCCACATCAAATATTTTTACAAATAAGCAAACACAGTACCAATTGTTTGTTGCTGGTTCTGAAGGTGGAGTGGAGTGGCAAGTTCCTACCTACAAATTACTAATGCATTATCACAAAAATATCCACCTGTCTGAACAACTTGTGAAAGTTTATAGATTTCATACCTCAAAACAAAACGATTTTTTTGTGGCCAGTTGTTAAATAACATACATAATATAAGTTTATTCTGTCTATTTTGTCTATTTCTTTATTATTTAGTATGTTTATACAGCAATCATCAGACAATAGAAAGATATTACAATAAGGCATCTACATTGTCAGTTATAATACAGTTGAGGACATTGAGATATGGGCTTAGGTAGTATATTTGGTGAAAAATATCCATGGTCTTCCGCCCACTGCCATGTCTAATTAATACTAGGAAGTAAAAAAGGCTACATTTGTAATATAGCAGTTTGCCAGATGGTAGTTATCCTGTACAGCTAGCACAGGGTGGTGTGTATAACCTGCATCCATAGAGCCACTGCCATGGCTCCAGGGTCAGGTGCAGTGAGATGCTCCTTGCTCACATAGCTGGCTCGACCTGCTCCTGCTGACATACCTGCATAACAATTAATCTCATCTTCGGTTTCGCCGAATTAGGTTGGATGAATGCTTTTTTCAACAAAATCTGACCGTTGCCATGGCAACAAAATTCAAAAATAAAGATATTTTGTTGAAACATATATTTTTGGAATTTCCATACATACTTGTTTACTATAATACCCCAACCTGTACAGTATATTTTATATATGTTATATTCCCTGCAAATAACTGTTGTGATTATAGCCTATGTTCTTTCCATGGAGTTGCCGAGCCAGCGTTGCACATCTGTGATATCGCCTCCGGATCTCTTCCGGGCTTAAACACTACGGATATTCATTAAATATGATCGTATAGGATACTTCTGCGAGAATATATCATGAATATGTTATGAATATAATAAGGATAGTGGGGAAAGAACTAATCTCCGAAGTCAAAGGCAAAGGGAGGAATATATTCGTATATGTTTTAAAATCGCTCCGAGTTATAAGAACATCAAGAAAGTACATCTACAATTCCAGTTTTATTCCTGCTATCCTTGCTGAGGTTGAGAGGTGATCTTGAGCCTGATTACACAAAAGCTCTGCTGGAGACCTTATAAAATCATGAACATATAAATACAGGTATTTGTACATAAATGAGGAATACATACATAAATGTTATGTAACATTACGTAACATTGTGTAACCTCATTATATTTATATTATTATTAATTATCACCTATTATCACATTACTTAAAATCGCTAATTGTACTTAACTAGCTAGGACTGTGCAAGTCTACTTATACATGCTATGCCATGGATATTACGTAAGGGCTCCGCCCACTCATTACTATTCATGTAATCTCCTGGAGGAGCCTGTATCTTACGTTACCATTAAACAGTTGCTTCGTTCTTCTCATGAAGATCAGACGTTCGTTAGTCTTCTTCTATTAGACCATTACATAAATGATATGAAATAACAAATACAAACTCCATAATTAATTAGAGTAATGTTTAACATGATGGATGATCGAAGTAATACGTGCGAATATTTACTCAATATTAAGGAATGATTAGATAATTATAATAATTCTGGAACATCAGCTGCTCTGCACATGAAGACGCCAAACGGCTACCAGGAGAACTACACGATGAACTCTAGGGAGATTCCTAGAGACATCAGGAGATCAAGGGAAATCCACGGAAATCCACGGAATTCCTCGGAAAGTCCATAGTGATACTTCACATGATCATAACATAACAATGCTTAATATTCTTAATGTTGGAAATAATGGCCTGAGCCAGGTGCTTTTTGCCATAGAGACCAATGCTATTTTGTGGAAAATGACACAAAAACGTCAAAATCTCAAAAGCACAGTCCCCAGGTGGGGACTTTTCAGGGAATGTTCCCCCATGTGTCCCGCATCATATATCCAAAAATCAGCTTTACATTATTTTATTCCGAGTTCCATGCTAAAATGCCTGTGCTATAGATATATAGTCCTTATCTAGTTCTGGCATTAATCCAAGTTGAGTAAAAGGTACGTGGATGTTTCACAGTTGCTTCTAGGAGTTAGCCTAGGGAAAAACTGGGTCTATGTTCAATAGTCTGTTTCTCTGGTTGTGTTACAGCTTTATCAGCAAATGGAAAGTTGACTGACAGCTTATTTCATGCGACGAATTAGTCCACGTCGCTGGCCTTGATTCCCCGATCCCCCCCCCCCCCCCCCCCCCCAAAGGGAACGGATACTTTGTCTAGCGACGAATGTGATGCTAGGTTGGGCATACACCTTACAGACGTCTCATGAAAACGGATAAGGGACTGTTCATTTTTTACCACTGTTGGGGTGGGCGTGGAGAGAGACAAGAATTTTCAAGTAGGGGAGGGGGTGCACCCTTTTTGTGCAGACTCTGACGCAATTATTTTGCACATACTGAAGGGGGGGGGGGGGCGGGGGGCGTAGACGTGTTCTCCCTGGTATCCAAAACCACTTCCATTATCTACTATTTGGGATTTAATATCCTCGGGGCGTGCCCCTGCTGGTAATTTCTGTAGGTCATTGAAGTGGAATCTAGTACCATCATAATCAATATGAGTGGATGAGAGAGGCCTAAGACATTAAAAACATTGGAATTCTCTCTCCGTTCATACTTGTAGTGGTGGAGTACCACCAAAATAACATATATTTACAGTCACAATAATACAGTATAAGATTTCATCCCCCTTTCCCCTGGTGTTATCGTTAAATTGATCTTGCAGCGAGAAAGGACTTACGTTCCTTGATATATTATATCCCCCCTTGGTTACCAATCAACAAGTCATATGTTATAACTTGGTTTATAACTTGAATATATATTTAGAATATTGTAGAGCTATTGTAGAAGGCGAAATAAATAGAGACCGGAGGCTTGAGATCCCGAGATCCGACTGACCTTCCTCCGAGGGCAGCTCTTCAAATTTTTCCATGAAAGCAAATTTCACTTCGTAGTAATATTCATTAAATCCTTGTTCACTCATCATCTAGTGATAAGGAGGTTTTGGTTTTATCTGCCACATAATGACCCATAATAGAAACTACCAAAGGTTCATCACTGGCAATAGGATATACAAATACTTCAAAATCCTGGGGAAAATAATCACTGAGCCCGTAGGAGGAGTACAGGTGGAGGACACTGAGTGTATAGGCTTGGATCCAGCGGGAGGTCCTGCAGGGCAGGTCGGTGTGGTGGTAGGTCCATTTGGAGGTCCACAGGGCTCTGGGGAGGCCGACCTGGCTGTGGTATAGGTCCTGGATTCCACTTAGAAGTGGGCCCAAATTGTTGTTGGGGCTGAGGAGGATTATGTTTTGGTTGTTGCTGCGGTTGGTGCGCTGCTAAATACTGCTGAGGCTCAGCAAAGCCATTGGGGGAGGTATTTCGATGAGCTGATTTAAAAAATTCACTTGATGTCGTCTCAGGCCTTCCCCATCAAAGGGAGCTATAGGAGGGGGTAGGGATTGCTTCTTCTCTCTGTTGACAAGCCAAATTCTGCAACTGTTCCCATCTTCTTCTCTGATATTAAACAAACTGACTATCCGGTAAGGCATAGGCATATCTAAACACTATCTCTGTTCATTCTCTGGCCCACTACATCGGGAGCAGGATGAGTTATTATGCCTGTCTTCTCTTTCTCCATTGCATTCCTATCCCCACTAGTCACTCTCTGTGGCAATCCATTGATTCGCTCAATCTTCCATAGAATGGTTTGTCTGCCATATTTCATAAAATGTGAAAATATGGTAATGTGATTTGATAAGGTCCAGGACAGAGACAGGTTCCCACCAGTGTTATAACTTGGTTTACAACTTGAATATATATTTAGAATATTGTAGAGCTATTGTAGAAGGCGAAATAAATAGAGACCGGAGGCTTGAGATCCCGAGATCCGACTGACTATTTTATTATCCAAATGATACACATGAGTTGTAGAATGGTCGTTTCTATATGAACTCTGATGTTACCTGATCCTCTTACTAGACTTGCATAGTACTGCGATTAATTAATTTAATAAGTACTAATTAGTGTTAATGGTAATTTGGAATATTAATAATAATGTGGTTAATCATTGTTATGCAATCATTGTATAATGTTGCATAATATGATATAACACATACAATGAATGCTGATCAATTGATGATATCATCTGATATGTTTTCTCCTCTTAGCTATAGTTTCTTAAGGTAGGGATCGAAGTAAAGAGGGTACCTATTTTTTAGGTAGCCTCTGAACTCCTTCCTGGTTGGTAAAGGATATATTGTCTACATTGCATATATCCAGTATAGTTCTGATGTGACGGGTCTCACACTGATGGTAAAAACTCTGTCTAGTTCAAACCTGACACTCTTGGCGTATATATATCTAATATATAAAGCTCTAGAAGGGTTTTTTGTCAAGCATGTTCTGGGAATCTGTGATCTCCCCATCTGTTTTTTTGGTCTTTACAGGTCTGTCGACCCTGTCTGGAGGACATTATGATTATGTGGTTTGGGAAGTTATCTGGAGTGAAAATGTGATTTTGAGGCCATTTTTAATCAGGATTTTTACACTCTATTTATAACCTGGGAAAGCCCCTGTTACTAGAAGAGATTGAGATCATGCCTATGATAATGTCCCACTGTCCTCGGCAATGTTGGATTCCCTAGCAGCGCATCCTGTGAGAGTCCCTGGCAACAGGAAAGAGAGGGAGAGTGATCAGAGGGAGAGGGGGAGAGCGAGGAAAAAGAGAGGGGGAGGTGAGGGGAGAGAGGGACAGCGAAGAAGCAGAGGGAGAGGGTGGGAGAAATCACATAGGGAGACGGAGAATAAGATAGAGGGAGATGTGGAGGAAATCGGATAGGGTGAGGGACAAGAGGATAGAGAGAGAATAGGGCATGGGAGAGGAGAAGGGGGTTAGGGACAGGGAGAGAGACAGGGGAGAGGCAGGGGGAGAAAAGGAGGAGAGACGGTGAGAGGAAGAGGGTGACCGTCCGGAGGACGGTTACTTTGCTAGTACCCTATATATTCATAATTGGGGAAAGTTTGTTTCATAATACAAATCATTGCATCAGCTCAAACCATTGCGCCATACTATTCGGGCAATGGACACATATACCAATATATTGGAGGAATTCATTAATAATAAATGAATACATGCTTAGCAATTAAGGTAATAAAACATTAAATAGTTAGAGTAATACAACACTTTAATGATTATTAGAACTTCATTGTACAATGTATGTGTTTGTTGATAACTCAACTGTCGTTATTACAGAAGATGTGTTGTATAGAAATACTAAATACTAAATCTGTTTATCTTAATATATTGGTCAGGGGGATCCTAAGGGGATGTTGTTCTAAGTTGATGTGTAGGGTGGAGTCCAGTAGTATCAATTCCTTTTTCGTTAATTACTATATAGAACCGCTATAAAATAAATAAAATTTACATTTTGAAACCTTTAAAACTTATATTCAAGTTAGATGTTAACCATTTCAACTTAGGTTTTAGTACATTTCAAGTTAGATTTAAAACCCTAAGCTGTTCCCAGCCCACCCTCCCACCAGCACCATATACATGCATGAATCACGCACCTAGAGCATGTACATACACTAGCACCACTCTCTCTTATATATTTATCATTCAAGTGTTTCCAGCTCTAATGAATAATCTCCCCTCCAGACAGATAACAAGAGACAGCCGCTACTCTTATTATGTATCAATACCTCCAACTTTAACATTAGATATAGGCTTTACACAATGGACACTCAATCATGCCTTTATCATCCAAGACTTAGTTCAAGTCAGAGCTAATAAGTTATCTGTCCTCTCATGTCATATTGACAATGTGTACAAAGAAGGCGGTGTTACTTGAAGTTCCATAATGGCGGCCTTATCTTGTGGGAGCCGACACCTTATCATAACTCAGTAATCATCACTTCCTAAAAATATTAATTCGAAATATTCTCATGTTGGTGATCATCAAATAATATGTTGGTAATCATTAAACGGTATGTCTACATTGGCAATGGGTTTATGCAGAGATACATTTATTTTATTTAAATGGGATCTGAACTTTCAAGAATTGGACATTTGATATTAGCGATTGAAGCTTTAGATGAAATAAACCACAAGTAAGGTGCTGCCGGAAAATATTTGAGTGGGATAAATCCCTTTCTTTCCCTTTCCCTTCATTGACTTGCAAAGAAAGGAACATTGCGTTCCCCTTGTGTAGGTGGCCTGGATACCGCTGCTTCCGGTTGTCCGCTCATGCCGTTCATCAATTATGTCGTACATTATACTTTTTTTCTACTGAACTGCTTTTTTCCGACTGAGCTGCTAGATCTGTCACAACTCGGGATTATGCCGCCAATTACCAACAGTAGATACGCTTTACACATTTATGAATGAAGCTAGTCTGTTCAGGTTCATGCTTCTCTGCATTCCAACTATCTTATTATAATCATGGCTATTGTCTACCTTTAGCTATGGTTCTACACCAAGATATGAATTGTCATTATCAGTGGCTGATATTGAAGAATAAAATATAGTTTATTATAATAATGTAATTAAATAGAAAACCAGTACATGTTGATGTATTCCTTATTTCTCTCCCAACATCCCGGAAATAAATCTAAGCCAATACTGCTGTATATGCTTTCTTTATATCTATTTTGTTTCCTAATTGACATCTTGACCCATCTATTAATTTTCTCCTGTCTCAATCTTCAATTTGTCTCCTTCCAATTCCTATTCCCCCAAAACATAACAATTCTTAAGCAAATGAATTGTTGTTTCTGTGATTTATTCACTACTCATGTTTTAATTAAATACTTTAATGAAAAAAATTGTAAGAATCAGTTGAGGTTATTGGATTTTCAACGCTTTGCTGTGAACAGATATTCAATCATAATGTGAAATGATTAGGAGTTGTAACCAATATTCTGCTAACATTTGATGTAGACAACAAAATGAAGACAGAATCAATAAATACTGTTCTTACATATTTATTGGTCCATCACTATAGTGACGCTTTGGAAATGGGCCGTGGAGGTAATCTAGTCGAAATGCTACCGATAACTTGAAAAATGAAGGACAGTTCAAGTACTCTTTGAGATGTTTATTTGTTGCTGACCAAATCAAGACTAGCAGGACTCGCAGGTGAAAGCCTTACCCTGGAGATATGATGTCATAGTTCGAACGTGTTGTTCAGCAAAACATATGGCTGTCAACTCTCGAAGGAGTCGTTCAGCCTGTCACACTGCCGAACGCAAAGCAAGCTCCGAGTCTGAGACCTTACAATTCAATTCCAGTGATAATTAAACATGCACACTGTAACGATATATATTTTACAATAGTAAGAGACATTTCAAAAATGGATATAATATATAAAAACAATATATTCACATCTCTGTAAAGAATCTACCAGTTCCTTTTCCTCCCTAGTCTCTCAACACTATGTTCTTAGATTAAATATCAACTCTATATAACTGATCTTCAAACCATCTCATTTGTTGAAGATCTAATACAACCTATGTATATATAAATAGGCTTGAGACGAATCGGTAAATGTACATTCACCGAGAAAAAACATTAAGATTATAAAAATACTAGATAGGTTGGACTTTCTTCTAAATCACCTATTATCTACCTATATAAATAACATAAGGGATTAGATACTGTTCCTGATCCGTCCAATTTGTCGGAGAACGCCGCGTCATAACAATAGAAAGCCAGGGACGAAGATGAAATATTTTCACCACTTGTAAAAATACTGATATAATCATGGGTGATGACCATGTAGACATAACAATATATTCTCACTGTTGGGCCTCCATGGAAAAACGGTTAAACCTGAGACGGAGTAGTAGACATTTTCTTCTCAAATCGTCAATTCAGAGGAAAATAAAGGATAGATATTCAAAACCTTGGCGTTTCACCTCCTATGATACAGGATGTCACGCAGTTAATGATTGTTACACTGGTATTGGGTGAACCTCCACACTAAAGTATCAGGTACTTTATGTACTTGGGAGTCATGTCAGGACTGATGTACACTATTTCAGTGGATTTACATTTATTTTCACGATCATGAAATGTGCATAATGAAGTGCTATTTCCAATTCCTGAGGAGATCATAGGTCAGTAAGGCCCCAGGATGATGCCTGCCTACGAATCCCCCCCTCCTCACTTACCAACCTCTTGCCATTAACCTGCCTACCACTTTCCTGCATAACAAAAGTAATTGCTGGCCCAGGGTCCCTCTCCCTCCTGAAATACAAAAATGAAAATTACCTACCCATCCCACACAAGTCGCACATAACCCCGCCCACTTAGCCCCACATAACGTGTCAGCCCCATCTATCATGAACTCTGCACCAAGACCCTATTCCCACCCACTCACATCTAGTCCTTCCTGATTACACCCATCTGATGATCTCCCTATTCACCCACCCTCCTAATCATCCATCTACACACCTATGTATATAATCCCCCTCCCCCTGCTCATGAATACCAGTCCTTCATACACTCTTGTACCTTGATTCATCACAGAGCCCAGTTTGCGTAATGAGCTGCTTCACCTCCCTGAGCTCCTGCTCACTGCTGTAGCTGATGGTTGCCCACAACAGCTGTAGCTTCACCTGCCCCCCTCCCACCTGCACCACCATACAACTATCCCCATCCCCATCCTTCCCAGGTGTAGTGCTCATCCCTGCTCTAGTTATCTGGCTGTAGATGTCCAGCAGGTCAGCTGCACTCACTAGACCATATTCAAACCCAATCTTTTCAACTCCACATGGGGCCCAGCTCCCCATGACCTGCACTACCCCCGCTAGAGTGGTGCTGATGCTGGTATCCTGGGAGTACTCATAACTAAACCACAGCCCACCCCATCCCTCTTGGTGTAGAGTGTGAGTCAGGGCGTGCACCAACTGCACCACCTCCTCACATGTCCCCCTTCCCTGCCTCCCCCCATGCAGCCTGGCATCATCCTGTCTGGGGTATAGCCTTAACACCTCCAGCTGCCTGCCCCTAGACAGGGCAGCAGCACCAGAGGCTGCCACGTCTGCAGGATAGCTGTAGTGAACGGCCAGCCAGTAATCTTCATCTACAATACATACAGCACCTGGTGTTGTGGGTACACCCAGGTACAGGGGAGCTCCCTCCTTATACCTGAAACAGTAAATAATGACAGTAATGAGTCTATGTAGTATTACTGGGTTTGTATGGTAGTGATGTATCATAGATTCATTCCAAGCTCCCTCCTTATACCTGAAACAGTAAATAATGGTAGTAATGAGTCTATGTAGTATTACTGGGTTTGTATTGTAGTCATGTATCATAGATTCATTCCCAGCTCCCTCCTTATACCTGAAACAGTAAATAATGGCAGTAATGAGTCTATGTAGTATTACTGGGTTTGTATTGTAGTCATGTATCATAGATTCATTCCCAGCTCCCTCATTATACCTGAAACAGTAAATAATGGCAGTAATGAGTCTTAGTATTATTGGTTTGTATAATGTAGGGATGTATCATAGATTCATTCCCAGCTCTCTCCTTATACCTGAAACAACAGATAATTGAAAATATACTAACCTTACTATGTTCGGTGAAGTATATCTGTGATTATTGGAGGAGCAGCTAAGGTGGGGGGGGGGGGGGGGAGGGGGGGGACACAGGAGACGCGGAGCGCAGTAGCCAGTCCTTTAACCAGGTGAGCGACTTGAGAAACATTTTGACTCTGGAAAAAGTTATTAAAACATTCAACACATATGTTCAAAGGACATATATAACAATAGAGCAGCCACAACAGACACAGAGGGTAAGGGTGTCCCCCCCCCCCCCCACACACACACACACCTGCAGCTGCTCCTCCAATAATCACAGATATACTTCACCGAACATAGTATTAGTGTATCTTTCAATGATTGTCCATCGCCGCCTCTAGGTGGCAGCAGGACACAGGAGACTTTAACGTCTAACATTTTCTCAAGCCAAATATCATCACACCTACTAATTCCTACGAGACGCCCTCGCAGTGTGGTCAGCAAGTAACGTGTCAGTGGTAGACTGCGTGACATTAATTGGTTTCTGATAAAATTTCCTGAAGGTATTCTCGTCACGCCAAAGAGCATAATGGTCTGAATGGGAACATGAAGGGCAGCTAACTTTGAAGTAGTGGTGCTTCTAACAGAATGTGCTTTAAAAGTGGACGTATCCAATCCACTGGCCTTTAAAGTGCATCGAATGTACTTAGCAATAGTAGCATTACAGGCTTATGAGGGGAAGCAAAGATTATAAACAAAGGTCCTGTAACCACATCTGAAAATCCTTGGGGTGGTACATGGCAGTCCTCTGAAAGTAGTAACGTAAACAACTAATAACACACAACTACTTATTCTGATCTGATTGGATCCAAGAGAACGACCCATGCAAGAAGTCTTTATCATCTCAGACAAGAGAATGGTAGCCTTCCGCTTGGAAAAAATAATGTTCTTACACTTAATAGTCTGAAGAGTTTGAATGCGTTGACTTGTAACTAACATAAGTAAATAACGGTCGTATGAGTCTGCTCAACTAAGGACAAACCCGATAGAGGGAACAACGTCTCTAAATGGCTTAACACAATGTTAGGGTCCCAGGCTTCAGAATACCTGGTCTTTGGTGGACGAACACGGAACATACCATCCACAACTCTCCGAACCACCTCATGGGTTCCAAACATATCTCTGCCAAACTTTCCAAAAATAACAGATAGTGCACATCTAGCACTACCAATGGCAGCAAACGAATGACCATCGTCAAATAAATCCCATAAGAACTCAATTCCATGGTTAACATCTTTCGTAGTATCACTAATGTTGTTGATATAGCAATACATTCTCCACTTACAGAGATAAGTTCTGTAAGAACGTTGAGTATTCAAGGCCCAACTGTTCCTAAAACTGAGCAGAAATATTCAGATTGCCGATGTATCATCCTAAAAGATAACGGTGAGTAGAGGAGTTCTTTCCATTTTGGGGTCTTGGATGCTTTTTCTTGTGTGGAATGAGATTTCCCGGACACCTCCTGAACGTTGGAAGGCACCTGCTTCCTGCTATGACTTGGGAGTACCAGGGTTGACCCTCCCAGTCCGGAACCACAAGAATATCCCAAGGCAAAATAAATCCTAACCGTTAGCTAACGGTTAGCTTACCGTTAGCTAACCGTTAGCAAAATGCTAACTGCTCAACAGACAACTCCTTAACAGCTTGCTAACTGCTTGAGCTGTTAGGGAATGGTTAAGTCTAATTATCATAAACCTTAACAGCTTGCTAACAGCTTGCTCACAGCTCCTTAACCACTTGGACTTAGAGAAAATTTTGTCCTCAAATCTTAACAGCTTGCTAACCGCTTGGACTTAGAGAAAATGTTGTCCTAACAGCTTGCTAACTCCTTGGAGATAGAGGAATTCCCACTCTCCCCAACTCACAGCTTGCTAACCACTTGGAGTTACACAGAACCTGATGACATCACAGAAATGTGTGCACACAGATCATTGGAGCCAAGTTCAACTGTCATTCAGTAAGCAACTTCAGTAAGCAAATTGGATTACATTGTATTGTGCTGAAGATCTGAGACTGCTCAAGTCAGGAATAGTTTAGGCCTACATATGTATAGTGTAAAGTTACATCCAGGTTGATTGGTCCTTGGATATCAAATTGAAGGATTTGAATTCAGTACAACATTACTACTGCTGTAGGTGGATGGACTAGATGGACTTGACATCTCTCTCTCTACAGTATATATGCTTATTTCATTAAGGCTTGGAATAGGTTTGTGCCAAGGATGAGTGTCTGTGTTTATGATAGAAGGTAAGAGGAAACTCATTAAGCAGGCTGATTAAATAGAATAGTAGTAAAGCATGCTATCTTTAAACTTGTCATTTGAACTTGTTGATTTTGATCTGATGTTTTCACTAGTGTTAAGAATGAACACAGCAAGTAGCATTCAAACATCGATGGATTTCATCATATTGGACATGAAGTGATCTAGCAGTTGTTTGGGATATTAGAAAGAGCTATGACCTATATAATAACAGCTACACCAATGCTCAAACATTATGGTACCAGTCAGGAAATGTAAACTAACTGCTAGCTAACAGCTCTACTAGTAAGGTTCTGGAGAGAAGGAGCTGTAACCTACATCTTAAGCAGTAATGTTGCAGTGAGGAAGAGCTGTGAGCTAACGGTTAGCTAACCGCTCTACTAAGAAGGCAGCAGCAGGCAGGAGGAGCTGTGAGCTAACGGTTAGCTAACCGCTCTACTAAGAAGGCAGCAGCAGGCAGGAGGAGCTGTGAGCTAACGGTTAGCTAACCGCTCTACTAAGAAGGCAGCAGCAGACTTGAGGAGCTGTGAGCTAACCGTTAGCTCACCGCTTGGCCTAACAGCTCCCTAACCACTCAAGTGGTGAGCTAACCGTTAGCTCACAGCTCAAGTGGTGAGCTAACCGTTAGCTCACAGCTCCATATCTTGTAGGGTCCCCATGCCTTCTCTCCCAGTCCTAAGCCACGCCCCAAAATGCTAACAGCTCACCTAATTTAAATACGAATGTTAGCTAACCGTTAGCTAACGGCTAGCTAACGGTTAGGCCTAACAGCTACCCTGTTATTTTGCCTTGGGTATAGCTGCTGCCCTTTCCATTTGTATCTTCTGAAGGCAGGGAGCCACCAGTCTGAATGGTAGAAAAACATAAGGAAGTTCAAAAAGACTCCAATCTAATGTAATTTAAGCATTTACATGACACAGTTATCAGGTGGATCAGTTTGCCAGTTGGTTCCCTGATCCACCTGATAATTGTGTCTGGAGGTCGATGTCTGGAGAACCTAAACCCTCGATAATCACTCGAAGATCACAGGATTAAGTTGCCATTCCGTGTCATCTGAGAGGTGTCTACTGGCAATATCTGCCAAGTCATTATCCACTCCAGCGATGTGGGCAGCAGACAACCAGTTATTCTGTCGCTCTGCCCAGGCCCAGATATCCTGCGCTACACTGTCACAATACTTGGCATAAGTCCACAAGAGTGCCCACTAGAGACTCTACAGACTTTATTACATACATATATGATTTCAGGGTTGCTATTTAGGGGTGCTATTTGAAAAGTCAAATAGTACCTATGTGCTATTTGAGCCGAATATCCACAAGATTGATGGAAAGTAAGGTAAAATACTATTAAAATCGAGTTCTCGTTGATTTAGTACGTAATAAATACCTAATAGCACTCTGTTCTGTTTGTAATCGATCTCCAACTTTGGGGTGTCATGCAATTTGACCCAACGTCTCGATCGATTACAAACCTCCATAGTGCCATTAGGTATAAGAATAGTTGATAGCTTCTTTCGATTATCCAGGAAGAAAATAACATTGCATTGAGCAGACTGTCTCTTATCCTCTGAAGGATAAACCTCCATCCGGGCTGAATCCAAGATGTAGCCCAGGAACTTCATCTGTTTCTGAGGAACTAAAGAAGACTTGAAGAAACCCAAGCTGTGTAGAAGTTCCAACACAATCCACAAAGAGTTAAGGCAATGGTCTACCAATTGGCCCCAAATAAAACATCAATGTAAGAGAAAGCTGTACTTCAGAAAACACAAGATGTAGAATCTTAGTAAAAATATATGGAGCTGAAGTGAGGCCAAAAGGCATACAGTTAAACTTATAGAGCTTCTCTCTCCAGGGAAAAGTGATAAAGTTCTTAGTCTTATCTCGAAGTGCCAAGAAGAAATAGGCCTTTTGCAAATCCAGTGGGCACATGAAGGAATGACGGCATCGCATTTCCACTGCTGTCTGAAGACTATGCATCTTGAAATGGATCTTTTCATGAAATTTGTTGAGCTCTGTCAAGTCAATTATCAAACGCCATTTATCATTGGGTTTAGGTACTACTAACACATTGGATAAGAAATAGATCTCTTTCTCCTCAACCACATCAACAGCTCCTTTGTCAATTAATATCTGAACCTCTAAATCCACTGCCTGTTGGCGTATAGGACCAAAATTATATTGACCTTGGCGATAAAACTGAACTGGTGGCTTTAAAATATTTAAAGACACTCCAGACACTAAAGAAATGATTTTAGGATCAGATGTAACAGAGAGCCAGTTGGTAACATAATGTTGTATATACTACAGCTGAATGGGTTATTCACTTTGAGCAGGAAGAATATGCCCATTTAATAGTTCGTTCATTTCTGTACACGTGTAATACAGGAGCATGGTGTCATCAATTGGTCTGACATCACCAATGACAGCGATATTGACCAATCACAGACAAGCATTCTTATAGCCATGACTCGAGATTCCGCACATTCAGAATAAGCCATGGCTGTCGTAAACTGTGTCTGTCAGCCTGATACAAGCATAAGAATGACGATTTTCTATATTTCCAAGTCATAGTATAAAGAAAGAACTGTACTCAAGATTAAAGAACTACAAGTGTGATTCAATGGCTCAAGTTTACACTTGATTTTGTATCCAACAAGCGGCCGCAGGTTGTGCGTTCTGTCGAAATATTTCCCGGCACAAAACAAAGAGGAATGACACCTGAAGGAGTCAAAGTGCCCTGGAAAGAGGTAACAGAAGAGGAAGGTTGATGAACGCCCTCTAATAATGCCGATTGTCTGACCTCTGGTTGCACTGGCTGTCCCTGCAGTCGTAGTAGCTGTCCTGGCAATCGTAATCCTTGTGGCATCTGCGGGCCTGGTAATGGTACCCCTGTCCTCGTTGACGGCCCCTTCCACAAGAAGGGTTGGAGTTTTTTGCTCCACGACCTCTCTGTTGACCAGAAGAATTAGCATTAGCAGCGCCCGTTTGCTGTCCCATGGCAGTAAACTTAGCACCTCTCTGAGATGCTGTAACAGAAGTATCCACAACATCAGACAGTTTTTGCGTCCATGGACTTAATGTTCTGCTCAAGATCAGGACCAAAGAGATGAGTAGGGGTTAAAGGAAACCGTTAAGTATTGGTCGCCATCTCCTTATAAGTATCCTTGAGGAAAGGAGACAAAGCTGTTGGCCTGGACTTGGTGAGAATAGAATCTCAGAAGACTCACCCCATCTGCTGCAACAAATGCTGTGGCCTTGGAAGAAGCTCAATCCGTAAGATTCTCAGTTTTCTTAAGCAACAACTTAAGATTGTAGAAATATGCTTCATAGCCATAGCTAAGTCATGAATAGTCATAAGGTTATTACCACACTGAACAAAGGCAATATTAGCAGAAAGTATAGTTCCTTGAAGCCTGAGAAGACCATTATCGTTGTTCTGAGTGGTCCTAGTCAAGGCCCCCCAGACCTCAGTAGGAATGGAGGGAATGCGACATTGGACTGACGTTTGTATTAAGCCTTCATCTCCTCCAAAAGCTTACCAGTAGATGGCGCATTGAGGATGCCCAAAACAAAGGTACAGCATTCATCATTATTCACTGCCACTCCAACAGAATCATCCAAAGACAGCTGTTGAATCCGCTCCCCAAAAATACCAGGCTTTGGAGGAGGAGTAGGGTCAATCACTTCTCCTTCCTTGAGACCTCTGTTTACCTCTGGGGTGGAACCAGAACTAGTAGGTGGAGGCTTCCCAGATCACTCGGGAACTTCCGCCTTGTCCGAAGACTTCAACCGCGGACTGGGTGACCTACTTAAATCATGGTGCCCTAGACCTATAGCGTTGGCTACAATCACAATCCTCTTTATCATCATAACGAAAATTCTCACTGTTATGAAAGTAATCAAAATTATGTAATCCCGGGAACCCATGTGGTGAGTCTGGACGTCCCGACCTGGACTGACCCATCTGTTTGGACAGAAGGAGTCAATATCAGCCACTCTAGAAGCTAAATCTGTAGAAAACTGATTGTTCTTGTCAAGAGAAACCTGAATAGCCAAAACAGACATGTCCAGTGGATTTGTCTTACTGTTTGTAGGCTGTGCACACGGAATTTCCTATAGTAGATAAAGTCCAGAAAGTCCCACAAAGAAAGCACAAACACAGTAAAGTCAGGAGAAGAGCTAGAATTCTAAAGAAAACTAGGTCAACTCAGTAAGCCACGAGGGTGACAAAGTCACAAGTCTGACAGTGGCTAGGAGAAAGTATTTCCTTCAAAAGGACAAAATACCACTCCACCAGAATGCAGGAGGATAGGATTCCACTCCAAACAATTGGTTTAGCCCAATAGAAGAAATTCTAGAAGCAAGTTTAACTTAAAAACACTAAAACTAGCGAAAAGGTGAGGGAGATTCACACCGAAGGACCAAACGCATGAGTGCAATCCGGTTGACGGGCTACTGGACTCTGCATCTCCTGTGTCCTGCCGCCACCTAGAGGTGGTGATGGACAATAATGGCACTAATGAGAGAGAAAGAGAAGAAAGAGAAGAAAGAAAAGAAAGAGAAGAAAGAGAAGAAAGAGAAGAAAGAGAAGAAAGAGAAGAAAGAGAAGAAAGAGAAGAAAGAGAAGAAAGAGAAGAAAGAGAAGAAAGAGAAGAAAGAGAAGAAAGAGAAGAAAGAGAAGAAAGAGAAGAAAGAGAAGAAAGAGAAGAAAGAGAAGAAAGAGAAGAAAGAGAAGAAAGAGAAGAAAGAGAAGAAAGAGAAGAAAGAGAAGAAAGAGAAGAAAGAGAAGAAAGAGAAGAAAGAGAAGAAAAAGAGAATAGGCAGGGAGAGCGCAAGAGAGGGTGGGAGGAGAGCTCGAGGGAATTTATATGAATTTACAGGGAAAAAAATAGAACATACTGCTGGTCAACCATAATGACAGTCCTAATATCATTAAGCATATGCATTGCTTTTTTGTATGTGGGCAGGTGGGGGCGAGGGGTAATTATTGTGAGAAACATTTATAAGGAAAAGGTGGGGGGAGTAAGAGAGAGCGGGCGTGAGAGATGAGAAAGACAGATGACAGAGAGTGGAGAATCTGAATGGGATGTGTGGACTGAGTGACCTCCGAGAACAAGGGTCACAGCTTCCACCAACTTAGTGCATGGGACCACTCGTCTTTAGGGTAAACACACAATTTGTGACAGAGCCCTCTTTTGGTCCATTCTCGTCCCTGAGAATACACTCACGTCCACACATTGAACAGTAAAATGGTTCAAGTAAGATACAAGTTTGTGAGCTTGCATGACTCCTAAAACATTTTCACGATTTACCAGCCATTTAAGAGAAAAGAGTTAAAGTATCATACAACACATGGTAATGTACTGCCTCATTAACAGTTAATTAGGATATCCTCCTCCTGGGTAGACGACCCCTACCCTTACAGGGGCAGGGCACTACAAGCACCAACACATACACGAGCCCACGTCTGCTGAGTAGCCCACTACTCAGATAGCTTCAGATTTCACACCGGATAGTGGCGGGTCGCCAGTGGTCTGGTCTCACCGCAAGAATGCGGTATAGCATGCACATTAAAAAGTATAAATTTTAAACTAAATGTCATTATACACCACCTAGAGTGTCATGAAATTATATAAAAATAGTGTCCAGCGCACAATAATACTGTGTAGTAAGTGTCTGTGAAGAAAGTTCTTGAAAAGTTCAACTATTTTCTTCCATGCAGGCATTTGTCTGGAAAATCTTGAGAAATCGACCAGTCTATTATGGGATTAATCACTTTAGTCGCCGATATTTGGATTCAATACTACTGTTTAAACACATTTTAATAAACATTACACCCTTTAAAAATTGTTTTAGATGTACTTATGGCATGACAAACTGAAATAATTATTTTAGCTCTTCCACTCGGCCACATGAGTTACTATTTTAGTTCTGACATGGAACGGACCGAGCCAAAACGCCACAATGTTTTACACAATTTAAACCATCACATTCTAGTATTTAGTTTAAATGACTTTCAACAAGGGTCTCTCTTTTACACACTTAAATATTCAAAGCTTAAAAGGTAAATTTGACTCCTTTAAGTCTGAATTCAATAAGCTCAAACCAAGCATATTTGGCATCACTGAGACATGGCTTCACTCGAACCTACCTGATGAAAATTACCTCATTCCTGATTATAATTTGATACGCTTAGATCGCAATTGGAACAATGCCAATCTCCCCACACCCAAAAGGGGAGGAGGAATTGCCCTATATATTAAATCCAATATCACTTATACATCCCTAACCAACCTAAACTGTAGCAACAACAATGTTGAATGCATATGGGTTAAACTAATCATTCAACATACAAAACCTATTGTGATCGGTTGCCTCTATAGACCCCCGTCAGGGAGCCCCACGGAGCTTATGAACTACTTAAATGACACAATACCTCAAGTACTCACTAACCAAAAGACAGAAATATTCCTAATGGGAGATTTCAATATAAATTACACAAATCATACCAATCCAGTCGTAAAGGAACTAAAATCTATAGAGACAAACTTCAACCTTAAGCAAATAATAGGCGAACCCACTAGATACCACATAAATCAAACCAACACTCTTGAAAGTACAATCATAGATCATTTCTACTCAAATTGCAATATTATATCAAAAAGCGGAGTAATCAACCTCAATCTCAGTGATCATGAGCTCATATATGCAATTAGAAAAAAAGAACAGCTAAGAGTGGAAAAAGTAATCAAGCTAGGCAGATCCCTCAGGAAATTTAGAGAAATAAACTTTCAACAACGTCTCAGGAACAACTATAATTGGCCACCCTTCTTTGAAGTATCATGTCCTGAACAAGCCTGGGAAATTCTAATAAGCAGAATTACATCTACTTTAGATAGCATCTGCCCGATTAGGAACATTAAGGTACAAATTAGCAATGACCCATGGCTAACACCCCACCTGCTTGACCAACTTAATGATAAAAACAGAGCAAGAGCTACAGTCATTAAATCCAAGTCAAAAAGCGATTGGGAGGAAGCCAAAAGACTCAGAAAAATAGCCAACCTTAGCATGAAACATGCAAAGAGAGACTTCATAATAAGAGAACTAAACAACCATGACCACGATCAGAAGAAATTCTGGGATACAATTAATATTATTACCCCTAACAAAAAGAAAACTGGAGTTATCAGTCTAGTGGACTCAGATGAAAACTTAATCCCTCCGAATGAGCTGCCCCATTATCTCAATCACTACTTCGTTAACATAGCTAAAGAACTCACCAAAAATCAAAACCCCCAATGGAAACCGAGTACACCACCCCTACTTAGTCAAATTAACACTGTACAGACGAACATCCAAATTAGTGAAAAAAATTGACATAAATAAATCTTCCTCTATTCAAAATATCCCGAATAAAGTGCTGAAATGTGCCCTACTAGCACTCCTACCTGAATTCACACACTGCTTAAATTTATCCTTTTCCTCATCCAACATACCTGAATCATGGAAAACGACTGAAATCATTCCACTCTTTAAAGGTGGTGACCCTAGCAAAGTCAATAATTATCGCCCTATATCACTTCTCCCCACCCCAGCAAGATAATGGAACGCATAATACACAATAGAATTGCCAAATACCTGGAGATGTATGACATCTTAAACAATAAACAATACGGATTCCGGGCTGGCAAATCAACCACTGAGGCAATAGTAGAATTCTCGGATGATATCACTCTAAGCCTAGACTCAGGTAATGACTCATTAGTAACATTCATTGACTTCCGCAAGGCGTTTGATCTTGTGAATCATACCATACTCCGTGATAAGCTAAGCCATAAAGGTATTAAAGGTCCTCTTCTACAATGGTGCAGAAACTACCTAAGAAACAGAAAACAAAGTGCTTTAGTCAATAACAGAACATCCCCACATATCACAGTCAATACAGTAGTTCCCCAAGGGTCAATCCTAGGACCACAAATGTTCATCATCTTTATTAATGACCTAGTACATAATATTCCAAATTGCAAACTTTCATTATATGCCGATGATACGGTTCTATACATCCAAGGCATCTTTTCAAATATGCAAAAAGCTATAGACAAACAATTTAGAAAAGAAAACCGCAAGTACCTGATTGTCCTTTATCTCCGATAATAGGGAAACAAACAGTTGAATATAGTAGTAAGAGAGTTATTGTGAGTTATACTTTTCAGTCATCCAATATTAGGGAGAGCGATGGTAAAAAAACTGGTAAAAAAATGGGTAAGTTTCGAAATCTGTAAAACAAAAACCTGTAAAACAGACATGGAGCTGCAAAAGAATTGTATGGTACATGCATGTTGATGAATATGTTTATTAGAAAGATATTTTATTATACTTTGTCCACAGTCAGGTGCAACAGACACCACATACACTTATAGATAGAGGTAAAGATAGTAGCACTATATGATATACACAGTCATAAATAAATAACTAGAACCAAAGATAGCAACTATTCACTAGTCAAAATGTATAAGGGGAAGTTGCGAAATGTATCCAGAGCAACAGCTCTTAAGTATAACAACAAAGTTAGCAAAAACAAAAACAAATGCTGAATATTCACTCTCAGAAACTAAACAGTTTAATGAAACGAAAGGATTAAAAATAATAAGCTTAAACATACGTAGTTTATGGAATAAAATTCCAGAAATAGAAGTGTTGGTAAAAGAACTATCAACAAACATATTATGTTTAAACGAAACTTGGCTGGATGCCAGAACCTATAACAGTCTATTAGAATTAGAAGGCTTTAATAGCCAAAGGCAGGATAGGAGCACGGATAAAAAGACAGGAGGTGGATTACTCACATATGTATCAAAAAATCTTGAGATACTACCAATAGACGAAAATCTACAGACTTGTACGAATGATATTGAAATACAAACAGTAAAAATTAAAGCAAACAACTTTAAAATCACCAACATCCTAAATGTCTATAGAACTCCTAGTGGAACCTTAACAAATGCAGTAAATACACTGTCATCAATTTTAGACTTACTACTGAAAAATGAAGAGGTAGCAATGGTAGGAGACTTTAACGTGAATTATGCAGTAACCTCCAATAGCAAGGCCCAATTGCAAGCAATAGAATATAACACCTCATTAAAACAAGTCATTGAACTTCCTACAAGGATAACCTCCAGTACCCAAACGACAATAGATTTAATTTTCACAAATACAAAATTTATAAAAGACTGCGGTACTTTGAATATTAACATAAGTGATCATAAACCAACCTATTTAATAATAAAAAAGGACAAGGAGACCTATAGGAAAATAAGTTTTCGATGCAGATCTTATAAAAAACTAGATGAGGAATTATTAACAACAAGATTGCAATCACGTGATTGGGCTGAACTATTAAAGTCAGAAAATCCAGAAACATGTTGGAACATGATGCTAGCAATAATACTTGAGGAAATAGATAAAATGTGCCCAATAAGGGAAATGAAAAATGTGAAGGCAAGGAAATCATGGATCACTGGGGACTTGTTAAATTTAATGAAGGAAAGAGATAGACTATTTAAAGAAAGAGAAGAAAGAGAAGAAAGAGAAGAAAGAGAAGAAAGAGAAGAAAGAGAAGAAAGAGAAGAAAGAGAAGAAAGAGAAGAAAGAGAAGAAAGAGAAGAAAGAGAAGAAAGAGAAGAAAGAGAAGAAAGAGAAGAAAGAGAAGAAAGAGAAGAAAGAGAAGAAAGAGAAGAAAGAGAAGAAAGAGAAGAAAGAGAAGAAAGAGAAGAAAGAGAAGAAAAAGAGAATAGGCAGGGAGAGCGCAAGAGAGGGTGGGAGGAGAGCTCGAGGGAATTTATATGAATTTACAGGGAAAAAAATAGAACATACTGCTGGTCAACCATAATGACAGTCCTAATATCATTAAGCATATGCATTGCTTTTTTGTATGTGGGCAGGTGGGGGCGAGGGGTAATTATTGTGAGAAACATTTATAAGGAAAAGGTGGGGGGAGTAAGAGAGAGCGGGCGTGAGAGATGAGAAAGACAGATGACAGAGAGTGGAGAATCTGAATGGGATGTGTGGACTGAGTGACCTCCGAGAACAAGGGTCACAGCTTCCACCAACTTAGTGCATGGGACCACTCGTCTTTAGGGTAAACACACAATTTGTGACAGAGCCCTCTTTTGGTCCATTCTCGTCCCTGAGAATACACTCACGTCCACACATTGAACAGTAAAATGGTTCAAGTAAGATACAAGTTTGTGAGCTTGCATGACTCCTAAAACATTTTCACGATTTACCAGCCATTTAAGAGAAAAGAGTTAAAGTATCATACAACACATGGTAATGTACTGCCTCATTAACAGTTAATTAGGATATCCTCCTCCTGGGTAGACGACCCCTACCCTTACAGGGGCAGGGCACTACAAGCACCAACACATACACGAGCCCACGTCTGCTGAGTAGCCCACTACTCAGATAGCTTCAGATTTCACACCGGATAGTGGCGGGTCGCCAGTGGTCTGGTCTCACCGCAAGAATGCGGTATAGCATGCACATTAAAAAGTATAAATTTTAAACTAAATGTCATTATACACCACCTAGAGTGTCATGAAATTATATAAAAATAGTGTCCAGCGCACAATAATACTGTGTAGTAAGTGTCTGTGAAGAAAGTTCTTGAAAAGTTCAACTATTTTCTTCCATGCAGGCATTTGTCTGGAAAATCTTGAGAAATCGACCAGTCTATTATGGGATTAATCACTTTAGTCGCCGATATTTGGATTCAATACTACTGTTTAAACACATTTTAATAAACATTACACCCTTTAAAAATTGTTTTAGATGTACTTATGGCATGACAAACTGAAATAATTATTTTAGCTCTTCCACTCGGCCACATGAGTTACTATTTTAGTTCTGACATGGAACGGACCGAGCCAAAACGCCACAATGTTTTACACAATTTAAACCATCACATTCTAGTATTTAGTTTAAATGACTTTCAACAAGGGTCTCTCTTTTACACACTTAAATATTCAAAGCTTAAAAGGTAAATTTGACTCCTTTAAGTCTGAATTCAATAAGCTCAAACCAAGCATATTTGGCATCACTGAGACATGGCTTCACTCGAACCTACCTGATGAAAATTACCTCATTCCTGATTATAATTTGATACGCTTAGATCGCAATTGGAACAATGCCAATCTCCCCACACCCAAAAGGGGAGGAGGAATTGCCCTATATATTAAATCCAATATCACTTATACATCCCTAACCAACCTAAACTGTAGCAACAACAATGTTGAATGCATATGGGTTAAACTAATCATTCAACATACAAAACCTATTGTGATCGGTTGCCTCTATAGACCCCCGTCAGGGAGCCCCACGGAGCTTATGAACTACTTAAATGACACAATACCTCAAGTACTCACTAACCAAAAGACAGAAATATTCCTAATGGGAGATTTCAATATAAATTACACAAATCATACCAATCCAGTCGTAAAGGAACTAAAATCTATAGAGACAAACTTCAACCTTAAGCAAATAATAGGCGAACCCACTAGATACCACATAAATCAAACCAACACTCTTGAAAGTACAATCATAGATCATTTCTACTCAAATTGCAATATTATATCAAAAAGCGGAGTAATCAACCTCAATCTCAGTGATCATGAGCTCATATATGCAATTAGAAAAAAAGAACAGCTAAGAGTGGAAAAAGTAATCAAGCTAGGCAGATCCCTCAGGAAATTTAGAGAAATAAACTTTCAACAACGTCTCAGGAACAACTATAATTGGCCACCCTTCTTTGAAGTATCATGTCCTGAACAAGCCTGGGAAATTCTAATAAGCAGAATTACATCTACTTTAGATAGCATCTGCCCGATTAGGAACATTAAGGTACAAATTAGCAATGACCCATGGCTAACACCCCACCTGCTTGACCAACTTAATGATAAAAACAGAGCAAGAGCTACAGTCATTAAATCCAAGTCAAAAAGCGATTGGGAGGAAGCCAAAAGACTCAGAAAAATAGCCAACCTTAGCATGAAACATGCAAAGAGAGACTTCATAATAAGAGAACTAAACAACCATGACCACGATCAGAAGAAATTCTGGGATACAATTAATATTATTACCCCTAACAAAAAGAAAACTGGAGTTATCAGTCTAGTGGACTCAGATGAAAACTTAATCCCTCCGAATGAGCTGCCCCATTATCTCAATCACTACTTCGTTAACATAGCTAAAGAACTCACCAAAAATCAAAACCCCCAATGGAAACCGAGTACACCACCCCTACTTAGTCAAATTAACACTGTACAGACGAACATCCAAATTAGTGAAAAAAATTGACATAAATAAATCTTCCTCTATTCAAAATATCCCGAATAAAGTGCTGAAATGTGCCCTACTAGCACTCCTACCTGAATTCACACACTGCTTAAATTTATCCTTTTCCTCATCCAACATACCTGAATCATGGAAAACGACTGAAATCATTCCACTCTTTAAAGGTGGTGACCCTAGCAAAGTCAATAATTATCGCCCTATATCACTTCTCCCCACCCCAGCAAGATAATGGAACGCATAATACACAATAGAATTGCCAAATACCTGGAGATGTATGACATCTTAAACAATAAACAATACGGATTCCGGGCTGGCAAATCAACCACTGAGGCAATAGTAGAATTCTCGGATGATATCACTCTAAGCCTAGACTCAGGTAATGACTCATTAGTAACATTCATTGACTTCCGCAAGGCGTTTGATCTTGTGAATCATACCATACTCCGTGATAAGCTAAGCCATAAAGGTATTAAAGGTCCTCTTCTACAATGGTGCAGAAACTACCTAAGAAACAGAAAACAAAGTGCTTTAGTCAATAACAGAACATCCCCACATATCACAGTCAATACAGTAGTTCCCCAAGGGTCAATCCTAGGACCACAAATGTTCATCATCTTTATTAATGACCTAGTACATAATATTCCAAATTGCAAACTTTCATTATATGCCGATGATACGGTTCTATACATCCAAGGCATCTTTTCAAATATGCAAAAAGCTATAGACAAACAATTTAGAAAAGAAAACCGCAAGTACCTGATTGTCCTTTATCTCCGATAATAGGGAAACAAACAGTTGAATATAGTAGTAAGAGAGTTATTGTGAGTTATACTTTTCAGTCATCCAATATTAGGGAGAGCGATGGTAAAAAAACTGGTAAAAAAATGGGTAAGTTTCGAAATCTGTAAAACAAAAACCTGTAAAACAGACATGGAGCTGCAAAAGAATTGTATGGTACATGCATGTTGATGAATATGTTTATTAGAAAGATATTTTATTATACTTTGTCCACAGTCAGGTGCAACAGACACCACATACACTTATAGATAGAGGTAAAGATAGTAGCACTATATGATATACACAGTCATAAATAAATAACTAGAACCAAAGATAGCAACTATTCACTAGTCAAAATGTATAAGGGGAAGTTGCGAAATGTATCCAGAGCAACAGCTCTTAAGTATAACAACAAAGTTAGCAAAAACAAAAACAAATGCTGAATATTCACTCTCAGAAACTAAACAGTTTAATGAAACGAAAGGATTAAAAATAATAAGCTTAAACATACGTAGTTTATGGAATAAAATTCCAGAAATAGAAGTGTTGGTAAAAGAACTATCAACAAACATATTATGTTTAAACGAAACTTGGCTGGATGCCAGAACCTATAACAGTCTATTAGAATTAGAAGGCTTTAATAGCCAAAGGCAGGATAGGAGCACGGATAAAAAGACAGGAGGTGGATTACTCACATATGTATCAAAAAATCTTGAGATACTACCAATAGACGAAAATCTACAGACTTGTACGAATGATATTGAAATACAAACAGTAAAAATTAAAGCAAACAACTTTAAAATCACCAACATCCTAAATGTCTATAGAACTCCTAGTGGAACCTTAACAAATGCAGTAAATACACTGTCATCAATTTTAGACTTACTACTGAAAAATGAAGAGGTAGCAATGGTAGGAGACTTTAACGTGAATTATGCAGTAACCTCCAATAGCAAGGCCCAATTGCAAGCAATAGAATATAACACCTCATTAAAACAAGTCATTGAACTTCCTACAAGGATAACCTCCAGTACCCAAACGACAATAGATTTAATTTTCACAAATACAAAATTTATAAAAGACTGCGGTACTTTGAATATTAACATAAGTGATCATAAACCAACCTATTTAATAATAAAAAAGGACAAGGAGACCTATAGGAAAATAAGTTTTCGATGCAGATCTTATAAAAAACTAGATGAGGAATTATTAACAACAAGATTGCAATCACGTGATTGGGCTGAACTATTAAAGTCAGAAAATCCAGAAACATGTTGGAACATGATGCTAGCAATAATACTTGAGGAAATAGATAAAATGTGCCCAATAAGGGAAATGAAAAATGTGAAGGCAAGGAAATCATGGATCACTGGGGACTTGTTAAATTTAATGAAGGAAAGAGATAGACTATTTAAAGCTGCAAAAAAATACAAAAATCTAGGACTGCTAGATCAAGCGAAACAGCTTAGACGAAGAACAAATCACTTGGCGAGAAATTTGAAAAATAACCATATAAAAGAAGAGATAGAAATAAACAAGAATAACCCTAAAAAATTCTGGAATTGTCTAGGCCCACTTCTTAATAACACAAAAAAAACACAGAACCAAGAGATAATACTTGAAAAAAACAATGTACCAGTAAAATCCAATAAAGTCCCAGATGAATTCAACGATTTTTTTGCCTCAATAGGTAATAACTTGGCGGGGAAAATAACCCCACCAACCCACGATGAAAATCGGAAGTATAAAATAAGTGGTGTGACGGATGGCCCAGAAGATAGGAACCAAACCCAACAAAAATTTACATTTGAACCAATAACGGCAGAAAAAATAAAAATTACAATAGGAGAAATATCTTCAACAAAATCATCAGGATTCGAAAATCTCCCATCATGGTTATTAAAAGAAATACTGAAAATATTATCGGAACAAATGGCAAGAATAATAAATCTAACCGTTTCACAAAGTATAATACCTAAAAGCTGGAAAGAGTCAAAAGTTACACCACTATTTAAAACTGGTCCAACTACAGACCCAAGTAATTATAGACCTGTCTCATCAATATCCCTACCTGCAAAACTGTTAGAAAAAACAATGCATAAACAAATAATGTCTTATCTGGAAAACAATAATCTACTATATGAGTACCAATATGGATTTCGACAGGGACGTTCCACAAAAGAAGCCCTGATAAACTATATGCTAGATATTTATACTAACATGAATGAAGATAGGATAACGAGCGCGACCTACCTCGACTTCAGAAAAGCCTTTGATACAGTAAATCATGCCAGACTTTTAGAAAAAGTAGAACAAATTGGAATTAGTAATAAAGAACTAGACTGGATAAAAAATTATCTAACAGAAAGGTACCAGAAAGTATCAACTAATAAATCACAATCACAAGAAAGATTAATCTCTTGTGGAGTACCCCAAGGGACAACACTTGGCCCATTATTATTTAGTATCTATATAAATGATATGCCAAAGTTTGTTACAAAATCAAAAATCCAATTATTTGCGGATGACACCATTATATATGCAAGTGGCACGAATACCCTAGAAGCTACAAACCTGCTTCAACAGGACTTAAATGCCATTATATACTGGTGTAAGATTAACAAAATATCACTAAACTTAACAAAATCCAAAATACAAACATTCTTTGGAAATCAAGCACTGAGGTCGAGGTGGGCTAGGGAACAGCAACAACCACAACAACCAAATATTGTACTGAGCCTGGATGGAATCCCCATGGAAGATGTGGAAACATACAAATATCTAGGAGTCGAAATTGATAGAAATCTAAAATTTAAACCATTAATAAGCAAACTAACAAATGCAATGAACTATAAGAGCTGGCAAATTGCCAAACTATCAGGGAAAATCCCTAAAGAAACAATGTTACTGATATACAAGGTAATGGTCTTACCTCTGATAGACCAAGCAGATTTCCTTCATGATTCACATGCAGTAAATAGCACAAATAGACTCCAGATAATACAAAATAAAATTCTGAGGAAAATATATGGCCTTCCATCAAGGGCCAATGTCGATAATATCCATATAGAAAAGAATGTATTAACTTTAAAGCATAGAAGAAGACTACACTTATTGCAGGTGGGCCATGGTTTGGCAAGGGACCCAAGGTATATAGATGTAAGAAATTTAAATACACGAAACTTTGCACAAGGAAGAAAAACATTGAAACAAATAGTACCAAAAAATGAACAATTAAGAAAATCGATCCTTTATAGAATACCTTTTGCCTGGAACTCCTTGCAGACAGTGGCCCATAAGATAGGAGACAAAAAAGGGTTTAAAATATTAGCAAAGAATGATTTAATTTGGCAAGACCAAACTTTATAGATTAATTAAGAAATATAGACTGGTGAGATATAGGTAAAGGCATCCGAAAAATTGTCACTGAATACTGAGTTAATTAACTGAAAGTTATGAAAAGGAATGGAAACATTATCTGAGAATACTCAACATGATATTACTTACAGCGCTAAAAAGTTTTATTCCGAATGTATTAAAGACTAATTTAAGTATAACAGTGTACCCCTCTCGTCAATGACGACTGGGGATTTGTTCACTGTTTTTTACAAAATGTAAACACATCAGAGAACATGGAGACCTCCCTTAGTCGGAGAACCGTCCTCTGTCAGCGAGAAAATTCGATAATAAAAGTTTCTAATCTAATCTAATCTAGGAAACCTCTTTGTAGTCAACACTGACAAGTCTAACACAATGTATATCACAAAATCTAGAAACAACAAAAAAACAGCCAGCACAAAGAAAATAACCTACTTACAGAAAGACTTGAAAGCTGTATCACAATATAAATATCTAGGCTACATGATAGATGACAAATTAAATCAGAAACCCCAATTAACCCACCAGATTAAAACCATCTCACACAAGATATACCAACTTCAGCTGATAAGAAAATTCATAAATGCCCAGGCAGCCCTGAAAATCTACAAAACAAAAATTCTACCATTTTTTGACTACGGAGATGTCATTACACATAATACAAACCAACCCCTACTAGATAAGTTACAACGACTACAAAACAGAGCTCTCAAAATTTCACTACAACTCCCTCATGACACCCCAACAGAAGCAGTCCATAACACAGCAAGAGTGCCACTTCTAAAAAATAGAAGAACTGTACATCTGAGAACCCTAGCGTTTAAAAGAATAAGAAATCCCATATATAGAGACACTCCAAATAGAAACACCCGAAATTTTGATGCCCCTCGCCTAAAAATACCCAGATTTAAATCAAACCACGCCCAAAATTCTGTCACTATCAAAACAGCCACTGCCTGGAATGAACTGACTGCTAGACAAAGGAACATTGGCACCATGGAGGCTTTTAAAACAAACCAAAAAATATGGCTAAACACATTATATACCCAACTATAACCCAACAAAAACCCCCCTTTCAACATAACTTCTTCTACTAACCAACTACTCCTCATAGACACCAATCACTGTTTGAGTTGAACAAATGCTTACTCTGACGTCCGCGCTTTCAAGGATTGCAGTATAAATTGTACCGAAAACATAACCTATAGCAAGTTAAATCATTTAACATGAAAGTCTATGGCCTATAATACATGACTTCCTGTAAGGTTACTTCTAGAAATCTTTCCCTAAACCTACTGATGACCCAATATAACTATGGCTAACACTCCATCATAGTGATCAGAGTGGCAAAGCCAAACCTAAGCCAAGAATACTGAATTTACCACTTGTTAAATCCAGGACCACTAACACTCCATCGCTATTGATCCGAGTGGCAAAGTGTATCCACCCTTCCCACTATAACTTCAAACACCAATTACTTGCATAAATACTAATACATCTACCATAAAACAGCAAGTTTACCAGAAATACCATAAAATCAAGACCACTAACACTCCATCGATAAAGATCTGAGTGGCAAAGTGAAATCATGTATATATTATGTTGTTATAACTGCTATATTATCAGCTATCAATTTTCCCTGCTCAGTCAACATATGTAAGACTGGGGCAGGCGAAAAACCCCGTTAGGGGACCTTCGACTCCCAGTATAAATAAAATCTATAAAAAAAAAGTTTAATTTACCTCTGTAAAATGAAAATCAAACTTATACACGTAATAATAACATCACAACGTTGGTTATGTCGGCCGTACTCTCCGTTCGATAAACAAACAAACCTTCCACTTTTTACATGCAACTAACAGAGGGCAGACACTGGCGCCCCAAGATTTTAGAGCCCAGACAATAGCGCCGACCATACAAGTAGCTCCCGCTGCTTGGGCGCTACAGTCCATGGGCCCAAGTGTCCGCCGGGGCTCTAATCCTGGTTTTTAGTTCCCTTACATTACGCCAGTCGGCGCCACCAAAACTAAAGCAACCCACTACGAATGCCGTGTTCCGGCCGTGTTAGTGTCTCTAGGGACTCTAGGGAAAAAAATGAATAAAAAATCTGAATCGGCAGAAATGATGGTAATATTGTTTTACCCTGATACTGAAGTTTTAGTGTATGTGAGTCAATGAATGGCGATTGCAGAAGCCATAAGTGTTAGGTTTGAGCAAGCAAGGCAGACCAACATTATGGCGACCTTGACCCAGAAGTTATTCCTGTGATGGTAACAACCCAACCTTGAACTCTGAACTTAGAACTGTCATGGCTGACTGTGGCGAACATGACGATGTTTTGCCTGAATTGACAAATGGATTATTCCCTATTTCGTTGCCCACCACCATTCAGCAGGCAGATCATCCCTCTGAAGTATAATGATAGTCGGAACATTATCGGTGATTCAGAATCGACGGAATCGACGACAAACAACTAGTTGATGAGGTAAGTAAACGCCGGAACTACGGCCAGCTATTGTAATTTACTACATCTGAAAAATAAGTTACTTCATCCGCTACAACGATTAACTAGATCCGCTCAAAACAGTAAATTAACACTATCAACAACCCCAGCGGAATCCAAAGATCGGCTACTAAAGGTCACTTGGTATCAGGCACAAGGAATGTCAACAACATGGTCTTTTAGAAGGGAATACACATCACCACACACGTGTTCAGTAAAGCCGAATTTCTCCCTGATAGATACAGGCACAAAACGAATCATTGATCTCAAATCTCTGTTGTGTAGTTATAGGTCTGAAGTGGGTATAGTTGATCTTGAATTTGAGTAAACTCCTTAGTAATACCTTCACACAGAGAATTCAAATCATCTACAGCCCAGATGGCATTATAAATGTCATCAATACTAGATTTTACAGTGTCATAGGACATTTCATTAGTAGGACTAAATTGATATGATTAGCCTATATTGCTAGATCTAGCCCTCTTTTTTTTCACCACAAGTAAAACGGGTAGGTGATTGCTAATATTTTCTTCTAACATACCTGCTTTGAATACATGTTTGCAGTCAGAAGCAATGAAGTCTAGCAACGTATTTGATTTATCTGTGATACGAGTAGGGGAATGAATGTGCTGGATAAGTCCCTTTGATTCGAGGAGTGACTTAAACCTTCTAACACAAGCGTTTGACGTTTTAAAATCATAATTTGCATCACCCCCTATGACCTCAAGATTGGTCAGCCCATGATTCCCATATGATTGTAGGACTGTATTTAGTGACCCAAAGAAGATTTCGTTTGAGTTGTTTGGAGGTCTATAAATTACAGACAGTTTAATAAACAACAGTGCCTTATTTTTGCCTGGCTTTATCCTACAACTATGAATCTCAGAGCTTTCATTCGATGCACAAAGATCATCATATATTTCAGATGTGAAGGGGCCTTTAAAATATACAATAAGTCCTCCTCCACGTTTACCAGTACATCTATCTTGCCTAAGGAAATTATAACCTCTAGCAAAAAGCATACTGTCAGTTACATTACCGCTTAATCAGCTTTCTACTATACATTCAATGTCATAAGTTCAATAATTGATTATGGTCTCTTCTCGCTAACCACATTGAATAAAGCTAACTTAAAAAGACTGCAAACCATCCAGAATAATATACTACAGATTGCCATGGCTTTGAATTATGATGTAAGTAATAGAGACCTCTGGAGATTTTCTAAAGTCATGAACATTGAAACTAGACTCAAATTTTACTTAGGTAAAATAGCGCATGTTGAAGTATATGTACAGAAGAGGCACACCATCCCACAAAGACCCACAAAGAAGCTCACATCATGGCAGTTACGCAATTAAATTCTATTAAAGACATTAAATGCCTATCAATGCCTGTTGGTCTGAACAAAGGTCTGTTTGACTGACAAGTGGGTTGACTTGCTAAATCTTGAAGGGACTAGTTTCTTGATGTTTTCGCAAAATGGTGAAAAACCAAAATTACTTAACCCCTAACCTCCCGGCCCCACTTGGTGCATAACAAGTGATCACACTCCGCCCTTGGCACATTCGATCTATATATCTCAGCTCTTAAGCAACTTGGGATGAGGTGTATTACTTTATTTGGATTTTTCAATAATTACCTATTTAATGATATATAAAGAAATTAAGAATCTCCCTTTTAAAAGTTCCTTGTCAAACAATCACCCTACATTATACATTTCAAATCACCGTATATTTCTGTTTTATTAAAGTTTTAAATTGGTAAAATTGCTTTATGTTAATCTTGCCATGAAATACTTCTAGGATAGAGTCAGAATGCAATAAAAGATGTTTTAATTGATACAATAAATATATATATATGTAGAATCGATGGTTCAGCTAATCCATGTAGTAGAAGTGCATAAATAATATTTTATTGCAGACATACTTAAGGTGACTCAGTAGTGATTTTGATTATTGATGAATTTTTCTAAAATTTTTACCAATGATACTTGACATGAAATAATCATTATTGAGTGGAAAAAAAATATAGGTCACCAGGCTAGTTTTCATGCTATAGCGGTATGGAGATAGAAATAATAAATCATATTTGAGTAATTTTACTACATTTGAGTGATTTATTAACATAATTCGTTTAAAATGGTTCTGACATGAATTCAGACATCAAATTTCACCCAGACCTTCAACATATATATACTTATCATCACATAATGTTTTTTTCTTCAGATCCTGAGTTAGCCCCCTGGAAGCCCCCCTAGTGGCAGTATGGGGCATTAGTCCATTTTGGGTAAGATTTCGCGTGCACTTATTATACTACAGACCGCGTTGGTCTAGTGGCGCCACCACGGTTTTCCATCACGGACTAAAATCATTATACAACTCGGATTTAGCGTGAGAACTGTCTGTACTCCCATAGACGTCCCAAGGCCGAAGGCCAAGGGACGTCTATGGGAGTACAGACAGTTCTCAAGCTAAAATCCTCGTTGTCTATTGCTATACTAGCAAAATTGACTCTGGCTGATGACAATCAGCATTTTAAAAAAAAACTGTTTGATGAATATTTTTAAAATTTAATATGAGTGTAGATACAGTATTTGCTAACTCATACACAAAAAATCAGGATGGCTTTCCAGGCTAGATTTTTCTATATTACAGCTTTTTTATGAGAAAAAATGAGAAAATAATTAAATTCCTGATAAATATTTGAATTGAACAAAAATGGCTTCATAAATCTCAATGAACTTCAATATGGATGCAGCTATCATAGTGACTAACTCTCACACAAAAAATCAGCATGAATTTCCAGGCTGAATTTTTTATATTAAAACTTAATTATGAGAAAATTGGCTAAAAATGAGAACATTCTTGATAAATATTTGCTTGATACAAAGATGACTGCATAAATCTTATTGAAATTTAATATGGATGCAGCTACCATAGAAACAAACTCACCCACCAAAAATCAGCATCAATTTTCAGGCTGGAATATTAATATTAAGACTTATTTGTATACATACTTTGTGTGCATAATGCATATATGCCCTGCTATGTGTATTCAATACACATTCATTGGTGCGTGAAAAACGGCAAAAGTTGTAACCTGCTACTCACGCTAGGCTTTGCCACGCACCCCATTACATAATCACTACTGAGTCACCTTAAGAGTGAAATTTGGATAATTGTTGGTCAACGGAGGATGAAATGCTGAATAGAACTTGGTACTAATACTTGGCTTTTTATTGAATTTGGTTTTTTTGTCCAATAAGTACAAGAACCATTCTCTCTATCCATAGGCACATTACCTTATTGTGATGTGAGAGGTTTCATCTGGGCAGGACATCATCAGTGCGTATCTCTCCACAGCACCGCTCACTGTCCATCCATCTCTTAGGAGTTCAACGTGTAGTGATGTGATGTGATCATGATGCTCCTCCATGTTCAACACTATACCAGGCTGCTGCTTGCTCAAGGAGACAACTTGATCCTTGGAGGGAGAAGTGCTTAAATCAAGCCGAATGGGCAGGTCTAGTAGTTGGAGACATTCTCCAATATGTTTCACATTAATATCAGACATCCTCTGTGCATCCACTACCAGTCTTCCATCATTTGGAATGAAGCTCACATCTTTACCTGGCAACAATCTTGATGACAGAAAGTAAATACTTATAGTACATGCCTCAAATGATGACGTACACAAATATTCAGCAATAGGACCAGCAACTTTTTATCATTCTGTGTGCTTGACCTTAGCGCTGCCAATTGACACACTTGTAATTGTTATTGACTCTAGACACAGTTAAATGGGAGAAAAATGGGAAAACAAGTAATTTTATGATTTCTGATTTAGTCTTTATGAGACGCAGTTTGGTATCTACTTCCTCAAACAGGACAAGCTGATCTATGTGTTCAACCATGTATTTCTGCAATTTACTTATTTGATTTGGACTCTATGAGAAATATACATGTATGATTAATAAATCTAGACTAGGCTGACCTGATATTAACAGCCAGTCTCATATTTGGTGGCTGCATGAGAATTGTTGTTTCTGTCGTAGACGCCATCAAGCCTTTGCCCTTGAACATGGAAACATTAGCAATTCCCAGATCAACCTGCTTCACACCATGGTCGGAAAGCTTCTGATGACATTCCAATACTGCATGGATAAAAGCAACATTGGTGGCCTGTAACGGAGAGTGAATAACTACATTGCCATCATCTAGAGGGGTAGAGTTCTTAACAACCTCTTCAATGACTTGCAGCCATTCTGCACTTGTGTGGTCCTCATTGGTGTAGACCTTGACCCTCAGGTCAGATTCAATAACTATTGATGACATCATTTTTGCGGAGAGTGTTGTGAAAACTTTGGCAGACACAAAGTCAATGGCATGCTTTGCATGAAGACTAATGCAGCCCGATGTGATCTCGGTAATTCTCACAGACCTTTCAGTGCCAGGAACCTGGAACATCACACCATTGTCACCAAACCTATAGGAAGAAATAATTCAGATATAAAAGAAACAATCATTAAAAACAGATGCATCTGCTCCAGTATCACAAAAAGGTGCCAAATGGACAAATGAACTTTTTTACCCCATTCCCTGAGGAGGCAGGTTGCACATGCTAATGTTTACCTCATCTTGAGTGTTAGTTTCCCATCAGGTGAGGTCATGACAAAGCTAGAGTCTCTGAGCATGGCCTTCCAACCTTTTGCCTTAAACAGGGCAAGTTTCCCATCGCTAACATCAACCTGCTTCACACCATGGTCAGACAGCTGTTGATGACGTTCAACTACTGTGAGGATAAAGGCATCTGTGGTGGCCTGTACAGGTGAAGACAAGGCCAACATTCCTTCGTCTAGTGCGGGGGTGTTCTGCATCACCTCGTTCACCACCTGTAGCCATTCTGCTGGTGTTGTCATATGTTCTTCTTTGGTGTACACTTTGTCCCTCAGGTCAGATTCAATAACTATTGATGATATCATTTTTGCAGAGAGTGTTGTGAAAATGTTGGCTGATACTAAGTCAATAGGACGATTTGCATGAAGACTAATACAGCCTGGTTTGTTCTCAGTAATTCTGACAGACCTTTCAGTGCCTGGAACCTTGAACATCATACCATTGTCACCAAACCTATAGGAAGAAATATAATGGCTTTTAGCATTAAAGCACTACGCATATGCTCCATTCTCACGAAAAGGGGCCAAAGGGACATATGACCTGTTTTTACCCAATTCCTGGAGGGGGCAGTTCAGTTGAACTAAACTTCACACACAATGAGTTTAGGGTTCCATGGTTACATGTGACTAAATGCAGTCTGTCTGGTGTAGCATAACTTACTAATGGCATTTTCCCTAGCCACATACCTTACAAATTGTGGCTACTCAAGCCTTCTTATACTAGAGTTTAGGCTAATGTTTTTACTCTTTTATAAATTCAATCATGATCCAGTGTATAATTAAAAGCACTCTGTCCAGGTTCAAACCAATCTTAATAATGACGCATTTCTTGATGCTTTTTGATTGGTTCAAACCCTCTATCATGCCATTTACTATATATAATATCAAATATTATGAATTATCTTAATTGAGCCATTTTTTAGTACTTAAAGATCAAGAAACTTACTTAGATGGCAATATTTTGGAGATTGTTTCCTGGTATATAGTATTCCGTTCCTCCACAAATGAATAGACAGTGACACAGCTGAAGGCATTGTTTATTGCTGCTTGTCCTTGGGCAGTGGATGCAAACCCTGTCTTATGCCAACATCTGGGGCAAGGAGCTAAAGGCCTTTCCCATTTCTGTGTATCTTTTGGAGTAGATATCTCAAATAGTTGTTCTAAGTCAAGTCCAGAAATCAAGTCTAAAGTTTTTCTGATCGTTTTACTAGTGCATGACCGGAAGTGCCATGGAGTGACAAAGGTTGATTGCAAGGCCAAAATTGCATTAACTATGTCAGACATTGTGTTTGTGTCAGGGTTAATCATCTCAAGGAGAAAAACTAAAGTATTGTTCAATTCTGGTTTGCTGCATAGAAATCTAAGAACCTTATTCATGTATGAATCACCACATTCCTTCAGATATTGGGCTGCACCGTATTCCATGAAGGAGATATGTGGCCATGTGATTCTGCAGCCTCTATCTGGATTTGATATATCTGCTTTACCTATAATTATAAAAGGCATGTCTTCTGGATTCTCTATGCCTTTCTTCAGCATGTCATTTTCAAAAATCACTCTCCCTTCAAACATGTGCAACAGGCAGAACTTGTGAAATTTCTCAAGCTGTTCTTTTGTTGTTTTGAGCTTGTCCCTTTTACAAACTAGTTTTTCTATCAGTTCATAGATTCTAAGCTTTGTAAGACCTCTGAGGCCTTCTATGGCAAGTTCACCTTCCTTGATTAATAAACATACCATTGCTAGAACCAGTGGAATGGTAAACAATCCACATAGCCTTCTGTCAAAAGCGATTGAGGACTCAAACTCAATTTTTATTTTCTCAGATTCTTGTTGCGTAAAAGCATTAGAGCTTGAAACACAGAACTTGTCAACATACTCCAGGATACCTGACCTGTTGAACCCTTGAACCTCAATGGTTCTTTGTTTCCAGCTACCCTGGAGTACACAAAGCACAGGGTGATTTGTTCTAACCCCTGCTATTATAACCCTCTTTCCCTCTCTCATTTCACCCTTTATGTCCTCAATCAAGTGTGTAGCATGAAAAATTTCATCAAGCGAGTCCCATACTATTGCCGTCTGCTCAGGGAAATAATTGAAGTGCTTGATAGCATCTTGACTCTGGGATTTGCCACATCGTTCCGTTAACACTTTCTTTACTGTCTCTGCTAAATTAAATTTACAGTCTTCAGGTCTTATATACAACAAGCTTTTGATATCTTTAAGAATCGGGTAAGGCACCTCTGTATTTTCTAACATTGCCTCCCCCCAGATGTTTGCTATGTTCAGCATGGAGCAGGATTTGCCTGCCCCGGGAATAGCTTGAAATAAAACAACTTTGGCTCCATCACTGTGGTCAAGTGCCTCCTCCATCTTTAGCTCTGGGGCTTTTGTGCTGTAATGAAATTTGAAGGTTTTTGTTGTTCATAATTTACAAAACTATTACCGTTAAATTAATTTTGGTGATGGCAGTACATATTTCACCATTATTGAACCACTGATAACTAAGTTCTTAAAATTTTGTGATCATTTTTAATATATTTCTGGTCCACATCTTTATATACCAAATGTGTCAAATATGTTGCAGTGCCTACTGGGGCAAGGTACTTTCAAGCAAATGAAGTTAAGAATGTAAAAGCATACTAGACTCAATAAATCAAAAGTGTTCTGTAACAGACATGTATAAACCATTCACCCATGGTGTGACTACAATATGCACAAAATTATTGTACTGATTAACACATAGCAACAAAGGAAATTACTGGAAATACTTGTGTTCCTTTATTTATCCTTAGTGCTATGTTTTATATGAGTTTGTACTTTTGATTTCATGGTTCATGCAACTTTTCCATTCGGCAGTCATATGAAATCCAAATAATTCAAGTATCTTGGGCGCCTTATGACATTTTGCTAGGCCCATCAGTTGTGGTTTATACAATTATTCACAAAGTTATATTTATTTACCTCTAAAAAAGATTTACAACATACCTCTGTGGAGATGCAGGATCTCCTGACACCAACGTTAATTTTGTAAAGGTTTTCACCATGTTCTCTTTATAGTGATCATAACCAACATCGGTCTTGAAGATTCTCAAGTTCCGTGAGAAATGCAAATTTTCATCCACTAAAACCTTCACCCATGGAAAGACTACAATATGCACAAGATTATTGTGCATTAATTATGCATTAAGATCATTTATACTCGATAGCGAAATATTAGACTACCTAATCTGAGAAAAGTTGCTTTTAAAACTGCGTTGAAATTAAATGATAAAACAGATATCTTAAATTATTGCGTGTAATATCAATATTGCTGGATCATATTTCTATTTAGCTTCTCAACTTTGCATTTCTGTTTATCCTGTTTATTCTGATCTAATAGTATGAATGGAATTAGGTTCAGGTAAAAGAGTCATAACACAAAACCAAACTATGACTTTTACCTTTTTGCTGGGTTATGCTTGGGGTGAATTGACCACTAGTTGTTCCTAAGGCTCTGGAGAGGAGGTCCGCAGCTTTATGCTGACCATCCAGATACAGAGAGTCTACAAATGGAGGATATCGTTCCTCAGCATCCCGTTTTACCCAATCTAGCAGTAAGGACACCTTAACATCACTTGTGTTTACTGGCAGCTGTAAAAGAAACCAGGGAAGGATAATGAGTATGACATCTAAAGGCATCAGGTTGGTGGACTTATGTATGCTATGTCAGTTTCATCATAATACTATTTTTATGTGTATGTTATAGAAGGTATTGAGCAAGGGGTCTAAAGGCACCAGGTATTTAATATATTTTGGTGTACTTGTGTATGCTATAGATATTGTTGCATCATAAATGTATCTTTATGTACAGTTCAGTTGCCTGCATTGCCCTGTGCATAACAAATGTCAGTTGGAACTTAGAAAAAGAATACTTATTTATGGAACAAAACAGGCCTGTGATAGTCATACCATATGGTTATGGATGTAACATAAAGACTATTTAGTTTTTATCATATCTTTATCTATATATTTATACATACTTGCTCAGTTACTTAAGTCCCGTTTGGAGGTGCTTTTAGGCTTTCATAATTGCACATGTGTGCTGTTCAGATTGTCATGATAACACAAGACATAAATCGTGCAATGTGGATGCTTTAAGATGTCATACTCTTAGCTGCATGGGCTCAGAGGCTCCAGCAGTCTGTGGACATTGTTCAGATGAGATCACAGAAAATATAGCAATAATAAGGGGGCTATCATTATTCACCTCATGGGGGGGGGGTTATAAGAATTATGGTCACAAAAACATGGCTACGTCTGATAGGGGCGGGGGGGGGGGGGGGGGGGGTCACAAAAACATACCAACATCAGGGTTGAAAAAAATCCTTTCACTGGCTAAAGTACCACAAATTCCACAAAATATCTTCTGCTACCGCAATTTTTATTTCTCAATGAATTCAGTGTTTCACATATCATTTCTTCAAAAACTGCAAACAGTTTACTCCACAAAACTGTTTAAAATCAGAGATGGGTTGAAGCAGACATTGAAGAAATCATTAACATAATAAAACAACCAATTTTCATTTTTCAAGGTGGGCTTGTGAGTAGTCGCGTCGGGATGAAAACAGTGCAAATAGCAAAAATCCAAGGAGTTTGCAAAAAACTAATGATACCCCCTTTGGGTCGAGTTGAAGAAGTTTTAAAATTGGCATCTCAATGTAACCATCATTCGGCCTCTGTTTAAATATTCGGCAATACAATCAATTTGTAAAATTGTTAATTTGTTAACTAGGAATAGTTTACCTAATGTCATAATCTAATCTTTGTTAACTTTGAAAATAAATACGGCCCTAACATCCATAGGCCCTTTGACTTGACTCAGTACCGAGTCAATGCAAAATCACAATATAGCGTACTACGATGACTTTTGAAACTATTTTTCATAATATTTGATCAATATAATGCATAAACAATGCATGTTGTCTGCTAGCAAAAGTTTTGAGCATAGGGTCAGGGAGTTTAGAAGACTGACATTTTTTTAAAAAGGGGCTATGGATGTTATGTTAGGGAATTTTACTAAATATTTTGAAAAATATTCGATTCACAATTTTTAACTTTTACAAGCCAAAAGGTATGTACTGATGCGATGCTTGTAGGGATATTCCAATCAATAATTAACATTTCCCTTTGGAAGATGATTAATTTAGGTGCCCTAACATCCATAGGCCCCAAAAGTTGGAATTTTGTATTGAATGATCAGACATTATAACAAAAACTTGTGGATCTTTTTGAGAAAAGATTGGGGGGTTTATTGATAATATCCACTTGTTGAAATTCAATGCTAATTTAGCCACTAACATTTAATATGTATGTGTAATGCCATACAGTCATACATATCTCATATACTACTTACATTACCATGCCTTCCTATGTATGTGTAATTCCCTGTATTACCCACAAGATGGAAGCATGATTTACATAGCACTGTTTTACCATTCCTTCTTCCTTACCTGAATTACCTGAACAACGTTTGTATCTACACACTACTTTATATGCCTCTGTAAAACTACCTAGTCTACTCTCATAGTCACCATTAAAACAGAGTAATAATAGAATGATGAGTTCTGTTGTTATTTCTCCTCCCCAACGAAACCGAGGGTCATTACATATGGACCTTATGTATTAATAAAGGGCCTATGGACGTTATGCTGTTAGTTGGAAAAATTAAAGGGGTCAGTGGGTCAGGAAATAAATGCAACTTCGGCAAAATAATTTCTGGAGGAACAGACTAAGGTGTAACGAATTGGATGATACAATGAGTAATTATAATTAATTGGGTTAGAACACAATAACAACTGTGGAAGATATTTCTTTTTAATTTCTTAGTAAAACAAGGGGGAAAAAAGGGATTTTCAGACTTTGATATAAGAAATATTGACCCCAGATTCATTAAAGTATGGTTGGAATGAAAGCTGGGGTTGAGAGGAATCCAATGATATATACAGATATAGGATTCTAGCTATATGTAATGAAATACAATCTCAAAACCCCCATTTCTGCAATTTAGCACAAATACAATAAATGTGAATTTGTTTGGTTGAGGGATACTCTGAGCTGATTTTCAACCAAATTCAAAATCGATTGGTCAGTCAGTTCAGTCTGTCTTGTGTTTTGCTTTAGTTTAATTTTCCATAATTGTCCAATAATGAATTTGCCGTTTCTCCGATACAGCTTTCTTCAGTCAGATATAGTAGGAAGGCCTCCACACCTAGCGATGATCAGTGTATATAATCCAAGGTTGATTTAATTGTTTTCAGTTTCCTTGACTTGTAATATTTCCTATCCTGCAATTCCTTGACAACTATTGCAGGGTTCCTTATCTCCTTGAATGGTGATGTATTTAAATCTTGTCACCTATTCGTCTTAAGGTAACTCCAATTCAATTGATGTTACACCAATGTATACATATTGGGAGCTCCTCTGTTGGGTCATCAGTGTCTCCACAGTATATCCCAGTCTAGAGTATGGAGCACATCAAGAGAAAATACAACCAGATGCCAAGCATGAATCAATCACAGCTAACTCTTCACACATTCAGACTATTAGAAAAGCCTTTCAACAGAAATGGACAAGGAGCAAACAGACCGATAGACAGAAAATCATAAGACAAGGAAAAGCTCAGACGTAAAGCAGGAAAAATGATTTTAAAAGTGTCTTGAAGAGACAATTGAATAAAATGTACTCCATGCTAGAATCAAGTTCATCAAAACACAGGTTCCTGCTCCTATGTGGTGAGTCTGTATTTATAAAAAGTTGTTTAGTATCCATGGAGTTAGTATCCTTGAAAAAAGTCTTGTTTTTCGATTGGCATTGAATTCATGTGTTATTCTTCATGTACATTTCCTCAAGACTGAATATTGACCGCACAAGTAACAACAAACTGTAAAATACCTTGGGAAGAGATTGTTTTATTAAAAAGTGGAGAATTTGATTGATTGCTATACATATATAGCATTATGTATGGTCACATCTAAGTCACTACCATTCAGGGGTCTCTGTTTATGATGATCTAGTGTCCATCTAGTGAAATACTTCTTTTTTCAATTGAAAAAGAATAACAAATAAAGCTCTGAATGTGATCTTACCAAAAACAAAAGGTAAAATGTATTTCAACTCATATAACATATATATATATATATAAATCCAATGAAGACCAAACATTGGTAATTTAAACATTTAGTGAGAATCAACCAAATAAGTTTGATGAACTTTGATTGGAAGTTATTCACAGCCATGAATAGTATTGGGCCTATAACCACCATAGACAGAGACTAACACGTTTAATAACCTTCATTTCAGGCCTGCTGGTGCACTGTGTTTTGCCTCAAGATTATACCCCAAACAGTGCACCAGCAGCCCTTCAATATACCATCCGTGCCAGCGGTGTTGTCACAAAGTGCAAAAACCTAGCCCATTGTTCACTTCAATCTAGCAAGCTCCAAAGCAGACTAACCAGGAAAATGTGAGAATATGTATTATGATGATTGAAAAATATTATTTAGTTTGTTGTAGATGTAACCTTTATAACAGTACTATTTTCATTACATGAAAAGTATCCTGTTCATTGTGAAATTGTAAGGAAATAAATCTGTAAAGGAAATGAGGTGATAAATTTGTTAAAAAATGTTGATACATCTTAAATTGGTTTTGGATATCTGAAATTTTTCTGGGATATCTGCAAGAAGTGAATTTTAGATTCTGAATTGACATATCCATATTCAGATCTCTGAAACAATTTGATTGATAAAATTTGACCAATTATACAGTTAATATTGTTGATAGAAATTTGTTCCAATTATCAATATCCCTTTATTTTTTCACACTTGATTCATTGGTTCTGTGTGAAATTGCTATTCTTAATTGCTCTTTGGTTTTCTGCCTGGGACTAGATGAAGCAATCATTAGTTTTTTTATGTTTCCTGTGGCAAGGCAAGGTAGCATAGAGACAAACCTGACTTACCTGGATCTCATCTATGGTGTTCCTTGTAATGTCCACCTTCCCCTCTAGGAGCGCTAGCAGGCGACTGCTGACCTTCATCTGGTCCATCAACTTGGCTCCAACATAATTCATGTGTTTAAGTAAGGTTCTTTCCGTCTGCAATCAAGATTTAGTATTATTGACTCACCGATGTGGCTTAATTTAACGTAAGTTAATGTAATACATAGGTTGGTATGATAGTTCACTATGGAAGTCGGACAAGAGCTTAAAGCTCAGATGGAAAAGGCACCAGACATGAATTGGGGAGGTTGTTAGATAAGATCTTATATAAAAACTAAGATATTCTGAAACATTTTTAGAATGATATAAAATTTGGAAGGACTGAAAGATTATTCAATGCAATTAGATTGTTGCTTTTGATGACAAAATAGACGCCAATGATGACTCACCATGTTGATGCAATGGAGAATGGCTGCAAAGCCTCAGAGTGGATATACAACCTTTGTAGAGACCTGGAATATGAAGGAATCAATTGAATTTAGAACAGTTTGCAATGATACTTGGGGTATATTACATTTGGATAATCATGCTTGTCATGTGGGTCAGATCATAAGAATATATGAACAATATGCGATGGGTTGATATTAAATCATTTCAGTTAACATATAGACAGAACTACCCAGGACTCAAGGCAGGAGTGAATATTCACTGATGATGGTCAAGGGGTGGTAGCCCTGCGACTGTAGTGGTTGAATATTCACACCGCTGAGAATACAAGGGTTGTTCTGTGTTTATTTCGAAGGGATGGTAAATACATTGAAGGATCATATGCAAACAAATATAATTGAGGCGATATCAAAGGCAATGGCGACCATTAACACAAAGCCCCAGCAACCACCTGAAGACCAAAGGAGCACGAGCCCTGAGGTGGACGCCGCTAATCCCCTACCGCTGTACCCCCAGGCCGGCTGTCAACAAACCCAACAGCCCCACACCATGCAGATACCAACACCACGGAACATCATGCGGGACCCCATGAACAGAGCCTATTACGAATCACAACTGGACATGACCACACCAATGTTCTACACACCTGAAATAAAAGGTAATATTCATATCGATCCGAGGGTCAGGTACCAGATTCCAAAGCCATATATGTACCTGGAGAAGGAGGGTATCACCACGATTAAGGATAAGTTAGAAGCAAGGGACACCATGACTTATCATGAATATGTAGAGGCATATACCTCGATGATGCTTGACGAGAATTTGGTATCACAAGAGAATAGGTACAAGCTAACACGCCACCTCCACCAAGTTGCTCAAGATACTCGGGACAGACCGTTATAAAATCGGACCTCTTCTGATTCTATAATATCATGAGCTAAAGTAATATTAACTCACAATGTTCCTTCTAAACGTAATCGTCTTATACTAGTTTGATTGTACTTGCCAAACCATTTCTCCTTGCTCTAATACACACAGTCTATGTATATATATTCTTACTCTATCTATAGTCAGGGAATTTTAGGAGAAAAATGGCCAATCTGTGAACAAATTCCTTACCAAACAATTTCTTCACCAATCTATTGGTAAAGGTCTCTACTAACATATTTCAAAACATTTAAACTCAACTCCCGTAGGAAAACCCGTGAGAGCTGAAAACAAAAATGGCCGACACTAAAACTCTGAAACACTAAAACTTGGGGTAGAATCAACATGTAATCAAGTGTGAATACACTTTTTCTAGGTTTTAAGGCATGGGGAATCCATTGGAACATGACAAAGGTTGATACAGACAATATTTAGCAAGTTAATCTACTGATACTGGGAAAAAATGAGCAAAAGATGCTAAAAAAATCCTTCCGAAAGTACCCTCTGAAGTATAAAATCTATACTTCATAACTTGGGCTAGAATAAACATGTAATCAAGTGTGAATGCACTTTTTATATGTTTTAAGGCATGGGGAATCCATTGGAATATGAATAAATTCAATATGGACAATATTTAGCAAGTTATTCTACTAATACTGAGAAGAAGAAAACAACAAAAAACTGTCAAATAAAGGGAAAAATCTAAATTGGATTTATGAAGGCATTCATGATGAATGACATTAGGAGAGATATTTCTGCAGGTATTGTGATGCCTGAAATAAAGAAAAAAGGCAAGTTGTCTATCTATCTGAACTTCTGAACAATATTTAGCAAGTTAATCTACTGATAATAAGAACAAATTAATAAAAGACCCTAAAGAAATCCTCCCAAATATACCCTATTTAAAAAAAACTAATTCAGGTTCATGAAGGCATTTGTGACCAAGAGTATTAGGAATATATTTCTGCAGTTCAAACTGTAATGCAAATGATTTTGATGGCTTTAAGTGCGACTTGATAAGGACCAAAATAAAACCAAATGAGGACCAAAAAGAGTCAATTTGTTTATAGTGTAAGACAGCTGTCATGCCCTTCTTACTTTCATCATTAGCAAGTGAGCTGTTTGCATCATCAGCGTTGCAATAGCCAGAAGCTGGAGGACTTCCAGGTTAATTTTAACTTTCTGGAAGAAGAGATGAAACTTCTGCATTTGGAGTGAATAATTTTGTACTAGGTGTTCAGGGCCAGGAGGAGATATAGTTCGGAATTGTTGCCTTTGAATGTATTGGAGAATCTTATCCAGCTTTCTCTATATACTTTTGGGAAGCTCTGCCATTGGTAAACATATAAACTTACTTTTGCTATACAAACATTCAAGGAAAATTGAAGATAAACAACACCTTTTCTCCTGCCCCAAAATACCTGATTTTATATCATAGTCTACTACCACATGGATAAAAATGGTCTGAAGTTCTGCTATTCTAGATTCTTTCTTCCAATGTTTTTCCAATCCCTTCACACTTTGGTTCTCAGAGTTCAGTTGCTGTGCATTTTTTAATCAGTGGCTAAGGACAGGTAATTGTGAACTATTTTGTACCTTGATTGTTTCTGCACACATATGGACTTCTTCCACTTGAGGTCATGGGATGGCATCCATGATTTAGAGGGTGGCTCAGAAAGATATATATGCATCACTTAATGCTGTGGTGTGCATGATTGAAGGATATGCCAATTCAAGAGAATGTAGCTCCTAACTTACTGAGACAACGTACCAGCAAGATGATGAAGAGCCCTCCTATACCAAGCTGATGAAATTGCCTCTGAATGTCACTCACAGTAATGTGAAAGCTATGATACTAATTTAATTCCATACATAAATCCTACAGAAATATGGATTGAAGGGGTCAATCACAGCATGAGAAACTATGTATTCTGATGTTTTATATATATATATTCTGAGGTTCTGAGGCACTGCTCTTGGCCAAGAAAAAAGAATCTTTGTTCTCAAACTACGAAGATATTGTTAAAATCTGAAGAAATCTTTAGTATGCTTAGCATATTTGGCAAAAAGAAATAGACTTGTAATCCATATCAGAGATGCTTCCATCCCTTACTGCATCAGCTATGTGAAACAAATTCCAGTTGCCTCTCCAGAATATTAGTGTTGTTGTTGAGCTGGTTGTGTAGGTCGAGAGGAGCGGTGAGCTCCTTCCTACACAGTTCACAGGCCTATCAATTTGATAAGTGTCACATGAGTAAATTAGAACAAAGAAATGAATATACTTCTGTATGGCCAGTGTGTATGATGAATTCTAAAAGTTTTTTTCACATTGTTTGATGGAGTAATCAGTCATGGGCTGCATCAACTGCCCTTCTAATTGAGCATGTACTATTATGTACTTATATCTTATATCTGTTCATTGAAATCAAATGGAGGCATGGCAAGAGGGAAACCTGAGCTGTTTAGCCAATAACTTTTGCCTGTATATGGTAAGATTAACATTCTTCTGTTCATTATACAGGTGACCATCATTAGAATATATCAGACCAATAAATTGAGAAGATAGAGAATAGCACTTCTTCATATCTTCATGGACAGAAACCCCTTCAGCTAATACCAGACCTTGATAACTATTGCTACTGGTGTAACATCCCACAAATGTTGCTCCCCAATGTTGATGAGGCACAAAGAGTAGAGAAGCATATTCTGGAGTCAAGGAATGGGTAAACTGTCCCAGACATTACATGAAAAAGGATGTGATAAAAACCCTCAGAGGGTAATTTGAAATTAGAATTATAGGTCATTCAATGTCAATGGATCCCCAACTTGTTTCAATGCATCAGGATCACTGGTAAACTCCACTTTTGGTGGCAACATTGGGTTTTGAGCCATGCTACTACCTTCATGCACTGTGTAAAACCATTTTACTCCAAGAAACTAAGGAATCTACCTTGGCAGGTACTGTTTAGACATAGGTCTACAGGAAATGTTCATGGGCTCATAGATAGATGTACTTTGATCACCATAGCCAGGTCATTTTAAAAATTTGTTTGTGTGATGAATATGACAATCCTAGGGGGGCCGACCTTTCCGTGCCGACACCGAACCGCACCCAGACCAAACCGCGCACAACCCCTACCGCGACCACCCACTTCCGCGAACAAGCTTTGCGCGCTTGCCTGCCACAAGGCACCCCGGCCTTCCCGTGACCTCTAGACCGAGGCAGGGCCTCCTAGGTCCAGCAGGGTAGCGCGACCAAATAGGTAACCTCAGTGGCCAGAATGTAAGGCACTGTCTGCCAGTGCGTGCACCGCTCTTGGCCGCTGTGTTGTCCCCCTACCCTGCAACTGAAATGCACATATGCTCTTACGCAATTTATACGCGGCCCGAAACGCTCTGCGTTGCTTTTTATTCTATGGTATTCTACGCCCTGCTACCCCTGCTTCTGGCCAGTAGCTTTATAGATCCATGCTGTTTTGATTTAAACATTTAGTGCGGCCAGATTCGCTCTTTTTATACTATTACTAAACCCGGGACTATACCTATATCGCGTTGCAGATATGGTTTATCCAGAGATATAATGAATATGAAAACTGTTGTAGATAGTGAACAAGGTGTACTATTTTACATCTACATACCAACATTGTACAATAAACGTATAATGTTGTTTTAGTGGTTTCTATAAGTATATGAAACACCGTCATGTTAAAATCTGCCCCCTCTTGCAACAGGGTTAGTCTGACTAGTTTCTACCAGGTGGTGTCATGATTTACCAGTTTGCATTTACAAATTCTTTTTTTTTCAGATTTTCTTGTTTAGGCCGAACAAAAATAGGTGTGTTTCCGATTTACCCCCCATACCTAGAAAAACCCTACCCTACCTAAAACAATTTTTGGAATAGGAAGCCCTGATTTTTTAAAAATGCAAAGATCTATTTTATAGTCATATGTCTACCAATTGGTGGGATTACTCATATGTGCTTTACTGATTACAAGAAACTTCATATGAATAAGTGATTCCATTATGTTATAGGAGAACTCATAGAATTTTAAATCTGTTTCGGGAAAGTAAAAATAATTTTGAAGAAATTGAACATAATTACAACCTAAGAGACCAAGGTAGACTGGAGGTTGATAGATGGAAGAAAGAGTGCATATTAGACAAAGTTTAATGGGAAGAGTGAAGGTTCTGTGGAATTCGTTGCCAATAGAAGTTAGAGAAATAAGAGACAAAAAATTATTCTCTAAAGAAATTAAGAGACCAATACGGGAGAGATATGGAGTTTGGGGGAAAATGTTTTTGAGATTTTTAAATTTCAAATGAATTTGTGTATAAGATAGAAAAGACCCTTCTCTTAGAGAAAGAGCTACATTTCGAATGTTTAATATATACATTAATATGATCCACCCATTTGGAATATTTGTGTTAGACACAACGCTGGGGCTGGATGTCCAGTATGTAGTATGTAGAGTGATTTACACATTGTGCGTATTTCACTAGCGATTTTAAAAAGAGCCATTCTGACATTGTGAGATGATTTTAAGCTTAAATTCGTTCAAGCATCTGTTAATTCCTACTTTTAGATACAAAATCAACGAATCTGTCTTTCTCAAATGTTCAACTGTAAAGACCAGTAGAGGGTATTGAATTCAGTTGCCCCTAGCAACGGCGCTTTTTAAAGCATGGGGGGGGACTTGAAACATACCGGTACATTTGGAGAAAATGTGGGTCTAAATTAAACAAAAAAAAATTTTCAAATCGGTGCATTCTGAGTGGAGCTTTGAGGGGGAATTAGAACCGTTCCCTCAGGCAGTCAGAGTCAAAACACTGGCAATTGGTGAGTGTTGATCAGCCTGAAATTAATCTCTGGAGTCATGACGCATAGCCCTTATATTTGGATATTACGTCTCCATGTTTCTCTCACATCAGAACCTTTATTGAATAATCGTTTTCATAGAATTTTGCACGTCTCCTTTGAAAAATGACTGATTTTAGCCTGTTTACTGGCCACTAAATATTTATTATTTATTCTAGATACAAAACCACACCTCCCCGGAAAGCCCTATCTGCGCTGCATATGTAAATATAAGTTTTATTAACTATCAAGCTCTATTGATATATCACCCAAAGATTTTTGGGAATGCCTGTGGGCCGTTTCGTCAAAACTGACCATACTGTCTTTCCTTGTCAAGGCCTTATTATTTGTTGTCATTTAAGAGTATAGAATTAATAGTTAAGTAATGTACGTACGGCACAGAGTAATGACATCGTTGAAAACATTCAGAGGCAAACAACAAGGTTTATTTCATGATAGCTGTACTGCTACCAGAACATCTCAGTTATGTTTTATGACAAAGATTTATTTATATTCTAAGAACATTGTAGTAATTTGACACAATTAAGTAAATTCTCATGAGAGGAAATCTCATGAAGACAAGAACACTATTCATAAATAATTGATATAATACCTCTCTAGCAATGATTGCAAAAACAGGTGGAAATAACGAAATAACAGCTCTATAATCATACTGTATAGGGTCAGATTAACCCCGAGGGTTTAATCTATTTTAAGCAACCCAGCAGCTACCCCTCGTGGTCAGAGACACGTAGACCACCTCCTGACCATGATAACCACCTCATCATCAGGGGTCAGTCATTTGTTAACCTCAGGGTTGGACAGTCGCTCCCACCACCGCCCCGCTCACCTCCCTAATTCATGTGTATGTGGGGTGGACAATGAAGGCATTGTTGCTAATAAACTCATCAATTACTTCCTTACCTTATCAATTGTACATATTTATCTAATCAATTGTCATCACTTATTATATATGAATAATTGCAATGTTTCTCGAATTGTTTAATACTTCTTGACATCTCTTATACAATTCTCGCAATGTTTGTTTTGACTTGATTGATGTACTTGCATTAAGTAGATGAGATAAATAAATATCTCAAACCCCAGCTGCGCCTTGTTGTTTAACTCTGGTCAAACTTACCACCCATGCATTTCCCCTGATAACCACCCTTATTACGATGGGGTGATCTACCTGCATAGGTGGACATGGCAAGGCGGTTTTGCTCTTTAATTAAAATCAAGATTTATTCAGATGCTCGGATGAGTTTAAGTGGGGATTTACAGGTAAAGTCTATAAGAGGTATATCAGAGGTTTACACGGGCGGACAGCGCTCTCAGGGACACAGTAACATATACCGTAGGTGCTGATAGGTAGTAAGGCCGGGTCGCAGTGGGGTCAGGCCGGATGAAGCGCGCATAGGTAAGGTGGGCGCAAAGAGGACGTCGCGGTAAGGGGATGGCGCGACTAGGTATAGGACCCAATCCTAGCACTAAGGATATGACCCACCTAAGTTGAAACAAGGATCCTGCATGACTGCTTCTTTTACATTGTGTTATATATTGATACCGTGTTATAATTGTATGTTATATGTTTTTCAACTATGGGAGTATACCCCCTACTGTATCTACAGCTGGTGGTATACCCCCTCATGTATTACCAGTGCTGCCCCAATCCTGTAACCAGGGAGCACTGGCCTGGCGTGCCTCTACGGGACACGCCCCCTTCAGTATGAATAAATGATCATTAAGAACTGGGACTCTGTTGTGGACAGTCCTCATTTACTTCTCTTCTATTAATTAAATACAATAGTATAACATCTGGTGGAGAACCAAACGGTCCCAATGCTTGAAGAAAGGATTTTTCTTAGACATTTCCACCATGCCTGAATTACAAAAGAAAGCTTAGATGTTTTCCAATAATAGAGCTAGAGAAGCAATATAATTACTGTGAATTCACAGATCACAAATACTACCACCTACTTCTGCTATTAATAAGAACTTGGAAAGGTGTTCACCTTCCTCCAGGGAACCTGGGTTGGAAGTTCAGATAGACAACTTGCCTTTTTTTCTTTATTTCAGGTATCACATGTCATGTCATTTATTATGATTAAAAACATTTGCATTACAGTTTGGACTGCAGAAATATGTTTTCTAATGTCATTGATTATGAATGCTTCCATAAATCTGAATTAGATTTTTCACTTTATTTCACAGTATTTTGTTGTTTTTTCTTCTCAGTATTAATAGAATAACTTGCTAAATATTGTCTATATTGAATTTATTAATATTTCAATGGATTTCCCATGCCTTAAAACATAGAAAAAAAGCATTCACACTTGATTACATATTTATTCTACCCCAAGTTATGAAGTATAGATTTTTTACTTCAGAGGGTACATTCAGGGGGGAAATTTTTAGCATCTTTTGTTCATTTTTTCCCAGTATCAGTAGATTAACTTGCTAAATATTGTCTGTATCAACATTTTTCATGTTCCAATGGATTCCCCATGCCTTAAAACCTAGAAAAGGTGTACTCACACTTAATTATATGTTGATTCTACCCCAAGTTATGGAGTTTCAGAGTTTAAGTGTCGGCCATTTTTAATTTCAGTTGTCACGGGTTCTCCTACAGGAGTTGAGTTTAAATGTTTTGATATAAGTTAGTAGACACCTTTACTAACACATTGGTGAAAAAATTGTTTGGTAAGGAATTTGTTCCCAGATTTTTTTAATATTCCCTGACTACTAAGAGTCTCCCAAGAATAATGTCAACAAGGCATTATAAGTGAATCCACTAGTATCTCTCCAGAGATGACTAGTCTGCGAATGAATGAATGAATTGCTTTATTGGTCTCAGAGGGTTCTATTTATATGGTTTCTACAGGTCACATGACATCATAAAACAGGAACCAGCACACAAATTCCCAAGTATAGAGGATTCTTACAACTCACACTACAAGCCCACATGTACACCTATATATTGCTTTGCCCTTCCGGCAAGGCCGGACCTCTCCTTTGAGAGGGTGTTTTATTGCCCATTAATCTTCCTTTGCACTGGGTTACCAGGTGCATCACTGGAACAGACTCCCTTGTATTGTGTCTTCTGAGAAAACAGGCGTGATATAAGTAACTTCATGTCCCACGTTCTTACCCATTAAATTTAGCTCTGACATATCGGTATTGTTACGACATCCCAACCGGAAGTAATATGGCCGCCATGGCCTCTGCATGGTATGTTGGATCACTAACGAATCGTAATTTTCTGAGAAATTGCTGTATTATGGTTCCTAGAAAAAGGATGGATTAAAGGTATGTGTTGTTCTTGTGTCAGTTGTCGCCAAATTTCATGTATTTTGCCTGTATGACGAGCGGTGTGGTTATTATATCCATGTCGGATTGTAATGTCATGGGCAGAGTTTATGGTTATCACATGTATAGCCGCCCTGATGTTTTTATGTATTTTGTTCAGGGAATGAGTGGCACGCACAATTGTTTCCATCCCACTCTAAAAAAATGGAGAATATAATTGAAGTAGATGCCAAGCGAGGTCTGAAGCTGTGTTATCTGAATGCTGCAAGTTACTTCTATAAAAAAGAGCAGATCAAACTTGAGCTCATTAATGGTACCTTCGATATAGTGTGTATTGACGAAACTTGGTTGTCTGACTGTGTTCATGACTCACAATTGAGGGTCAACGGCTACAAGCTTGTTAGACTAGATAGAGTAAGGAATAGAGGTGGAGGGCTTGTGATTTACTGTAAAGAATTCATAAATGTGGGTGTCATTGATAAAATGTCTTTCATTAAAGACCATTAAGAAATCCTAAGTGTGTTAGTCAAGGCGGGTCACCGAAAGACTTTACTAGTGAGTAACGTCTATAGACCTCCGAGTACTAGCATAACTGATTTTATGTTAGAATACAACCGAGTACTACAGCTATCATTGAATTGTAAACATGAAAGGTTGTTCATGGGAGACTTTAACATTGATATCTCAAAAAATAACAAACCGAAGAATGACCTGTACAATCACATCAGAAATTCCAACTTGACTCAGTTGATAAAGCACCCCACTAGGGTCACTGCCAACAGTAGTAGCACTATCAACCTGATAATTAGCGATTGCCGTTTTGTAGACACATCAGGGACTTTAGACATTTTATTATCAGATCATCTGCCAGTCTATGTTGTAATCAAGAAGAGTCGATTCAGAACATCCTCTATATCAGATACAGAGAAAAAGATCATTACTAGAAGTTTATCTCGTAAGCTTAACTCAGATGACATTCAGAGAGAAATAGACGTTGCAAACCATACGGTACAAGAGGTAAATCTAACGAACATCGATGTTGACCTCTTTTGGGACGATCTTAGCAGTAAGTACTTGAATATTCTGAATAAGCTGTACCCCAAGAGAGAAGTAAATGTAAAAGTCAATCGAGGGGGGTCTTGTCCAGAGAAATCAGACTAATAATAAGAGAGAAAAATCGACTGTTTTCTACAGCCAAAAGAACAGGCTACATACCTGACTGGAATGCTGCTAAGGCCCAGAGGAGAATCTTTAAGAGTCAACTTATAGCTTCTAAACGTGAAAATACATTAGAGTTATTGAGACTGCACTCAGCGAATGGGAAAAAATTCTGGGAACACATCTCCTCGATCTTTCCAATGAATTCGTCTAGTAAGGGTACCAATTCAATCATAACATACTTCATGATGGCCGCCCATACACTGGCTTAGAAGCTGCCAATGTTACAAATAAATTCTTCGCGAATATAACATCAGATAGAGACCCGCAGCATAATATGCCTGAGTTGGTAAGAGCAAACAGTCGATTTTTGTGGAATGAGAGTATCACTCAAGAGAAGGTGTTAGAGAAAGTCACATGTATTGATACTAGTAAGAATAGTGGTCATATTGATCTACAGGTCTACACTATTTCTGAAGGTCTGTCTGATGAAGGATTCGTTTAATTTTACACTTCGCCTGAATAAGATAGGAGTGAGTGGAATCTACCCTGTAAATTGGAAGAGAGGTTCATGTACTATAATTCCGAAGAAAAAGAAGAAATTTGATTTAGACAACCTGCGACCAATCACAATTACTTCACTAGCAGGTAAAATCTTTGAGAGGTTAATGAAAGGTAAATTAGATGCCTACTTCTCGGAAAATAACATCATCATCCCTGAACAACATGGTTTCATTTCTGGGAAAGGTACAGATACGGCCCTTAGCTACCTCATATCAGATTTATTGAAGTCTAAAGATAAGGGGCATGACATCAATCTAATATATTTCGATCTTTCTAAAGCATTCAACACAATAAACCTCGAAAGATTGATGTCCAAGCTCGAAGCTCTTGGTTTTAGAGATAACTGCTTGACCCTACTGAAGAATTACTGTGTGGACAGGACCCAGATAGTCAAAATTGGTGATTTTATATCTGATGAGGTTAGTCTAACGGCCGGAGTGGCTCAGGGAAGCATCCTTGGGCCGATAATGTTTATCCTGTACATGAACAATGTCATGTGTATGAACTTCTCTTCTAACGTCCAGCTATACGCTGATGATTGTGTGATTTGGAGACCAGTCACTAAGCAAACCGATGTTGACAAATTACAATGAGATATCTTGAAATTTGAAAAATGGTGTTCGCACAATGGGCCTAGACTCAACACAGCAAAGACTAGACATCAAAGAATATATGGTAAAAGAAAACAGAAAGTAAATGTTCCAAAATATAAATTGCTAAATAAGGAAATAGAGGTAACCAATTTATTCAAATACCTTGGGCTCCTCATTGATTCTGACCTACGTATGGACCATATGATCAACCATACTATAAAAAGAGCCTATTTTGAAACATCGAAAATTAGGAAGATCTTACCATATACTGGGTCCAACATTGCTATATCGTTGTATAAGTCTTTTGTCTTGCCGATCATAGAGAGCTGCATAGTCTGTACGGATCTGGGTCCACAAAATGTCCATCAACGACTCCAGAAAACTCAAAACAGGGGGCTTAGGACACTCTTGAATGTGAGAGGACATATCTCAAATTTTGACCTCCATCTGAGATGTGGATTACTCCCGATACGACTTAGACGAATGAGTAGGATATTAGCTCTGACACTCAGAGTGGGCACCTTTGTTGAGAGAAGGATTAACATGAATATCAGGGGGAATATGGGGAGGAGAGTGGAAGTTTATAATTGGAAGAAAGATGCTACCTCTCGGTCCTGCTTATCAAAAGCTGGCGCTGTGTGGAATGACTTACCTTTGGAGTTTAGAAACATAGTGGACCTTGGCGATTTCAAAAATAAAATAAAAGAAAAATTGTGGCTTGAGTTTAGAGAGAGTGGGTAAGTTTAGAAAGGATACTAGGATTATTTTGTGGACCCAGACCCGAACCAGTTTTAATCATTTTATCTCATGAGAAAACACATCAAAATTGTTCTTTTGTTTTTATCGATATGTTCTGCTACACCAATAGGATAGCTAAGTATCTGATTGTAGTATAGAGTAGTTGACTATTATCACCAGGTGGGGACATAGCACATGTAAAGGAAAGTTGCTGTTGTTATCTAACGGTAGGATGAGCCTCTGTTGTATGTAAGGCCGGCTGAGCCATAGAGGTTTCGATTGCTTTATGATGTCTAGTAATTCTTAAATTGTTTAAATATTTGATTAGTACTTTTTCTCTAAGATTTCTGATATGCTGAGAACTATTATCATGTAACTGATAAAATGCTATCAATAAAGAAAACAAACAAACAAAATTGATTAGGGTCTACAGGATATTCTCCTAGGGGTGTGTTCTTGTTTAGTTCAATTGGGTTCACATGAGTACATGATATAGAGATCTTATTTTACATTAGAAATAATGTCTTTATTAATTATCTTAATTACATTCTATAATTATACCTTATATAATCATGTTTCCAATGAGAAGATAAAGGCTATTGACTTTACACCGTGGCGCAATGTCCTCAAATGGAGTACACAAATATTTTGGAGGATTGAAAGGGGCGAAATCGATTGGGAAAGCAACGAGCAAATACAGTATGATTGTATGTGGATTTCCCTTGCACCAGCCACCATCGCAACAACCAAAGTAACGTTGATCCCATGCACAACATGAAAGGGGCATGCAAGCTAAAGGACGGCCACGCACTAGAGAATCCAACGGCAAATCATATATGTGCATACTGTAATTCAGTCGACACTGCTAACAGACACGCCCACCGGGTCATCGAGTGTATGAAGAAACAACGTGCAAAACAGCCGGGAACATAGCCCAGTCGGACACCACTATATGTACCCACCCCCACCCATACAACCATCTGGACATGGACAGCAAGCCCAGCACGCACACCAGCAACAGGTCTATATGCCACGCCCACAAATGAATCAACAGCATTACTACACTGGAAATACAAAAAACTAGCTGGCCCCGCGAGCCTAGTCTTGTGGGAAGATATACATCCTGAAGAAACCGTCAGTCAGACTGAACTGTATGATATGTTCGATTGTTTTGATGAAACTGTTGACAATGAAACTGTTCTATGTTGTGAAATATGTTATGATTTGCGGTTTTACATGTTTACATGTAAAACCGGAAGAAGAAAACCGAAGTACAGCAGACTTCCGCCAAGGCAGTCAGCCAATGAATGATCAGATAAGACTGCCACGGCCAGGACAGCCACTCACAGCCGACTTTGGATATACCAATATGGCCGCCCCCATTGAGTCAACAAATACAATGATAGTACCGGATGAGAAAGACCCTGGAACACAGCCAAAACAAAAGCAAGGCATACAAGTTGAAGGTAGTCAAGTGTATACACCGATTCAAACTCAAAATGACAGTGTTTTCACCTATATAAGGGAGTTATGTGCCACAAGACCGGGTAAAGTCCCAGACATATACGTGCCGGGTCCGCTTGACACAGTAAGATACAGGGTGGATCATTGGCCACTGCCAAACACGTATGTACTACAACCAGAATTGGCTCGCATATACAATGCAACGCGAGTCACAGGGCTACCAAACGCGATGGCAGCAAGAGTAGAGGTCCCATCAAATCTCAACATAAGACAGTGGGAATTGTATCTCACGAATGTGAATGACATTGAGTTACGGTTTTCGACTTTGTTACATAGGGCCAGTGTCAGACACAGCAACTGCAACCAACCACACGTCGGCTCTGGAGTACCCCACACATATAGACGAGTACATCAGCACCGAAAGGTACAATGACGCTGTATACGGACCATATGCAGACTTGCCATTTGATGTGTGGGCACACATTATCCTGTTAATGACACAACCGAAAGGTAGCCAGGACAAGAGGAGGGTCATAATGGACCTGTCCTTCCCCACAGAACTCTCTATAAACGCATACATCAAGCAAAACATGGTACTTGGAACCACGCGACTGCATACCCTACCAATGGTTGAAATGCTGGTAAAAAGTATAGTGAGCACTGACGCAACAAAGTATATATATATCCTCGACCTCAAACGTGCTTACAAAAATTTCCGGGCATGTCCCAACGATTGGCCATTATTGACATTTGAGTAGGAAAATTCATGTTTTCTTGACATAAGCCTCCCATTTGGCGCGAAGCAAAGCTCACTTCACATGCAACGTGTAACGAACGCAATCATGAGAATAATGGAGGTAGCAGGATATAGTGGCTACATGTACCTTGATGACATGATGTGTTGGGAAGAGTCAGAGTCGAAGGCATGGGCAAGTTATGAATATGCAGTCAGCATTTTCAACAAATTGGGACTCCCCATCGCTCACAAAAAGACCCAGGAGCCGGCAACTGAGGCGAGATGTCTAGGCATCATAAGAAATACCTGTGATCTTACATTGAAAATGCCTAAGGACGAGCTCGATGAGGTGATAACAGAGGTGAAGGCTTTCAAAAAGAAAAAGACAACCACTAAGAAAAAATTACAGTCGATCATAGGCACGAGTATGATTCCATCAAGAAAAATCTCCATGAGCATAGTGATGAAATATGAGGCAGGCACCGCAACAACATCGGACGGCGACAGAATAGTCGTACAGGACTTGAGCCTCATTAAAGACACAAAAATCAACAATCTGGCATACACAGCACCAAACCTCCTGAACTCCATGTTACAGGATAAATGTTGAAGACCACACGTTCGTTTGTATTCTTCCATCATACCTTAACATGAACACACAGCTACCACAATAAAGATTGTCACTACCAGCAAAGACACAAATACCCTCCTCTCTCAAGGTACAAGGAAGGAAAGGGACATGACTGGCCCTCGATCAATGTGGCTACTGCAAGCCTGTAGATATGTTAGTGTTATATACAAAACACAGGACAACATTTTTATCGATAGACTCATAGCAAAAGCCAAAACGCCTGTTCTCTGTAAAGAGGCCCCAATTGTTGATATATAATTCCTTTTTCAATAATTCCAGATCACGAACTGTCATACTTAATGCAGCAGGCGGAAGTATCACAGCAGCAGGCATGTGCACCTGGCACGATGGCCAACCATCGTACTGTACTCAAGTCATATATAGCATTCACCCAGAGATTCCATATTGACCCAGACAAAATCACAGTTTCACAGATATGCGCCTACGTACAGTACTTGAGAGGATACCTTAATAGCCCAAAGTTGGTATGTAACTATGTCTCGGCAATAAGGGAACACTATAAGAGAAGGCAAATACATCATACTGGCTATACAGCTCGCACTGGACACGGCTACAAGAGACAAATCCCATGTTGTAACACAAAAGCAATCCCTGACAGCAGAGCAGCTCAACTAAGCCAAGCAGATCGGTTCCCGGCCCCAGCACAATACAGACTGTCGATACTCATCATGTATACGCTTGGTTTCCGCCAGTCAGAGATAGCACCACACAGCCACAAGGAGTTTGATCCTGCTCGCCATATATGGCGAGCAGACCTATCACTGCAGGACCAGATGCTCATCGTTCAACAAAAATGGTTTAAGAACCTACAGAAGTACGATCAGAGACGCAGACTGCAGATACCAGCATCAAACGACCTCAAGACATGCCCAGTCAGGGCATAGACTACAGCTTTAAAAGAGGCTCCAACATGATACAACCGACAACCACTACTGGTCTATCCAAACACATATAGACCAATTACCACAGTAGACATCGCTGCCCACTTCAAGTGGTCAGTACGGAACATGAACCTCGATGAAGCACAGTATTCACTACACTCAATAAGAAGAACTGTGGCCACTCACGCATTTAACATGGGATTCAAAGAACAAGATATTCAACTTTTTTGGTCCTGGACTAGCTCCGCCTACAAGTTGTACATTACCAGACAGTCGGCTGCCAAGGTCACAACGGCACTCGTCAAAAATATCAAAATACCAATACCACTATTTGGTCAAAAACCAAATAGTGCCTCAAATCAGGGTCACACCCTCACACAACCGATCTCCCAGGTTGTACTATAATTTTAAATTTAATATTTCTTTTACAGGGCATCGCCCTCTCATACAATCTCACTGACTTCGGGGCTCACCCCTGGACTCAAGGTCTCGGCAAGCCCTAACCTTTCACCTAAAATATAAGCCACTTGGCAACTTAAATATAAATTATTAATACTAATCTCCAATACAACTCCATGAACTTCGGGGCTCACCCCTGGACTTAAGGTCTCTGCAAGTCAGAACCACTCTCATATTTAATTTAAGCCAATCGGCAAACAACCATAACCTATCCATAATACAAACTCCTATCCAATAACACACTCTTGGGGTTTGGCGACATGTTTAAAAAATTACCCTCCTTATCAAATACAAACATTTTACTTCAACTTCATTTACAAAACTTTTATACAACTCTTAATATAATAAAATATGTCGTCGCCCAAGTTTGCCTCTTTATACTTCATTATATCATATCATAGAATAGAATAGAATAGAATAGAAAAATCTTTTATTCATCAGAGCTTTTACAATTATGTTGACGAATAGGTTGACAGGCCTCTAGGTACCGTTTAGGATTTATACCTAGTTCTTCCGGCCGTTCCCTTTATATCTATGAAATAAGCTAATATATTTTAGGCACAACTAAGTTTAGTAGTACAGATCTATGACATATAACAACATTTCTAACATAGGTATCCAGTACAGGATTTAATGGGGTAAGTTAGTATCGTCTAACTTTCCATGTAAAAAAAACCTCAATAGTTCCTCCTATAATAATAGGATTCAACTTATAGTAAGAATAAAATATAATATAATACAATATAAAGTCAAGTTTTAAGTCTTTGCCCTCTGGGGAGAGAGGGGCCTTCTAACTGTTTGTCCTATTTTTTTAACGTATTTTCTATTGCTTTCCTGGATTCTATGGTCTGCTTCTCAGTCGGTAGTAAGTTCCAGGCCATCTTAGCTTTATATAAAAAGCTGTTTTGATATAACGATGTTTTGGGTCGACTAATTTTCAGGTTTTTTCTGTTTTTCGAATGGCTTCTGGTTGGAATATCTCTTTTGTCTAATTTCGAATCTATTTGTGCTAAGTAGTGTGCACTTTCCAGTAAGTGTACCTCTCTCCTCACACAGTTGGGTAGTATTTTCAGACTGACCATTTCTCTCTCTACATTTGTTCTCTTTTTCATATCAAATACAGATCTTACTGCTGAGTTGAGCAGCGAGTCTAACCTATTCAGTAATTGTCTATTCGTTGTTGAATATGCGATTATGCGATTATGATAGATTTTACAATATCCGTTTTTACCTTTTTTGTTAGTGTATGGCGAGCGTTTGACAATAACCGCACCTTCCAATTAAGTTTATCTATCAGTTTTCTCACATGTGACTGATACATTAAGTTTTCATCAATAAGGGGACCCAGGTAGTTATATTCAGCTACTTGGGACAATGGCTCACTACCCAGGGCAAGGCTCATGTTCAATTTTTGGTTCTGGTTTTGAATTTTTCTTCTTAAAAGTTATATATTTAGTTTTAGAAACTTTCATAGATATTTTGTTGACCCTACACCAAGTGTCAACCCAGTCCAGATCCGATTGGATTTTTTGGAATATGTTTTTCTCTTCTTTATCGCTATAAAAAAGGACTGTGTCGTCGGCATTATGTTGAATAGTTGAGTTTTGGACAACTTGGTGAAGGTCATTTATAATATATTGTAAAGAGGATCGGGCCTAAAACTGTTCCCTGGGGGACTCCATGAGTGATCTTGCCCTGGGTTGATAGGTAACCATTCGCCCTTACACTTTGATGTCTTTCTGACAAGTAATTTTGGAACCAAGCTTTTTCATTATGTTTGATTCCCATCTTTTCTAGTTTTCCCAGTTATTTCGAGTGGTCCACGGTGTCAAACGCTTTCTTGAAATCCAAGAAAACAGCAGTTGTTATGTTGCCCTCATTTAGATTATCATAGATAATCTCCATGAGGTCAACATGTGCCCGCTTGACAGAGTGGCCCCGTCGAAATCCATATTGTTTCGGGTAATATAACCCGTTTTCTTCTAGGTAAAGTAATAATTGGTCCTGGACCACTTTCTCTAATATTTTGGCAGACATTTGGATTCCTGAAATGGGCCTGTAATTGTTAGTGGAAATTTTTGGTCCACTTTTATGTAGGGGGGTGACTGTTGATGTTTTGAACGAGTTTGGCACTATAGCACTAAAGAGGGACAGATTGACTATATGGCAGATCTGATGGGCTAGGACCCTTAGGCAAGGCTTTAATATTTTGCCCGGGATATTCTCCACGCCCGATCTTTTGTTCGCGTCAATTTTCTTAATGATTTTTTCGATCTCGTCCGGGAGAACAGGCTTAAATCTAAAATGTGGGTTATGGTGTTGATTACCGTAATTAAGCTGTTTCTTTTCTATGTTCCTAACAGAGTCTTCAGGTGGATCTTGTATTTTCATGGCTAGGGACGGTCCGACTTCTAGAAAAATTGGTTAAAATTGTTTGGTACTTCTTCTTTACTAACTTTGACTCCATTAGGGTCAGTTATATAGATATCTTGGCTTTTTTTAATTTTTTCAGGACTAATAATCTTATTTATCGTTTTCCACAATACTCATTAGCCTTGCAAACATCGCTAAAGATAAGATCATGGAGCTGAAACCAACTTCGATTGTAATTCTAGGAGGAATATGCGATTTTTGTTACAAAGACAAGCGTACCAAATACATATCTCTTTCCAATACAAACGAAGGGGACCTAGTACGAGAAATGATGGAAAAGTATAACATCCTGCTGGATATATTACAGGAAGAGCAAATGACATGTAATATCTGCATTGGTGGGTTGATTGGCGTAGACCTGAATCGTGCTAACTATGATGACGGCATTTCCTGCTCCAGGTTATGGTTAATAAAGCCATTATCACTATCAATGAGGATATCCATGCACTAAACATCAATCGTGGTATCTCTCACCCCTTTTTTATCAGGAGAATACATACCAGTAGAAAAGGACGTCCCAGGCATTATCTTAACAGACTACCCGACGGGCTGCACCAGGATATGAAGACAATTGAAGTATGGGCGCAACAGATAGAACGCTTTCACCAGAATCCGACTTTGCGAAAGTAAATCTTATTTCCGTTTCTTATGCATCTTTACTCGGAGCACTGTGCAGAATATCTGCCGTATCACTCCTTACGCGCTCCGTATGTTGCGATGGTTAAATCATATGTTAGACGTAATGATAATAGCTTTTTGAATATGGATCTGTGCAGAACACATGCCATAATCCTATCTAGATAATGAATGCCTATCTCTTCCACTGACTTCTTAATATGCCTACTAACATTTTCTATTGTCTCTCCTTGCATTGTATCAATTATATCAATAATATTGGATCTGTGCAGAATACCTGCCATAATCCGACATTGTTCGTTCCTTCTCCTTTCCGGTACAGCATGTACATGAGTATTATTAACATATTATTCCAAATTAAGTCCTTATCTGTGCAGAATATCTGCCATAATGAGGCATAGGCTCTAAATGAATTCACATGTGTTAGTATTATTTTCCTCTGTTACATGGCATGTACTGACATTTGTCTGACTACCCCCCCTGACTTATCTGATCCCCCCTTAACATCCTGCTTCAGTCTAATGCTGTTATGAATACGCCTGCGCTTAACAACTGGAAGGAGCTGAATAGGATTAAGGGTCTTAAGATACTGCATTTAAACACAAGATCCCTGCTGCCAAAGATAGATAACATTAGACAGGACGTGTTACGGTTTAAGCCTGAGGTCCTGGGAATATCGGAAACTTGGTTAAAGGAGTCAATTCCTTCGAACCTTATTCAAGCAGATAATTATATATTATTTAGGCAAGATAGACAAATGACAACCTCTGGTGGGGGGCTCTGCCTCTATGTTAGGAACGACTTTGAAGTGGCTTTACTGGAGTCTTTAAAGGTGATTAAGGATAATGACAATATAGAGGCACAAGTAGTCAGTGTCCGTAAGACAAATATCAGGACTATGATAATTCTTAACCTTTACAGGAAACCGAGCGGTAATATGAACAGCTTTATAGATGCTCTGAGAGAACTTATTATTAAGACAAAGGAGGAGGTTAAAACTAAGAATTATGACATTATTTTGTGCGGGGACTTCAACATAGACATATCAAACAAAGATGACTGTAAGACCAAATTACTTATGAAGTTTAGTAAGAAACTAGATCTTGAAATTCATATGAATGGTATCACACGATTTGGATTAAATAGAAACACTGTAATTGATTTATTCATGGTTCAGATAAAAAAAGAATTTACCTGCGGGACCGTCAACTACAATATCTCTGATCACCAGGGAATTTATTTAAACATTAAAAGCAAGAAACCTAAATGTGAGAAGAAAGAGTTCATAGGTAGAGATTATAAAAAGTGATTGCACATCGAACTAAACAAAGAACAATGGTTAGAATATTATGATACTGAAAATGTAAATGAACAATGGGATATTCTATATAGCAAACTGATCAGAATTAGCGACAAGATTGCTCCACTAAAGAGATTTAATCTAAGAAAGGATAGACCTGAGTGGTATACCGATGAACTGATTGGACTGGGAATTATTAGGGACAATGAGTTCAAGAGATTCCATAAGAACAAGACTGTGGAGAACAAAAATTCAGCTAGAGTGGCCAGGAATAACTTTAATAACTTATTAAAACAAGGCAAGAGGGAATACTTTGTTAGATTGTTAGAAGAAAATAAACATGACAGTAAAACATTTTGGCGGATTATATCAGAAATACAGAATAAGCAAGATACTAAGATTACACATTTAAAGGACGAAAATGGTGTGGTCCTTGAAGGCACTGATCTTGCTGAACATATAAACAGATACTTCTGCGATATAGGCATGAATATTCTAAATTCAATTCCAGACAGAGCACCTCTCTTGGAGAAGGAAACAGTAAATGCTCCACTTGTCTTCTCTATGCCTAATGCTAACAGCTTATCTAAGAGAATTACCAAAATCAATACTAAGAAATCATCCGGTTGCGAGAAAATAAGTTCTAAGATTTATAAGGATGCCGCATATCAACTGATCCCCCAATTACTATATCTCTTCAATGCTTCACTTAGAACTGGGGTCTTCCCAAATAAATGGAAAACAAGCATCGTGAAAATTATTCCCCAAAAAAACAATCCGATAACTGCTAGCGACACAAGACCAATTAGCCTCATGCATATCTTTGGCAAGATGCTTGAAAAAATTATGGCTGAGAATGTGACCCAATTCCTTGAGACGAATAATATACTAACAGAGAGCCAGTTTGGTTTTAGGGCTGGAAAGTCTACTTGAGAAGCCTTGTATAAATTAGTGTACGACATCGACAGATCGAACAATGATAGTAACTACCTAGTGGCCACCTTCATAGATTTTAGTAAGGCGTTTAACAGCGTTAATCACGACTTAATGATAGAAAAACTAGAACACATAGGATTAAAAGACACATCCATGTTACATGGATACGGTCGTATTTGGAAAATCGGTCTCAATTTGTCTAAATGAATGACACTGTTTCGCAGGCTCGCAATGTACCTTGTGGAGTCCCTCAAGGGTCAGTATTAGGGCCCTTGCTCTACCTGATCTACGCAAATGATCTGAAATATCTACCAATCAGCAGTAAAATAATCCAATATGAGGATGATACCATTTTGTATTGCCATGGAGCCAACCTAACCAACTTAGCTGACAAAATGGGAACAGACCTGTCCAAGTTCAATGACTGGTCAATCCGTAATAAAATCCTTATGAACATGAATAAGACCAAGAGCATGATATTTAGTAAACATAGAATTATGAATCCGCCTGTAATAAGAACTGGAGATACTATCATTGAATATGTCAATAGCTATGGATACTTAGGTATCACGCTGGATTGCAGAATGACAATGAATCTTCAATATGATAAACTTATTCGTAATATGGGTCTAAGAATATACCAATTAGGGCTGATGCGACAGTATTTAACCACAAGTGCAGCAATCTGCCTTGTTAAATCATTAATTTTGTCCATTATAGATTACTCATTACTATTTCTGACTCCTATAGGTATAGGGAAAACAGCTAAGATCCAAAGAGTACAGAACAAAGCTCTGAGAATTGCCATGAAAGGCAGATATGATACTCCCTCAATCAAACTACATAGCTCCTGCAAAGTTATGACTATTAATAACAGAAAACAATTCTTGCAGCTTAACCTGGCAAAAAGGCTCTCTCAATATGAAAACTATATTAGCACCCCAGCCAGAGAGACAAGGCGAGGAGAAGCTACAGTATTGACTCAACTTTACCCTAAAACTGAGAAAAGTAGACGGTCAATAAGTTACCAGCTCAGTCATGTCTGGAATAACAGTGCCCAGAATATTAGAAATATGGACCCATCTGCTATCAAAACGTATCTGAAGAAAGAATTTATTCCTAGAGAGCCAGACTAGTTTAAATCAGAACAACCACACTCTACAATCTTCCTTCTTCAAGCTGATAATCTCTGGTATTTACCTACTACTATTATGAATAATCAATAGCTCACCCCGTCTTCCCCCTCGACTGACAGACAGCATGACTTACTAACATATAATTGAAATTGTTTTCTTTTGTTTTTTTTCTGTTTTTTTTTGTTGTTTTTTTCTCTTATAAAAAGATATTGTATCACTGCAACTGTTGAATAGGCAGGCGGTGGGAACATCGTCACCGCAACGACGCTGTATTGTCTACCCTGCAATAAAATCTGTTATAAAAAAAAATAAAAATACTCTGGGTTTATTTTTGTTAATATGGATTTCCTGCCGTAGGAGGGTACTTTTTGTATTTCTGCTCAGTGTGTTTACTTTGTTTCTGAGCTGTTTAGCTTCTATTAATAAATCTTTGTTTCCTGTTTTTTTGGCTTTTCTAAATTTGGCATCTCTCTCGTTCATGAGAGTTGTTATCTCAGGGGTCATCCATTTTTGTTTTTTGCGAACTTTATGGAAGACTTGAATGGGGCACATTTCATCAAGAAAGTGTGTGATTTTTCCCAGCATCGATTCCCAGCATAAATTGGGATCGTTTGATCTGTAGAAATCACTCCAGTCTTGATTTAACAATTTTGAATTTAACATTTTTTGGTCCAAGTTTTTGGTGTTCCTGGCCTTGAACGTATTGGTTGCATAATTGTTTCAGGCTTTTTTTAAGGTTAAAAATGGAGGATAGTGGTCTGAAGAGCTATTTTCAATGATGCCAGATGATATTACTATTTTAGAATTTGTATAAGTATGATCTAGGAGTGTGCCTGACGACAGTGTACTCCTAGTCGACATTTGTATATATTGGGGGAGGTTGTACTTCTCAAATATGGACTGAAATTCAAGAATTCTATCGTTATAACATTCTAACATCATATAATTAGGGTTTCACGAATGTTGTTAGAATGTATTTCATTCTTAGGCATTAGTGGCTCCCCTTACCGTCGGGCGTTAGTGACTACCCACAATCCCCCTCTTCTTCCTTCTTCTTCAACCCACTCTACTACAAAACTATATTCAATATTTGATCCCACCCACCCTCACCAATTAATCAAAGGTCACCAGCTCCCGTCGAAAAATAACAAAAATTGTTTTATCTTTATTCTTTTATTTACTTATATTCAATTTCATTCATACTTTATTACATTGTGTAACAGTAAATTCCCTTAGCGACATGTTTAAAAAATTACCCTCTTTATCAAATATATATACAAACATTTTACTTCAACTTCATTTACAAAACTTTTATACAGCTCTTAATATAATAAAATATGTCGTCGCCCAAGTTTGCCTCTTTATACTTCATTATATCTTATCAGATAATTGGGGTTTCACGAATGGCCTTGCATGAAGTTGAACATGCTTATCCTAATGCTTGACTGGCCATTTACTATGACATGATGCATTCACCTATAGAATTGATCAGGTACTTCAACAACAATGTGTATAGGGAAGGCTAAGGGTTGTGCTGTAGTTCAGAGGATTTGGACAACACCAATAGCTACCAATATCTCCACAGCCCTTCACCGTCCCCCTCCATTATCCTACATTAACAGACCTACAGGAATGTCTAGCACTATGTCAGAGGGTGATAAGAGAAGACAACCATGAATGAGAGTTGTAAACACTTGAATCTATAAATAAAGACAAGTGGAGGTTGAGGAGGTGGGAGACAGATAACTGAGCCATTGTATAGAAGTCAGTTCATAAGGAACTAACAGTGTGTTCCTATTGACTTTGTGTCTGGTTCATCAATAGAGGATTTGTATTATTGTGTGTCTCAACGTTTAGTGGGGATATGTACGACAGCTGCCAATAGGGGATTTGGATATCCGCCATCTTGATTCTTGATTGGCATGGAATTATCGGAGTTGTCAAGCCTTATCAAAACCATGTTCTGTTCAGCAGGGAATATTTAACAGTCATCTCATGTAAATAACCATGTGCTTCCCATCATGTATTTGATTTGTTCACAGATAATTTACATTAGCTATGATATTGATGAAAAGATCCTTGCATTTTTTCATACAAATGTTGCTAAATACCTGTACTTCACATTTGAACTTAATCCATCCCAACATGCACCATAAAAGACATACACAGGGAGACATGCAAATCCCCTATTGGCCAACAGATTTTGTAAAGGTAGCCAGATAAAATAATAGAGAAATAGAAGAAAAAAAATCAGAGATACCCTGTTGAGCGAATATTTCACAGGCTTCTCCATCAACCCATCAACAGGTATGTTGATCAGATTTTTAGAAAATACACAATCTACAGTTCTGCACACCTCTCAAATCCTGCTAAATTAGAGTGAAAAATGATAAATACTGAGTATATCTGAATGTATTCTGTATTGTATTCATTCAATAAATCTGTCTGGTTATGTTGAACTGTATTTTGAACCTGATTTTCGTCTTAAGTTTGGGTTATTTGAGGGGATTTGTGAAGGCCAATTGTACATTTTCTGAAGACTTGACCCATTTACCTCAAGGTAGAAATAATGCTACCTCATTACAATGTGCACAACCTCATTAGTCATCTATCCCTCACACAAACACACTGCTCTTGTCTCTATTTTGAAAATTGGTTATCACAGATACAATCCTGATAATGAGCACTCAATGATTTCTCTGGACTCACAGTGGCAATGTTATAAACTGCTGTGAAACTGGTACAGACCTAGAATATTCTACTGGCAACGATGATGAACAAATATTAGCGGAACATTTGACTTATCAAACGATACTTAACTTAAAATACCTCATGCTAATGCATACAGGTAAACATTGATATGGGGTTCTGTTCCCTATTAATGTTTATTTGTATGCATAGGTATGAGGTATTTTTACCTGACTGCTTCACTCTATAAAATCGTAAATAATAGATGACAACAAGACTCACCTTGTACTTTGTAGACTGCACAGAGTGTTGGAGGCCCTGCAGCAACACAACCAGAGGCAAAGGGGTTGATGTGTTCACCTTGTTGCTTGTAAATGTGAGAGGGAGATGGGCGCTCAGCAGCAACACAACCAGAGACAAGGACGGGTGATGTGTTGACCGCCGCTTCCCCAGGACCACCAATGCTCCCCTTGTCTACACTCTATATAAACACTGCCTAAGGGGGAGGGAGGGGGAAGTGCGTCATGTTAGTCTACGATAAGAAGGACTTTGAAGAGTGTATATTGACAAAAATATAGAGAGAGTACAAGTGCACCAAATACAAGAGCTGCTTATTGGTCCATATAAGATCAGACCACCGTGATCAACATTCTATTTGAAAGTTGTTTTATTAGGGGGAGGACCATGTTCAGATTTTAACTCTTTGTCTCAATTCTACTTTATAATGCATCTCATTGTTCATTCTCAGGTACACCCAATATTCTCATGATACACAATCAAAAAGATATGATTTACAGATTTACATTCGATCAATTTACAATTTATATAATTCTGAAAACTTTTAATTTTCAACCTTTTATTTTATAGATTTCAGTTGGACTTATACATGCAGAAGAGGACGGATCCATTTTTCGAAGATCCTAATGATATGCATAGTTTTAAAATTGCCATGAACGCAGATATAAAAACAGGGGGAATCAGAGTCATTTCTCGGAAGAGGGGCCCGAATGTTTTCCTAGGTCAACTCACTCAGGTCAATTTTTTTTGTTTTTCTTAAAAGCTTTTATTTATAGTGGGTAGATCAAGTCCAAGCTATAGGGCTTTTCACTTGCCCCAGTATTAGTAATAAAATAACAACAAGGTGTAACATTTTGTGTCTTGTATCATTTTCTTTTCTGGCATGTCAGAGGACCTACTATGTAGAGGTATTGGTCCAGTTCTGTAACTGTTTAATAATGCACAATGAAAGCTCAATTCATATATATATACAAGTGAACTAACGAGTTGGTTGAAAGAGCGTGAATATTGCTTGAGTTGCGTAGCAACGAGTGCAATATTCTAAGCGACTGAAATGCACCTCTGGTGTCCAGATGTAGGAGGGGTTCTCTGTAATGTGTCCCCTCTCTTAATAAACATTATATATTAAAATATCTATCTATACATACAGGGTTGCGCAAGTGTCATGGCGCATTTGGTAAATTAACGTAAAAATTTGTTGCATACTTGTACTTATGTGTGGTCCAGAAGTATACAATTCACATAGACTTAGAATTGCAGGCGATAAATAATCACTTCATACCTCGCCCCGTTAAAGATTCCAATTGGTCATAGTAGTATCTTCTGGCACTACAGAACTATGAAATGAACAGAGAATAAGTATGTCTGCAATGCTAAGCCTATAAGAGTTTTGTGTGACATGTCCACAAAACGTCATGCAACTGCTACAGTACACTGTGAATCTCAGAATATTGGCATCGTCTGGGAGAAGTACATAGATCCCCAACATCCATGTATGGACGTCCATAACAGGCGTGAAATATTCACAGTTATCCGCCGATGCAGCTATTACGTAACAGGTCTACTAATGTAGGTACACTATAAAGTGAAGTCCAGATATGTCCATTGTTTATAGGCATCATCTCTACAGTCCTCTATGGTCAAATGGACTTCCAATCTGAACATTGTGTGGTCGAATCCCAGACCAAGCAGCTTTTTCACATTTGTCCTAACATCACGTTGCATGGCAGGCCGTCGACGGCAGGGCGATCAGGCGTATCAGGAGGGCACGCTGTCAACGCCCTGGTATCAAGTGTCCCTCAGACGTATACTTGGTTGGACGTCAATTCAGCCTGTGGCGGGCGGGCAGAAGTTCACCGACTTCTGACCAATGTCATATGCATAGCAGTGTAGTGTGACTCAAAAGATCGCTGTAGACTACTTACGCTCCATATTAATACCATTGCCCCCCTCTACAAATGTATGGAATTTGTGATGTCCCCGCCCTCCCACCAGCACAAAACATGAAGGAGGCAAGTACATGCAAGAATGTATAGCATGTACTGACATGTACTCTTATCATACCAAAGGTTCAAGTGTTTCCAGGTCTAATGAATCATCTGTTCTCTTGAGTTGTTTGTCTGATATGTACAAAGAAGGCGGTGTCACTTGAAGTTCTATAATGATAGCTTTATCCTATACTTATAACCAAATACCATACACACTGTTGTATTATCAGTCCCTACACATATAACATTGAAATATCTTCAAATTCAACTTTGATAACAATAACTTTACTAAAAACTAAATGAATTTCATATTGATCAGTATGACTGAAATACAGTTTCAGTAAGGTTATTATTATGGCTATTATTTGTTTCAACAGATCTCAGGAAGTAGTACCAGTGGCTTTTCCTTTCTATTATCATTGCAAGTGCTTGAAATTTATTTAGGTATTTAAATGTGAATCGGCAGTAAATGAGTGGCAATCTCCGTGAAAATGACCATATAGGGATACTGGTGGGAGCATTACTTGAGAATGAAAGGACCCAGAGACATGATTTGCACTCTATCACAAAGCACACAAAGAATATCAAACATCTAAGTGCTGGAATAACTTGGCCCGAATATGAGAAACCTGGACCTAAATGATTTCTAAAAATTCTTGAAAATCACCTTAATTTCCCAACAATACCACAAAGGTATATAATTATGCCACATATACCTCAATTATAAAAAATCCAATTGTTATGAGGTTGACGTAAAACCTCCACCCGGTTGACTTATGTTACTAACATGGGATAGACTTATATCGATATTATACGGGCACTTCTCATGAAACGTCGACAGAGTTCCTGAACCTGTATTTCATGATAATGAGTCATTTAGAAAAAATGATAGCTTACTATCCGACTGAATTCAGTTTCACTCAATGCTAGATACATATGGGCACTGAATTTAAGCAAACACAAAGAGAATTGTTTCATATTTGGCCCGAAATGCAGGGAAATCTGTATTTGATGAGACTTTTTCAATGGGTAAAAAGCAAATGATACGGTTTATTCTTCAAAATACACCATTTAAGATATTTGTCTTTGTGGCTACGTAAAGAGTGATCATAGGTGGTCAACATCAGCAAATATGGTTACAACAGAATGGGAATTTTAATAGTTATGGAATTTTATTATTTGGTGAAGGAGGTGCATCATTCCGCATCACGTTTTATTCCAGGTACTAGCTGAGAAATGTGAGCTATAGTATGGTTAGAAATGAATAATCATATCAATCTGTATGTATTCTGATGTGGAAAAATAAGGAAACATGAACGAATTTCTAATTCATTTAATTTTCATGAGTGAAGAGAGTTGGATTTGTGAGTTTTGTGTACAATGTGCGTCATCCCGGTGTAACAGTTCTAAATTACCCCCCTCATCTAATATACCCCCCGGTAATTTAGACCTTAGGTTTAAATGACCCCCTCTAGGTTCAAATTACCCCCCTTTGTTTCATTGATAATCTTACACCAACAATTCTAAAAGAACATATTGGGAGAGAAGGTCATGTCTAATGCTTATGGGAAATATATTAAAGATCACTTTGAGGGTCTAATAGTGAAATTTATTGTATTTCTGTATAATAATCGTTTTTTCTTTCTATTTATTTAAACTTAAAATATCATTGTAACTCAATGACTATGGGAGCATATTGCAAATAAAAAAAACAAAACAACTAAAATCTATTCAGATCTATCAGGCCAGTACTGTATCCAGTTTTTACTTTATTCATTATTACTTTTATTGTCATAATTAAAAGAATAAATGTTTCAATGGGGTACATCAGTACTAGATTGGTAACACATACTGGGGGTATATTAGACCTAGGTTTAGTTTCCCCTTTAGGGGTACTTTGAACCTGGTGGGGGTACATTTGACCTAGGTCTAATATACCCCTGTGGGTACATTGAAACTGGAGGGGGTATATCCAACCTAGGTCTAAAGTACCCCCGGAGGTATATTGGACCTAGGTCAAATGTACCCCCGGTACATTAGACCTAGGTTAGATATACCGGGGGGTATACCTGATGGGGGGTACATTAGACCTACTACACCTGTAACGCATTTCCAAAGCCTGTAAATTAGGAACAGATTGCATTTGAGCATACATAATTCAGCAAAATGTATAAGGGACATATGTTTTTCGAATATGCTATTATTATTTTTTAAAACATTTTTATTTGCTGAAAATTTCGCTACGCTGTAAAATTGACAAGCCCAAATTGTCTAATTTTAAGTTAAAGTTGTCTCATTCAGCCAGACATTCGTCGCGCCCCTACCGGCCAGAAGGCTACCCACACTTTCTTACCGCCACAACGCTCGCGGATTTCTTATCATCCCAAAGTCCAAAGGTACAGGTGAGGTCCAGGTCTGACCGTTATCTCAAAGTCAATCACGTGGGAAAGGAGGGGAGGGGCTGACCGCCAGGTCAGGGGAGGGGAGGGAATACTGATTAAAGAGTGGGAGGGAGAGGGGAGGGGAGATAACCCCGTGACCTGGTCACCACCCAAAGAGATTGGTCAGAGTGGCAGTGGTCACTCTGAGCCTCGTTTTAATAAGTGTCTGTCATTGTTATCCTGTGGCTGATTGGATCTCTAATCCAACCTGTCAATTAATTGGACCAACGGGACCAAAGCCAATCAGCGCAGGACCAGTGTATTTCGTCCTAATCTGTCTAGTATAAAAATAAAGAAAAGATGAAAATCGGTCTCTTCCGAGGCTGGTACTGATTTGAAGCATACATCTCTGTGTGTTGCGTTGATTAATTTCTCGCCCAACTACTGACCCTGAATTATTACGAAGAATGACCCGCATTTCTTCATTGGCGACCATGATTAGGGGCTAGTTAGTTGGTCAGATCGGTATCCGACCTTAGAAGCAAGAAAAAGGAGTCAGGTGAGTGTGCCTTTTTCAAAACTGCCATTGTATTTATGGGTGTTGTATGTTTGGGACTCTGAGCTGGGCTTTTATTGGAAGGTGCATTAGCTGATCACACAAGTATTATCTTACTTTATCCTGTAGAGATAGTATTTTAGACATGCCACCGGCGGAAAGAATTGAGTATGTGGAAGAGTTCCCACAATACCTCGAAGCTGAGGATATTTTCCTAGAGGAGATATTCAATGATGGTTATCCACCGATCGCAGAACCTGAGGATTGGAACGACTGCGTAGGCACCTCTGAAAGTGTGATTCAGTTCAGCAGTGAACAGCTAGAAACTATGTCTTACCATTGGGATAAAATGTAATGAGTAAGAATAGGGACTAAAGAGATCAAAATTTTTGTTTTTGGAAATACCTGCACAAAAATTGTTACGTTGGATCTAGGCAAAAATTAATATTCCAAATTCTCTATATAGAAATAGAATATTCCAAATCAAGCAGGTAATAGTAATTCATCTTTACACATAATCAGCTAATTCAAGTACCTCCAAAATGGCGTTGACAACACCCATTAACTGGGATATCACCGCCGAAGAGGTAAATGCACTCAATGATGCTGATCGTAAAGCACACTATGCGTCAATAGAAGTAGTTAGAAGGCGTATGGAGAGACATGCAACCTTGCTGGGTCCTAACGATGGGACCAACAAAGAATCACTCAGAGAGTGGTTAGAGGGGTTGGACAGAGTTAGAATCACAGTAGGGGCACATGATAACATAGCCATAGAAGCAGTTATATTGTTAGCGCAGGGATCATTAGCACGTTCCATCGAATCTTATGTAGAAGCACGGGGAGATGAAAGCACATGGGAGGGTGTAAAACAGGAAATAATTCGCTTGTTTATGGGAGAAGAGGAGACCACTCAACTTAGAGAGAAGTTGAAGGGGATCCATCAACTCCCATACGAAGACATACGAATTTATGGCCGTAAATACCTGGAAACAGCTATGAGGGCTTATGAACCAGGCATTTTGGCCTTGCCTGTAATTCAGTCACAATTAGCTCGAGATTTTATATGTGGGCTCACCGATAGACAGGTACGGTACGAGGTATTCTCAACAAGACCAGAGACTTTGGGGGAAGCAATTGACCTGGCGACAACGGCAGCGTATACCCATATGTTAGCCGATGCTCCAGCTAGAGGTGAAAGGAGAGAGGAACCTATGGAAATAGGCGCCTTACTCCCAAAACTTTGGACGCCAACCCAAACTCTGACTCCACCGACCCCTACTGGGGAGACCAATATTGAAACAAAAGCTGTGATGGACGAATTAAAAACATTAAGAAATATGGTAGAACTCTTAGGGAGGGAAAGATCTCAACCTTCATCGGTAACAGTTCATGCACCACCAGTTCAGAACCAGACTCAGTTTCCCTTTGGGCAACCATCCTATTTGCCTGCATTTCCGCCTTATAGCGCTCCAAACCCTGCCCCGGTTGCCAATTCTAATCAGGTAGAGTCACAACAGGGTCAGAAAAGGAAGGGAGGGGCACAGAAGGGGGGAAAAAGGTTTAGAGGTAAGAATACTTGCTATGAATGTGGATTAGAGGGACATTTTGCTAGAGAATGCCCTACTCGATTCGCACAAATGAGAGCGGCTGTACGGCCAGACATGGAAGAAGTAATGGATAACAAAATGCAACCCGTTATAGCGGCTATACAAGCATTGACTCCCAGAGTTCCCACAAACCCCTTTGTTCTCCCTTCGGGGGAATAAATTCGCCGGATAAGCGGTTTCGTATGGCCCTTCCTGTGGCGGGAAGGAAAGCACAAGCACTTATCGACACCGGCGCCACTAGAAGTTTAGTTAAGTATGATTTGTGGAAACATTTCAATAAGGTAAACCACCGACCGTTAATTTTGGAACAAGGTGAACAATTACGGTCACTGAGTGGTCACGCTTTGCAGTCAGAAGGCAGGGCGATAATTAAGGCTGGGGGTAGTCATCTTCCTGTATACGTTGTTAAAAACCTCCAACACGATCTCCTACTAGGGGACGATGCTCTGGACATTTTGGATTCAGTAATCTGGCACAGAAAAAGAATCATACGTCTAGGAGGTAGAGAATATAAAAGTCAAACGGTAGAAGAAGAAATAGATTCTGAATTTGCTTCCCTCAAAACAGAGGAAGAAATCTGGGAAGAAAGATACCCAGAAGTTTTTGGCAAAAATGGTAAATTAGGCATAGTAAAAGATGTATACATGGAGATTGACACGGGGAATGCCCGCCCTATTAATCAGAGACCTTATCGCCTTCCCTTAAACAAAAAGCTGATAGTAGATAAGGAGATTGACGAAATGCTTGAGTTAGGTGTGATTGAACCAAGCTCGTCACCATGGGCTAGTCCCATAACTTTAGTACCTAAGAAAGATGGGGAAACCAGGTTCTGTTCAGATTTTAGAAAATTAAATTCTGTCACCAAGAAAGATGCCCACCCCCTACCAAATATACAAGATATCTTTGATAGTCTAACAGGAGCAGCGATCTTTTCCACTCTAGATCTCAAATCTGGGTATTGGCAAGTCCAAATGCACCCTGAAAGCATAGAGAAAACGGCCTTTGTCTGCCATAGAGGTTTATTTCAATGGCGTAGAATGCCTTTCGGATTAACTAATGCCCCGGCTGTGTTTCAAAGGGCAATGAACCGGATATTCGCCGAATATATTGGGAAATTTCTTGGTATATTCATCGATGACCTGGTGATTTATTCTAAAACACGGGAGGAGCACGAAAAACATCTCAAAATCATTTTTGACACTTTATCCGAACATGGTATTACCATCAAAAAGAGTAAATGTAAATTCTTTCAAGACAAGGTTGATCTTCTGGGCTTTCAGGTGTCTAAACAAGGGATAAATTCACATCCGGACAAAGTCAAAGCCATTCGAGAAATGCTCCCGCCTGACAGTGTGTCCGCCATTAGATCTTTTCTAGGTTGTTGTGGATATTATCGTCAGTGTATTCCTGACTATGCAAGAATTGTAACACCTTTGGTGGCGTTAACAAAGAAACATGCTAGATTTAAATGGGGTCCTGAACAACAAGAAGCGTTCGAAACATTAAAAGACGTTCTTACTTCAGACCAAATCATGGCTCATCCACAACCTGGAAAAGCTTATAAGCTCTATACAGATGCCTGTCAATACGCAGTGGGATCCATACTCGTCCAGTCTGATGAGAATGGAGTGGAAAGACCAGTTCAGTATATTTCAAAACAACTCTCAGGTCCCCAACTCAAATGGGCGACTATAGAAAAGGAGGCTTTTGCCATTATTTATGCTCTAACTAAACTTAGACCATATCTATATGGCAGTGATTTTACCATCTATACTGACCATAAACCCCTCAAATCGCTCTTTCTTGGTGAGGTTAAAAATACAAAAATTCAGCGTTGGGCTGTTTTAATAGCAGAATACGGTGCCCCCATCGAATATAGACAAGGTAAGAACAATGTACGGGCTGATATGTTATCTCGCATAAAGACTCATGAAACTTATGACCAGGGGGAGGGGAACGCTCTCAGTAATTTTGAAGTAGGTGCCCTCGAGGAAACAGAGGAAATCCCCTGGGAGTTTGATCAGCTTGAGCGAGAACAAGTCAGAACAGAGCAGCAACAGATGGCTGAGTATCAGTTGGGCCTAGAGGAGGTGGACGATTACACACTAATCAACGGATTATTGTTTACAATCATGTCCCCACCCAATAAACCAGCTTATCCTAGATTGGTGTTGCCGCAATCAGCTCGTTACAGAGTGATAAGAAGAGCACACACTGAAGTGGGCCATCAGGGAATGAGAAAAACCCTTGATAGGATATTAGAGGCCTACAAGTGGCCTACTATGAGGAAAGATACCCTCCGTGTGTTGAGTAATTGTGATAAGTGTGCAGTAAATCGTGCAGGTCAAGATAAGGTTGCTCCCACAGCTATGCCTATAGCAAGGTACCCAGGTCAGATAGTGGGAATGGATTTATGTGGTCCTTTTCCTGTTTCAGACAATGGGAATCGTTATATTATAGTTGTAATTGATCATTGTAGTGGATGGGCGGAAGTTAAACCTATTGATAGAAAAACTGGGAAAAATATAGCTGACTATCTGGCAAATGAATATGTACCCCGGTACGGGCCCCCAGAGGTAATCATTACTGACAGGGGTCTAGAATTCATGAATCAACAAGTCGAAGGTTATTTAAGATCCATTGGGACGCAAGTCAGACATACTTCTGGCTGGCACCCCCAAACTAACGGTAAGACGGAGAGGTTTAACAAAAGCTTTAAGAATATCCTAAAAAAATTCATCAATGCGCGACCAGCAGAGTGGGAGAATCAACTCGGACCCACACTTTGGGCCCATAGAGTCTCCACCTCTTCAGTCACGAATTTCACTCCCTATTTTCTCACCTTTGGTCGTCAACCCCCGGTCCCCTTTGTTAAGATCTTCCCTGGGCCGGATGGTACAGAACCCCAAGTGTTAAGTGAACGATTACAAGCCCTCACAGATGCTTTCCGGGTGGCTGCAGAAAATACTGAAGCTAGCCGTAAGTATAATTATGAGAGGCTTAGAGCTCGGGCAAATGCTGGTGACTTACGTGTAGGTGACTCAGTAGTTGTATTAGCAGGCGCCAGAGCGCCCCTAGATCCTAGATGGGATCATGGGTATACAGTCCTAGGTGTAAGGGGAGCTGTAGTGATCGTAAGAGACCCACAAGGTCAGAGAAAACTAATAAATCGGGAGAGAATAAAATTGGTATCTGGGGATATTGCTTGGGATACAGTTAGGAATAGGCAAAACAGGGCAGGCCAAGGCAGGCGCAATCGGGCGAGAATACGGGCTCGGGCAGCGAGGCCACTCCCCCCTGAACCTCCTGGGCAAAATCTAAATGTTGACCCCAATGCTTTAATACATGAACCTTTGCTTCCACCTGTGAATCAAGTCTATCTCCAGGCGGAAGATCCAGCTGTAGGTGGCGCTGCGGACGTGGAAATGGTACCGGAAGTCGAGGAAGAATTCTATTCAGCCGACGAAGATATGGGTAGTGACGTGGACCAACCAGAGGTTCCGGATCCGCCCCGTCGTCCTCCTTATAATGCTGACCAGAACCAAGCCTTGGTCATTCCACCACCGGCTCCAGCACCGTTCACACCACCTCAGATGAGGTACAGGACTCCTGCAAACATAGAAGAGACTCCAGTTAACCCAACTGGAAGAGCAACACCTAGGACTCCAAGTACTCCTCTACCACCTCCTCATATACGCACCAGGTCTCAGACAAGGGCCTTGATAGCAGCGCCGCGGATTGTGCTCCCACCAGACAATCCTCAGCGTCATTTACATAGGCGTTTCCATGCCAAGCGGAGAGTGCCTGCTAGCCCTAGAGAGCCTAGTCCACTGAAGGAGAGCGAGCCTAAACCTGGAAAGAGAGCAAAAAGAACATCAGCTTCTACTGACCAAGTACTGGACACGCAGGCAACCTCAGCACCAGATGCACAAGATGGCGGTGGGGACAGTGACTAAGGGGTTACTGTTGCTCACCTGTTACCTCATTTGCAGCCAAGCAGACATCTTCGAGGAAGAAGGTGTGCTGGTATACTCGGCTGGGGAGGTAAGGGCCCTCACAGCAACATGGACTGCATTAATGTTCCTCCAGCCCCCTGCTCCTCCGCCTATGGAGTCGTGGCTCCACATCCTTGAAGCTAAGATGGAAGGACTACACGAGCAGCAAGTGGTAGGAATCACCGACCTCAGAACATGGCGGCTTCATGTTCAATTCATCAAGGATCATCTACCCACTCCACCAGTTCGCACGAAGCGAGCTCTGCTAGGAGTGGTAGGAATGATCAGCCGATCTCTCTTCGGTACAGCTACCACAGACCAGATCGACGAGCTCCGAGCGGCAGTGGAGGCATCGCAGGCAGGCCTCAGTGTGATGTCTCACTTCCAGTCAGAGATGGTTTCTGTGGTAAACCAGACCCGTCTGTTCCTACGAGAGAATCGAGTCGACATCCAAAACCTGCAAGAGATAAGCCAAAATCTGACTGACCAGGTATCTGAAATTGTTCATCATTTAAATGGTTTTTCTAGAGATATTCATCGTATGCATATGAGAAGAGAGGTTGATCAGGCCCTAAGCCAAGTTGACCGCATTATGCTGGTATATTATAGGCAAATTGATTTATTCCATCGCCAGAGAACACACCTAGAGCACGGGTACTTGACTGATGAAATATTACCTGAAGTACATTTAAATGAAATTCTTCACCAATTGAGTGAGAGGGGACACCAACCAATAGACGATGTTCGTTGGTACTACAGAAGTGTACAAGTTCAAATCATATCTGAGTCCGACGAGCAATTAGTTTATCAGGTGGTCATCCCTGCAGTTTCGGCTACTAAGTATTTACACTATAAACTAAGGTATTTCCCTACCCCTTATGGGCCATCCTACCTCAAAATCATCAAGGGCATCGCTGAATTAGCGATGGACAGTGTCTCTAGTGGTGCCTCTTTTGTTCCTAACCACTGCATGGGATACAGCCCAGCTGTATGTTCCTCTGCGTTGGAGAACCTAAAACCAACATGTGAAACAGAAATAATTTTAGGCAAAGGTCCAGTAAAGTGTCAGATAGAGATTAAGAAGCGTGGCAATGTCAGTAACGAAATATTCAGAGATTTTGAACAACTGTCATCGGTTATCCTTGCAGTATACTTTCCAGTCGAGACTGTATTAAGGTGTATCAGTAAGAAACCTATAAGAAATGTTTTTACCAAACACACACGGGTCACAGTAAACAGTGGCTGCGTCTTATATAGTGAAGATTGGAGGGTGCGCAGCATCGAGCAACATAATTCCACGATCAGAATTCCACCCCCCAAAGCCCTGTCCCTACCCTCTCTCAACTTAACCTATAGAAAGTTCGAAGACTATCCTGAGCTGAAGCAACAACTCCAGTTCAACAGCAGAATCGACGTCCCCCTAATTTCTCTGACCGATATTCCCCTTCCTCCTACGGTATAACCTTTTTCCTTCTCCGCATCCACCACATGGGGATTCGCGACCCTCATGCTCACCCTAGCAATCGTGATTGGATTGATAGGAGTGGTGGTGTATGTGAAGAGGAAGAAAGACGGCTCTTGCCTCCCTCTCTTAGGTAAACGTCCTAACCAGAGTCTAGATAGACTACCCAGTAAACCTTCTGCCCCTCTTCCCTCCTTCCCCAATGTCTTTTCTAATTTATACCCATCCCAACAGCAACCTGCTGAAGAGATTCCACTGCAAGATTCTGAACCCCAGTCCGTTGGCGGTACTGACGATCTCGAAAACCCGGAGACCCAACCCCTCCAAACTGACCCCTTATCCTCCTTTAGACAGAATACACCCCCAAAACCCCCTCGATCGATGGATATGAAGCAAAGATCTGCAGTACCCCGTGGAGTAGTGTGTTAAAACAACGACTCAGATGAATATGTGGTGTGAGATAAAATTAAGCCGATATAATGTTAGTCTTAAGTGCAAATGTGAGCAGATTCTGATTTTAAAATGTTTTGTAGTGCTAATTTAATTGGAATCTAATGGTAATGATTACAAAGGAGGTGTTGTCACGAAAGCTGTTTAGTTTACTCTAAAGCAGGCCTAGTGCTGGACTGTGGACAAGGTCCTCACCCCTTTCGTAGAATTTAATTAATTGGTCTAGTCACCAATTCCTACCTAGTAAGTACGCCCGGTGTTAGCTTGCAGTGGGACGCACTCTTCTGCTCAAGTTAGGGTGAGAAAGCTAGCTGTTATGTGAAGGAATAAGCCACCACTAGAGAGAGGACGATGAAGGACCCGTCCTCTGAAAGTCGGGTGAAGCAAAGATGGGAGGTTGTCACGTTGTTGATGGAGTAGTGATACCACGGAGACCAGCCTAGGAACGGTCGGTAGTCACTAGACCGATGTGCACACCTCAGCGGGCCATTTTTGGGTCGAGAGAAGGGCTGAAAATATAAAAGAATCTTGTCAGTCTTCTAGACCAGAGGAGCCAGGCTCCCAAAGGAAATGTATAAGTATGTACCAGTGTCGCCACCTTGAGGATGTTCACGGCGACAGGTACCTAGAAAGTGTATAAGATACATGCTGCCACCTTACGGACGTTAAGTAGTGATAGGCAGCCCAAGAACGAGTAAAAGTATAAGGCAATATTCAAAGACTGCGTGAAAATGCCTGAGACGTTTCTACGGGGAGAACCCATAGACAAGCAAAGCCGAGATATTGATGAACAATACATTAAACTCAAAAGACAGTGCGGTAATACGCCACCTAGTGAAAACTCTTAAGAGACTGTGTTTACAAATTATCCGAGGCGGGTTCGCCGTACCTCAGTAATAATTTTACGCTAAGGCATTGTAAAATCTTTAGCTATTATTTTGATTTAGGGGAGTGATTTCTTTCTCTGTACTTCTCTAGATTGTCCTATTTTTGCATTTTTCAATTGTATAAACATGTATGTACTTACGGGAGAAAGGGAGCCTCGATCCACATAGGGATGGCCGCTGTGAATTCGTCCGGCGGGCCAAAGGTTAAAAATCCCGTAGATAAAAATACCGGATCGAGGTGCCCCAACGTAAATAAAGGTCTCTCATGTGGAATTAGATATCGGGCATCAAAACTCCCAAATCTAATGAAGCAAGAGGGTAGAATTTGACTGGGGATGGCAGTGGATTCGTGAGTGGAAGAAAAGTGATGCCCACTTATGGTTCTAGGTCCGGGGTTCCGGTTCGGCAGAACTCGGTCAGCCAAGGGGGTCGCCGCTCGGTGATACTCGGGGTTGCTCGGGGGTGGTCGGCCGGAAACTAAAATGAGGGTTGCGTCGATGTGTTGTCTGCTCCTAGAGTGGTTCGGAGAACTATGTTGTACACAGTTCTCCGAACCAAATGAGATTGGGACGTATGTAAAATTGACAAGCCCAAATTGTCTAATTTTAAGTTAAAGTTGTCTCATTCAGCCAGACATTCGTCGCGCCCCTACCGGCCAGAAGGCTACCCACACTTTCTTACCGCCACAACGCTCGCGGATTTCTTATCATCCCAAAGTCCAAAGGTACAGGTGAGGTCCAGGTCTGACCGTTATCTCAAAGTCAATCACGTGGGAAAGGAGGGGAGGGGCTGACCGCCAGGTCAGGGGAGGGGAGGGAATACTGATTAAAGAGTGGGAGGGAGAGGGGAGGGGAGATAACCCCGTGACCTGGTCACCACCCAAAGAGATTGGTCAGAGTGGCAGTGGTCACTCTGAGCCTCGTTTTAATAAGTGTCTGTCATTGTTATCCTGTGGCTGATTGGATCTCTAATCTAACCTGTCAATTAATTGGACCAACGGGACCAAAGCCAATCAGCGCAGGACCAGTGTATTTCGTCCTAATCTGTCTAGTATAAAAATAAAGAAAAGATGAAAATCGGTCTCTTCCGAGGCTGGTACTGATTTGAAGCATACATCTCTGTGTGTTGCGTTGATTAATTTCTCGCCCAACTACTGACCCTGAATTATTACGAAGAATGACCCGCATTTCTTCAACGCGATACGTTTCATTCAGTCAAACAATAACTACATCAATTTAGCATAGGTAATAATTAGCTATCAGCTATTATTCTTTTGTTGGAAAAAAATATACTAGAGCCTTATTAACTCTAAGGCCGTCATCCCGTGTCATGCGTCATTCCGCGTCACGCTGCGTACATTTGTGCGTACTTTTAACGCACTTTGGGGCCACAAATAAGGGAGAAAAGTATAGAAAAGTATACATTTCCTGAAAGAGAAATTTGTTTTCTTCATAACTATACAAAATTTAAAGCAATGGCATATTTTCCATTCCCACAGCGAACGACAGAATAAAGGACATTATTATTTTAGTCAATTTCACATCCAAAAAAATCAAACCAATAGATATTGTATAGGGTCAATTCCAGTAAATAAATTGCAATTTTGATGATTTTCACGTTTTTCGTTTATGCCATATCTTTGCCAATTCTGATCCTATAAACCTACAAATGGTATGTCTGTATTCCTAAGAACACCCTCCTCATTTCTAAATAAACTAAAAAATTATACGAATATTATTTCTACTGATTCTCATAATTGTTGCTAGTACATTATTGTAATTTATACTTGATAATGCTGTGATAGTCAGTCCACTTTTCGTCAAAATTATATTATTTTACCTAAATGCAGTGAATATCTATGGTTATACCTTGGCGAATATTTGAGATTTTTACAAAATTTCAAAAACATTAAATATCTCGACATGTCTATCTGACTGTCCTAAAATTATATGCTTATACAACTATATTACCTATCAATAGGAATATCACGCTTAGACTTTGATATTTTGTTTCCAAATGTAAATAGGGCCCTTGTCGACGTTTCATGAGATGTGCCCATACATAGATATTAACAATTCCTTGTCTAACTATACCAAATTTAGTAAAGTTTTGAGGGCAAGTGGCGGGAAGAACGTCGTAAGACAACACCATGTATCTGCTTTACTGCCAATAAAAGATAAATGAAAAAAAAACTGTGCGATCAATTTGACAGTATCAAAAACCAATATTCTTCAAATGTGTTATAGATTTACTTCCTGCAACAGGAGCTCTGCCTGCCTGGAATTGGGTATATGTATAGAAGCAATAGGTGCACTGTCATGAGAACTTTATCTATTGGCTTCATGAGGCATATGGGTGAGATTTTCAGAAAATGTACAATTCACCTTTGCCAATCTTCTCAAATAACCCAAATTCCAGACGAAAATAAAGTTCAAAATCCAGTTCAACCTGACCAAACAGATTGCTAGAATCAATGCAATGCGGAATATACTCGAATTTACCTAGTATTGACCAAATTACAGCCTAATTTTGAAGAATTTACTAAATGTTTACTACTGCCAATTGTACACTTTCTGAAAATCTGACCCATATGATAACATATGAATGTCTCTCAGCTACATGAGAGACAGATAAGTTAACTGAATAATTTATGGTCATGTTTTGTTAATGCTAGAATGCTGGAAATGAGTCTCAAGTCTCAAAATTGATCACGTTGTCGGAATATTCTCATTTTTGGAGGACCTAGTGCTGTAAGTCATATCCTTGTGTTTTAAAGGTCATCCTATGAAGTACATTTAGTTACTTTACTGGTAATTGCCCACCCAAACATATTGTGAACTTGTTTGCAAACATGAAAATATAAATATAAAAACGATGTCTTTACTGTTATCATTGGAATCGCCCTGATCTCATCTTTTCAAATATGATAATATCTCAAAATCCATTTTTTTGCGACTTGTGACTCATTTTCCTGTAACATCACAAATGGTTTCTGGTAACACACTAAGCCTATACCTGTTCTTTGTTGGTCAAGTTTTCAGAAAATGTACAATTGGCTATCACCAATCTCCTCAAATAACCCAAATTTAAGACAAAAATCACGTTCAAAATACAGTTCAACATAACCAGACAGATTTATTGAATGAATACAAATACAGAATACACTCAGACATACCTAGTATTTATCCTTTTTCACTCTAATTTAGCCGAATTATGCATTGTGCATTTTCTAAAAATCTGACCCATGTAATCTATGATAATATATGAAAATCCCCTCAGATACGACCAGTTAGGATATATACAGGGGACTGATGACATCTCCTGCCTTCGGAAGGGACCGTCCGCAACTTAGCTATATTTGCTATTGCCTGACTTAGGCCTACATTTTTTAGGAAAATAGTCAACTCCTGCACCTGTGAGCATATTGTATAATAGCAGCTAAGGAATCATAAGACATGGACTTCTTCACAAGAAACATGAGTGAGTATATTCCATAATTGTGATGTGTTTTAAGAAAATGAGTCATAAATCGCAAAATTGATATTTTTCATAGTGTTTTTGTCGCAAGATCCCTTAATTGAAATGTTCCGATTTTTAGAGGGTTTAGTACTTATAGTCATATAAATCCATGTAACAAATTTCGGGACATTGTATTGAATATATCCTTGCGTTTTGAAGGCCTTTGTATGGAGTATATTTAGTTACTTTACTTGTATATATATATATATATAATGCTTTTATTCAATATAATTCATACAGTTACAGAGGTATGAAAATAATGAACGGGGTTTTGGTCCTCTGCCCCCTCGACCGCCCAAACTAAATATAAAACAATCATTGATTTTGCGACATAATATTACAAGTTATTCATTTATATAGTCATTTTGGCTTGTCGTTTGACTAATACATTCACTTTCGATATCATGAGAATATTAAGTTTCAATTTTTAACATCAATCCGATTACTTCAATAGGACATCGTCCTTGTAGTCATTAGTTAATCATTCTCCAACAACCATGTAAGTGTAAGTATAAATTAAACTTGGTGGATGTGATGCTAATGCAAAAATCCATCCTGTGGGCAATGGGTCTTGCTCAGCACAACCAACAATATAACCACATGTTCTACTATTGGCAAAAAGTGGGGAAGATTTGTGACGATCCTGACAGCTCTTGTATAAGTGGTCACCTGCAATATATGTAAAAACAGATGAATTAATCACTTCACACAAAAAGGAAAATATTGGATGGACAATCTTACATTGGTGACAATAGAAAGTTATAGAGATAATGAAGTTAAACATTCTGTTCATAACAAGTTGTTTAAACATTGTATATATAGATATGAGATGGTCAAAACAAAAATTATGTTTGACTGATAAGTGTGAGTTATAGTTGTTTTCCACAAGAGAAAAGATATTCTCTTGTAGTGAACTCGGTTCGGGACTCTTAGCTTAGGAATAAAACGGAACAAGGATTACTCTCGTACTCTGGTTTTATTGCCACACAACCCTAACAGACCAACCTTTGTGGACCAGCCACAAAGGAAACATATACGCTGTAAAATAGTATAAAACAGGGTGTGGAGAATATTCACATATCACATATTCTCATAAGAGCAAAGTTAACAATAAGTAAAACCAGAGATCGGGTAAGAACACATAAAGGAACATTTGAATAGTATAAAATGGCAATATACAAGGAGAAGACACAATATAAAGAGATAAATACAAATAATAGTAATAAGCCACAGACCACTCTTCCAGGGTCTGCGCTTCGGATAGATCCGAGAGCCCTCAACTGCCCCCTGGCGTCAGTCCAAAAGGACTGGAATCAACCAGCGGACAGTCTCGGACTCCCGGACTGTACTATTTCGGAACCCGTAAAATACACGACCACTACACTCTATTCATTTTCTACTTGTAAATTGCCATAGCACATCTTTTGCATTAACCTCAAGATTTTGATAGAAAATTTGTCTGAGCCACCACAGACAGCTCTATGCATTGACACAGTGGGTAATCATCAGGTAGAACATTATGTATTTGCATAAAACCATAAATCTATAGCAGACTACTTACCTGGAACACATTGGAAGCCCTTCAAGAATTTTCGAGGTGTCTATAGGATGAATGTTGGATTCATGGAATGTATAAGTTTGTTTTCCAACAAATCTTGTATAAAGTTCTTTGAGTAATCGTCTAGTATAAGTTTCTGCTTGATCAGATACAAATAATACAGGTGCCAAAACCTTCCCATCTGGACACTGAACATCCCAATATTGTTGATTATCTGCTTGGTTCCTGTAGCCTAAATAGTGAGAACATTTTGTGGTTTAACCTTGATTTGAGGGAATTAAAGTCACTGAACGCATGTATTACAACAAGCCCATTCTGTGAATAGTAATACCATGTATTTGTTACATTTGTTAAGTAATTGATATGTTGCAATATGTCGGCAATAGGGATAATTGATACTTGTATTCTTTAAAGGTAAATACTAGTGTTTAATAAAAAATGAAAGAATCATGGAATTTTCTTTAAACTTTGGATTTAGAAAGAACATGGTTGGGGGTGGACATGACTATATGAGGGAAATTGTTTATCCCCAAAAATTGTCTGTTGGTGATAATGTAAGTAATAGTATAGGTATGCATGATAACAGAGGAAATGAAATTAGGAGTGAAACTGTTGACCTCCTAAAAACAGTTGCAAAATGTTCTCTACACAAGAGTGACAATCTATATAGATGCTTTATGTTAGGGGTTTACACCAAAATGAATGATTTACTTATGAATATTATGTTTTGGGTTCGAAGGATTACTTGCCCTGACGGCAGACTGGGTAAGAAACACCCTCAATATGATAATGGATAATACAAGTAGATTAAATGAAAGCTGTGCAGATAATAGTAATGGTGTATTTGATGGGTTCAAAAGCTTGAAGGGGCTGAAGTTTATGACTTGGAATATAAGAAGTATATTGCAGAAAAAAGACCAAATAGATCACTTCATGTTAGAAACCGAACCTCATTTAATCTCATTCCAAGAGACCTGGTTAAACAACTTGATTCAAGATAGTAGAATGCAGGTCCAAGGGTTTAACATGTGTCGGTTGGACAGGATTAACAAGAGAAGAGGTGGAGGACTTATGTCTTTTATCCACTCTACCTTGACAGTGGACACAGTGTCATACGAAAAATGTAATACTTCAAATGATCACATAGAAGTACAAGTTTTTGAGATCAGTAAGAAATATATAAAGAGCAAAATAATATTGAACGTGTATAGACCACCACAAGGACAATTATCGCAGGCTATTGATAGACTAGGGGAAATCTTAGGGGAAATTGATTCTTCTAAGGAAATTATAATGATGGGAGACTTTAATTACGACGCGAGAGTCATGGAGGAAGGTACCTCGATAGGGGCAGATAGGTTTAGAAATCTGTTGAGTAAGTATAATCTTCAACAAGTAATTGAAGATTACACTAGGATTAGCAAATCCACGTCAACCATTATTGATCATGTATACACGAATAGTAAGACACATAGTAAAACTGGCACTCTGAATATTGATATAAGTGACCATCTGCCAGTATATATTCAATTAAAAAAAGAAAGAACTAAATATAAAACTGAATCTTTTTCAGCACGTAATACTAGGTGCCTCGATATTCCAATATTGAAAGAAATCCTGGTTGACATGGATTGGACTAAATTGTATGTGACCCGCGATGTAAATGAAGCTTGGGACATAATCTACAGCAACATAAATTTGCACAATTCTGGACAGAATGTGTCCAGTGAAGAAATACTGTAAAGTCAAACCAAAGCCTGCCTGGTATGATAAGTCCATTATACAGAGTGGTGTAGTGAGGGATAAAGCATTTAAAATAGCCAAAAGTACGAGAGGCAAAGTTAATACAGAAATAAAGATAGCAAAAGAAAAATATCTGAAAGGGAAAATCGCTGAAAATAGCAATGACCCTCACAAATTTTGGGATATTATAAAACCATTAATTTCTGATGGAAATAAAAAAAGTAAGGAAGATATTAAAATCAAAGAAAACAAAGTAATATTGGAAGGGGATAAGTGGCAGAGGCCATTAATGACTTTTTTGTCAACATTGGCCCGAAACTTGCAAGCAATATTAAAAATGAAGAGGGAGAGGGGGAAATTGAGTCTAAAGTAAGGGGAAAAGAAACCAGTTCTGAAACCACTTTTAAATTTGATGATATAAGTAAATCTACTGTAGAAGCTGCTCTATTAAAAGTAGGTAACTATAAAGCCTCAGGTCTAGAAATGATGCCAACTAGGATTTTGAAACCATGTATTAAGGCACTGAGTGCCCAATTTGCATATGCGTATAATCTTTCAATTGAGACTAATGAAATACCGAGGGAATTTAAGAAGGCTAGAGGCTAGTAATTACCCATGTAGAAACATTGCAAACTTTTTTTTTCAAAAATAAAAATATCAAACTTAAAATACAGAAACACTTATAATGTGTCCTAGTGTTTACTATCATTGGCATGACCTTGATCTCCTCTTTTCAAATATTGTGATATCTCAAAATCCATATTTTGTGACTTACGACTCATTTTCCTCAAACGGATCACATATTCCATAATTGGAAAAATTGTTTGTCTTTAGTTGATAAGAAAATGGTGCCTTTCTTTGATTAATTTCATTGAAACATTATATCAAACTTTGATCACATTGCAAACATCTACTCAATCACTATTATAGGAGTTATTATATACAAAGGAGGGACTTCTGCCCATGGCATATATATATATGTTGATGCGTATTTTCTCTGACAGGGAGACCAGGGCAGACCAGACCAAAGCACCAGTCTACCAGCTGGTCACCAATTCCTGAGGTTTCGGCTGTTCGAGGGTTCCGTTGCCTCAGGGAAACTTCGAGGGCTTGTCCGAGAAGTTCCCTGAGGCAACGGGACCCAAGAACAGACAAAACCAAGGGATTTAATGATTTTAGAAGAGATTTGATCAGTTTCACTTTCTTAGCTAGCAAATTTTATACAACAACCTTTTTTATTGCTCGTTTTTATGCCTCAAAACAACAAGAGACGCCTTTGAGGTCGCCATACTTTCATCGTGACCTGACCCAGAAGTGTTTTACATCTCAGAAGCGGTTCTGTAGTATCCCCCACTCACGATAGGTGTTGCCACAACCTTACGGCGCTCTAGCATTGGGCGAAGCTACATCAGGGCTCCAAAATAAATAGATCCCGGCAGACCAGTACGTTCTCACAGTCAACCAATTAGGGAAGGGGGACAGTGCTGTGCCCCCAAACTCAGCGGGTTCTATAGGAAAAAAAACCCATCCCAGAATCTGATCAAATCGTGTCTAAACTTGCACAGTCCCTCTCTCTATATGTACAATGCACGGGGTTCAAGTTCTGAACCCCGGCATACTGCAAGTCTATGCATGGTCTCTGAGTGTACATTCCTCCTGCTCCTCTGCCTGCACATCCATCCCTGTGTGCATGCTTTTTCTCACCCTATGTTTTGATGGATTCTCTTGACAAAAGTTGTCCAATAGTCTAAGTTGTCTAAATAATCTCCCCAAAAATCAGAACATTCCAATAAAGTGGTTATGTGAAATAAACACTTTAAAAAATATCAATTTTGCGACTTTTGACTCATTTTCTTGAAACACATCACATATCAATTTACAATTCATAGTTGTGAAGACAAGGCCACCCGTGTTAGAGCCCTAGAATATAGAGATATATATGAGAGATCCAGCCAGATTAATAGTAGAAAATTGGAGGAAGGAGTGTAATAGATTAGATGTGTTGATATATAAGGGGATTTTTATTTTTATCATATTTAATCATAGATGTTAAAAAAACACAAACAACGTTCACTTCCACAACCCATTGTAAGCAACATGTAAGAATCACACTTTCAATATACTACTTCCATATGTATGCTTCCATATGTAGGTGCATGTTCCAGGGTCAGAAGGTTGGAATATTCCCTAGGCATGACGTCAGTCTATGGGAAACTCCACCTCGTGGCTGGTAACACACTAGTATATATGGGTCAGAGTTTTGGAAAATGTACAATTAGCAGGTCTACAAATTTAGGAAATGTTGCTAAATTAGGCTGGAAAATGATGAATACCGGGTATATCTTAGTATATTTGGTGTCGGGTCGATTTATAGTATCTGGTTTGCTATGTTAAACTCATTTTAAAGCTCATTTCTGTCTTAAATGGGAGTTATTTATGTATAGAAGTAATCTTAATACATTGAACAAGCAGATTGGTGACAATAATCCGGTAGCTAATGTAGCTTGGATATGTTTATGTAATACTCTGAGAAAGCATGTAAATGTAATACAATTGAAATTTCTCAACTCGATAAAAAGGGAAATAACTCTGAAAGTAAACTAAATTAACTGGACAAAGGAAGGACAGTTGAAACATTTATATTTGTAGGGAAATCCATCAAAGAAAACAAGTCGACAAAATCAAGGCAACAAAAGTGACTATAGTTTGAATCTCAAACACAAACTTTATAGAATGACTATAAATTGTAAAACTTCGAACAATCACATAATTAATCATCACAAACTTTTACCTTATTTTATTTATGTTGGGCTATCAGGAAGACCTGATTTCAGAGGATAAATTAAAGCCCAGTTCCGAAGTATTGTTATGAAATGTATGATGAAATATCAAATGTATGTAACGGAATTTTGGAATAAAAATCTTTATATTTATATATATATGTATTTGAGAGGATTTGTGAAGGCGAATTGTACATTTTCTGGCGATCTGACCCATATATAGCCACTATATATAGGCCTACAGGTGCAAGGTAGCATGACAAAAGTTGGCCTTCCACTCTTGTGGACTAACAGCAAGAATAGTTAGCAAATAGGAAGGTGGACTCAATGATCATGTATGATAAGACTGTGATAGACCCTATGCCAGCATGGGTCAATGTATAGACTGGTACCGCACCTGGCTGCACATGCACACAGACACATACAGACATATATACAGGTTTAGGAGCAGGAGCATTCATTGTGCTTGCAGTTCTATTTGTTTGTTGAAATTCATGTGTGCAACACTTCCCAGGTGGACCATTGGTTAGTTTAAAATAATAATGTTTCCAGGTGGAAGAGGAAAAGGGAAGTGAAAGTGATGGAAGAAGTGGAGGAGGTAGGAGAGGTAGAATAGGTGGAGGAGGGGGTTGTGGTGGAAGAGGCAGAAGAGATGGAAGATGGGAAGAGATGGAAGAGGTAGGAGAGGAGGAAGAGATGGAAGAGGGGAAGAGATGGAAGAGGTAGGAGAGGAGGAAGAGGTGGAAGAGGTAGGAGAGGAGGAAGAGATGGAAGAGGGGAAGAGATGGAAGAGGTAGGAGAGGAGGAAGAGGTGGAAGAGGTGGAAGAGATGGAAGGGGTAGGAGAGGAGGAAGAGGTGGAAGAGGGGAAGAGATGGAAGAGGTAGGAGAGGAGGAAGAGGTGGAAGAGGTAGGAGAGAGGGAAGTGGTGGAAGAGATGGAAGAGATGGAAGAGGAGGAAGAGATGGAAGAGGTGGAAGAGATGGAAGAGGTAGGAGAGGAGGAAGAGGTGGAAGAGGCAGAAGAGATGGAAGAGGGGGAAGAGGGGGAAGAGGGGGAAGAGGGGGAAGAGGGGGAAGAGGGGGAAGAGGGGGAAGAGGGGGAAGAGGGGGAAGAGATGGAAGAGGAGAAAGTGATGGAAGAGAAGGAAGAGGAGGAAGAGGTAGGAGAGGAGGAAGATGTGGAAGAGGTAGGAGAGGAGGAAGAGGTGGAAGAGATTGAAGAGATGGAAGAGGTAGGAGAGGAGGAAGAGGTAGAAGAGGTGGAGGAGGGCAGGAGGTCAAAGAGATGGAAGAGGTGTAAGAGGTCGGAGAGGAGGAAGAGGTGGAAGAGATGGAAGAGGTAGGAGAGGAGGAAGTGGTGGAAGAGGAGGAAGAGGTGGAAGAGGTGGAAGAGGCAGAAGAGATGGAAGAGGGGGAAGAGGGGGAAGAGGGGGAAGAGGGGGAAGAGATGGAAGAGGTAGGAGAGGAGGAAGAGGTGGAAGAGGGGAAAGAGGGGGAAGGGGTGGACCGAGAGAACATTTGTGAGTAGATACTTTAGAAAGATATTCAGATTCACATTAACTAACATTCATACATAGCATTGGAAGTAATTAACTGAAGTTCTGAAAGTTTACAGTGGGCAGTATGCAAATATGGATAAATGAACCATTCTCAACTCTATTACTAACCACAATGTAAATGTACTTACTAATTTAGAGACTACAGAAAGAGTCCAGTTCCATTTAAGATGTAAATCTAATACGATCCGTATCCATTCAATTCACAGAAAGTCACAGACGCAGGGGAAATATTTAAGTATCAGTCAGTTCATATGTATTGGTGAGTGTGGGTGGATTCCTTTGACATTACCAGACTTTGGTCATTTGTATCGAGATTATCAACCATTTAGGTGTTGCAAGACCCTTTAGGTTTTGCAGAATGCAATCCTAGGGTTTATAAATTTACACAATAATGGTAAGTAACTGTTGCTGTTCCCTGGTGTTTCTTCTATGTATATAATATATGCAGGAGTATGTTGTCACAGCAGCAGTAATGTGGGAAGTGGTTTCAGCTGAAGAGGATTAGTTATGGAGGAGTGGCAGGGCCTGCACTCTGTTCTAGAGTGGTGCAAGGCCAGTCTATTGTCTGTAGTCACACATCAGTGACTCCTCCAAGGTATAACTAGACCAGCCATATCCAGACTGAGGATTTAAATATCCAAACTTAACTAAGCCATTTGTAGTGAGCAAGCAGGCTTTAGACTTCCTAGTCAACACAGATAGCAGTGCCTGGCTTTATTAACATTTCTGGCCCAGAATATCTTCAGTAAATAATGAGTTAATGACCGTCACATTTTCAGAAAGATATAATTGAAGGCTTTGGCTGCTTCTAGATGGCCATCCTTTAGTAAATAAAATGTATTTTGAGATATGATCACATTTAAAAACATGTGACTAAGTAGATTGCAACAATGTTAACCCGTAGAAAGTATAAAAAGTATTTCTATATTGTATGTTTGACAAAAAAGCAATATTACTGAGTGGATAATTACTAAGATAGTAGATATATACTCCGTATACATGACCTTAGAAACACAAGGATATATCTAATACATTATCTTGTCAGCTGGAGGCTTGCATATCAATACATAAAACGTATCACAAATGTGAAATTTTCAATAAAATTTGAGAAAAAAAATACTGAGCTGAACCAACACAGATAATAGTGCTTGTGTTTATCTATAGACATTTTATTTGTTAAACAAATAATGAGTAAATGGCTGCAAGCACATATAATGAATAGTAAACTATTACTGCGGGAAAAGTTCAATGGATGTATCGGACAAGATCCCTGTCAACTGGAGCCTGATGGAGAGCGTAGACCTGTATATGAGCAGCGATTGAGTCTTTATAGAACGATAGGCGGCCGAAATATCAGTGACTGCCATGTAGTCATAAGGTTGCAGCATCTCAGTGACAGTTTGGACATGTGCAAACGAGAATGGGAGAGCAGTGGATGACATGAAGTTGTTCACAGACTTGAGAAGGGGTCGTTTACAGTCTGTGATTGGACGGAAGGAGCCGTCAGGCTTGGGGACGGCGCCCAGAGCATGAACACATATGGGGCGACAAGTTGTTTCAATATATTTACATTCAGCTACCTCTGATTCCAGTAGTTTTGAGACAAACACATGAGCATCACTTTGAAGAACACTATCATAATTTCTGGCAAAGTATGGTTCAATAGCACAATCGCCATCAATTATTTTGAAACCAAATTCAATACCGTTGTGTAAGAAACAGCGTAACTTTTCGTTTTGTTCCCATTGTAATTCATGAAGCCATACATCTAGGTTCATTTGCGACTTGAGACCACCCACATAATGACAAGCAACAGCACGGTCTCGACAAGGAAAATCGTAAACATTGGGATCATAAGCACAAAATTCAGGAGCTATCCAAGAACTGTCAGCAGATTGACAGGTGGAAACAAAAGGTAGAATTTCACACAACAATTCAGCATTTTCATCAAGGTAATAATCAGAGAATTCGGTACATAAATTCATCACATCATCATCAGCAACTACACATTCACCGTCACCTATGTAAACACAAGTACCCTCGGCGTCGACATATACATCATGAGCGATAACACCAGTAACACTGCCTGTACTGACAACATCTACATTTAATTCAGTTGAATCAGCGGTGTAGGGAACAACTAAGCTATCAGTGGTACAAACACGTTCAAAACTAGTATCAATATCGTTGTCAAAGAAATATGAAGGCGACAGTTCAAATGCACAGGTCGGTGGATGAAGCGATGGTCCGCCATGACAGGGGAAAACTTCCGGGAAGACAGTCCCAGAATGCGTTTCTACAAAATGGCGGCCCCCACTGGGCTGTCAATCCTTGTTAGGGCAACCCGGGGCACGATGGCCAGAATTGCGGCAGATGCGGCAGTGATGATCCTTCCCGCACGACCCGGTGCATTTTTGGTAATTCCAGTCGTAACAAATGCTGGGGGGAAAACCTTCCGGAGGATTTGCAGAAGAGAATTTCTGCTTCTTCTTCTGCCTTTGCCTGCGGCGACTATTTCCCTGGGCGGAAGTGTCACCCTCCTCGTCTCTGTTTACAATGGCAGCCGAATGTAAGTTAACAGCAACTGCTAAGGGACTACCCGCAATAAAGGTGGATGTTTCTCCGAGAATTACTTGGTCACAGATGTACCGATCATAGTTGACGATAGCCGAGTCTTGAAAAGACTTGATTCGTGCTAGGCCAGCCACATATGACATATGGTCTAGGTACGCACTCACGTCCCCCTTATTTTGCATCAGGAACTTTAACACTTTGGTTTGACCAAACCACAGGTCGAGAATACTAATTTTGGTATGGTCCATGGATTTAAGGGGTTGTCCTTTATCAATCCCAAGGCTATAGTACTCAGGCCTAAGTAACATACCTTTCGCTTTGATCGTTGCAGAAGGGTCAATTGCCTGAGAAAGTTGTATCATGGCCGTAGACAAGGGACCCGACACCATATCGGAGGCGGCAGGAGCCACACCGGGCTGTAGTGACGAGCCCACGGTCGGGTGAGCGATGACCGACGGTGGGGGAGTGACTTGCTGGATTAATGGCGGAGCAGGTATGACGACAGGTACGGTCGGTGGAGGTTTTGGAACAAATGGCGTAGTGTGTGGCTGGGAAGTAGGACCCAACGAAACCTTGGACAGTTTATCCAACAGAACTTGTATTTGCCCCTGCTGCTTGCTATTAACGTCGATGAGGGCCTGTACAACGGGACTCATAGGTGTAGCAGTTTTCCCGCCGGTAGCAGTACCACCACCATCAGCACCACCGATAGCACCACCGATCGTAGCCGGTAACACTGGCGGCTTCTTGTCCAAATCGTCTTCCTCTATGTCCGAGAGATACAACGCATAATCCAATTCAGGGTCCGCACCAAGCTCTCTACATTTACGGTAAGCCTTTAGTCTATACTTACAGACAGTTAAACCTCTAGGTCTAGAGTGTTCTCTGTTGCACCCGGCACACAATGTAGCAGACATCTCGCGAAAAAATTTCAACTGTCTGATCAAGCTGGCGACCACTGAGCAAGTGACGTACACTAGTAGGTAGCTGTGAGTGGTAGCTGTGAGTCCCAGCAGGTGGCGATACTTGTCACTGATAATTATACACATATTCTCCCTGGTGGGGTAATATGATAATATATGAGCAGCGATTGAGTCTTTAAACTGTCCGATTTCCTCTATCTGTTTTTTAATTTGAATGGCCATGAAGTGTCTAGATATAACAATCAAGTGGAATGTGCGCATATGGGCCCGATTTTTGGAAAATGTACAATTGGCAGCTTTAGGAAATCTTGCTAAATTAGGCTGAAAAAGGATGAATTCCGGGTATATCTGGGGCCCGTTGCTCCGCTTTCTCGCTAATTATTTCCCCATACACTTCCAATGGTGAAATAGTGAGAAAGCGGAGCAGCGGGCCCCCGAGTTTATTAGGTATCACGTTGATTAAAAGTATCAGTTCTGTTATGTTAAACAGCATTTTGAAGCTGATTTCTGTCTTAAATGTGGGTTATTTGAGAGAATTAGTGAAGGCAACTGTACATTTTCTGAAGATCTGACCCATATAATGAATAGAGGGTGTTTTGTCCCACATCTGAAAGGATATTTATGTGAAATAGGAAATGCATGCAGCTGGTAGGCGGCAGTGGTTAGTACAAGTGTACAAGCAGTGGCATTAGCTTTGACTGCTTGGGTGTGTTATGTAACACTGCTATACTAACACTCACTTGTCTCAAGGCATCCAAAATGCCATAAAGTAGGTACTAGGTGAGAAGGGACTATTTCCTGGTGGATTGATATGCAGTGGTGCATTGGAAAATCAACAAAAGAAGATCCTCAAGTGGACTGGCTCCAAGCCCCTATAGCCTATTTTATGCAGCACATATTAGCCAAATTAATTACTTGTATATTTCATTTCTTATGAAAGAATATTTATTTTAATAATAGATATGATATGAATGCTACCCCCATTTGCAGCTGGGTGTTGGTGAATTACATTTGATAAGATGAATTCATATATTCTGAATTACAAAAATAAACATGCTGTACAAGTCTACTCATGTCTCCTTTTGTACGGGTAGAAAAGGAGTGTACCAGGGATGACATCGATGGAAAAGATGACCAAATCTTGACATATGGGCCAGAGCAGCCAGACATGGCTTTTCATGTAGAGGAAATAGGACATACCATAGGAGAAATAGGAAAAAGGTGCAGTGACATACTTTTCTGTGGTGAATATCTAAGGGAAATAGTGGAAAAGGAGGCTGACATGGAAAAATCGCCACTGACATGGAACTTTTTTTTCTGGAAATAGTAAAATCTGCCCGGGAATAGGAAGTTAGCAGTTGGAAAAGAATTTGTAATATGAGAAATAGCTTGTACCACAGAGGAAAAGTCTGTACGGATGTCATCATTGGTACATATGTCTACTTTGGGACGGAACAGAGGGAAGGCAAGTCGGTGCTTATATTTGAATATTTATTGGACAACATTCCACAGTAATCAACTCCAATCAATTATATGCCCCAAGTATAGAATTATATTGAAATATAAAACTTCGTCTTTTGTTTTAAATCATGATAAGGTATCTAAGATCTAATAGAAAAAAAACTATTCAAATTTCAAACGAACACATGAAATAAACATACTTTTATATCATCCCTTTCTTGACACCTCTCAATATATACATGTAATATGGCAAATCAAGGAAATAATAGGGAAATGGATTTTCATTTTGGCCTTGACTGTATCGTTGTGACCATATGTAGGGTAAGCAAATGTGATCCGTTTTAGGAAAATTAGTCAAAAAGTCGCAAAATATGGATTTTAAGATATCACCATATTTGAAAAGAGGAGATCAAGCCGATTCCAATGAAAGTAAACACTAGGACACCCAATATGTATTTCTATATTTTTAGTTTGATATTTCTATATTTGCAATGTTTCTGGATGGGTAATTACCAGTGAAGTAACTATACCCCATATGAAGGCCTTGAAAACGCAAAGATATATTGGGTACGATGTCCTGAAGTTTTGTATGGACTTATATGACTATAACGGATAAACCCTTTAAAAATCAGACCATTTCAATAAAGAGATCTTGTGAATATATCACTTTGAAAAATATCACTGAGTCACTCATCTAGTTATAAATTGTGTGTACTGAGAGGAAGCGAATGTAAACTCCATACTGTACTGTATGGATGATTTATTTCTCATACCTAAGTCACTTTATATTATGGAAACATCATGCTGTACCGTATGACTGTATGATCGATTTATTACTTATTATATAACTAAGTCACTTTTTCATTTTATGTAGTAATTAGGTTATGTTACATAACACTCTCTTGTAGTTTTATTCTAAATTCATGGTAACTGCCGGAAGAAATGAACTCTTTGCAGTCTCATAATGGTATGTCGACCAATTTGTCTCTCTCATAAAACTCACAAATACTACTGTATTTGTACCCCTTTAAAGGCAAATAAAAAACCTCTTATCTTATCTTATCTTATCTTATCAATTTTGCGACTTGTGACTCATTTTCCTGAAACACATCACATTTACATTGATCAGTTTATCTACAAGTAAAATACATGAAACATGAAAGAAAAGTCCACACGTTCTCCACCCTCACCAATTATCGCCAGATCAACCAAGCTCCAAGTATTCAACACAAGTGTCGCTCCTGCAATGCCATATGTCCATGGATAGAAGAACTCAAAAAATCCAGCATCAGTGCAACTTTGAGTATAAATAGTATAATCTGTATCAAACGATGTGTTCAACTTAGTGAGAATTCCTTCACCACACCCGGGAATGAATAGATAACAACATGAATCAGGCAGGCTAATATTATCCAAATCACCCTGTCCCAGCCAATCTGTATAGTTATCGATACCACAACAGCCAAAATCTTGCTGAATATGATCCCAAATCCTCACCTCTGACACATTGATTGCATAGTTTTCCAATGCCTGCCGAATATGGTCTGAGAAATGAATGTTGGTTATAATAATTATTGCTATTGCCGATGGAATTAAGGTGAGGAGAAATATATAGGATATGTTTCTTTGGAAAAGCTTTAACATTTTATGTTCACCTGGTATAAGTATTACAATGTAACCAATTCCGCTTACTACTTCGGACATATAACCAGTTACTAGACAGGTGGATAGTATAACTGGGGATACCTCTCTGTATTTTCCCCATTTAATGGCTGCAATTGTGATGATTAAGACTAATATTATACCAAAAGTATTGATTATTGTTTTGGACGTAAAGCCCATCTCCAAACTAGTGTTCTATTGTTGTTTTCTGGAAAGTTGCTTCGAATATCACTATTTTTGGGTGTTACATTTAATGAACTTTATAATAATCTACTGGTTATAGAGGAACTCTAGTGGTGCCTAGATTATAATTGTTATTCTACAATTGAATCAAATTATTTAAATACTCTCTCACAAGTCAAAAGACAAAAATGATAGCTGTACCCCAGGCGCATTTGAACTTCCTGAGGGATGTCAAACATTAATTTGAGATGTATCGAGGTAGGTGATTATCGTTTTTATATCGAGAATCCCGGTAGTCTAGGTGGTTCGATGATGATAGGAAGGCAATGAAACCTTATTAGTTTGGATTGTTTATTCACTGCCTTTCGGGCTATATTATGTGCCCTTCATCAAATTAATTCCTTAGTCTTTGATCATGTCCTATGATTCCTCTGTAGCATATTGGGTAGTATACTGCACCATATCTCTGGGTGGGTAGGTCTGGCTCTGATGGTCTTATTAATATTCCTAGCTAAATCCTGCCTGTCCTGGTATTTTCTATTCTGTCCTTCTAAGCGATGTACATCGGGCGATTTGATCACTGAAAATGAAGAAAATGTATATGGGTCAGATTTTCGGAAAATGTACATTTCAACATTGCCATTCTTCTCAAATAACCCAAGTTTTAGACAAAAATAAAGTTAAAAATACAGTTCAACCTAGCCAAATAGATTGCTAGAATCAATGCAAAGCCGAATATTCTCGAATTTACCTAGTATTGGCCAAATTGCAGCCTAATTTAGCAGAATTTACTAAATGTGTACAGCTGCCAATTGTACATTTTCTGAAAATCTGACCCATATATTCTATCTGTTTTTCTGTTGAATTCATCTCATTTCTTCTTTTTCGAAATTGTCATTTTTTGTTATCATTCTATTCTACATTGATGATTTATGTTTTTTAAATATTGCACTTTGTTAGCAATCAATATCAAAAGTATTTTATGAGTATCATGAATATTTTGGGCTTTTATTATCAATCGGGAAAAATATGGAAAACAACTGGAGAACTGACGGTGCTCCTAGATATCTCCATGGACGCGATTTTGGCCGATGCAACGGTTTGGATGATGAATAGAAGTAATTTTGACTTGTTCCTAGGGAAAAAGCGGAAGGTTGCTGAAGGTCAAGGTTTATTCTGTGCTTGGATTTACCGAAAGGATGTGGTGCCTCAATTTATCAAGGATAAGACAATGGATTATGTTACCTGTGCGTTAGGACTTAAGGTAAGTGCTTTAAGTTATGCCTATTACTTATAAGATCTGAAAGAACAACCATTCGCATAAATCCAGGGTCTGTCTTTACTTACTACAGTACCTATATATTATATTCCAGTATGTAGAAAAGCTGGGTCTGCATTCAATATTCTATTTGTCTGGTTGTGTTACAACTTCATCAGCAAATGGAAAGTTGAGTGATGGCCTATTTCATGCGACGGAGGGCTAGGCTAGGTAATTGACTGAAAACTGAGTGAAGGTGTGTAGCTGTAGGCCTATGATGTAGTTCCGAGATATTTGTGTATCATATCTGTATTGTATTAGGTCTTAATTCGATTTGAACCCTTCATTGACTAGATATATGCCAGCCAAGGATTGGAATCACGTAGGCCAGAGCTATAGTAATGTATGGCATAGCTCTGCATAGGCCAAGGTCAAGGATGGGGCGGGAAACCTATAATCTGAAAGTAGTACACATATCCATACGTAATCGGTGCTTCGGAAAGAAGTAGTTCTGTGCTCAGAGCTTAATTGAACAAAAAAAGCCTATTTTATTATTGATAAATGTACCTATGCATTGAACCTAACCTAACAACCAGTCACTCCCTCCAAATTAATATCATATTAATCCACTTAATCATGAAAAACGGCATTATCAATATTGGTATGATGATTACAGTTAGAGGTAAATTATTATTATTATTATGATACCTACTAGTCTCCCCTAATGCTCAAGGTTGTGAATCAAATTTTCCAATCTGGTCCTACTCCTTCCTACACTGCAGAGTGTTTTAGCACGTAAGCTCCAGCCCATATAGGTATATCATTATTGTTGGAATGAGAACGTTCATTCAGCCATATCAGAAATTAGTTCTATGAGTCAGGATATTAAAGCTGCGTTTTCAGCTATCATGACAAACAAAATCTTACCAAATTTACTCACATTATTTTTTTAAAACATGCTTTTTTAAATATTCACACTCACTTCTCACTTGAAATGTGTCCTTCCCGTGTCCTTGTTTCAAGCTGAATAGAAATAAACATGTATATACATATGTAGTGGGTCTGCCGTATTTTACCATCTTCACTTCCCATCACGCCAACACCCTGCAACCGCAGGAAAGGACAACTCTATCATTAGTTGGGTCATCTGGAGCACTTCTGTGACCGTTGAGAGTAGAGGTTGGTTTCTCAGTGGATTTGACATCTATGAAGGGTAAATCAAATATTGAGCGGGGCGACCGTCGCGAAAAACCCTTGAGAGCCCCAAATCCAAAATGGCCGCCATCAACCATTATGACAATTAGTATTTCAATAGTTTGGCCCAGCATGCAGTCCAGCATATGGTTATTGGGGGTTGGGTTTCTTGATTAAAAACTCTGTTTTGGCTGCACCGTCTTTTGAATCACACTTTTATGAGACATATTTTGTGCAGGCAAATTCTACATGTTCTGACGATCTGGCCCATTGCTGTTTTGTGTATGAAGCATAAAGCATCAATTATCATTATCCATGACTCAGACCATTGTCTACTTTAGTGGCTGCCCCCTGCTGACTAGGTTTTTGTTTTGGTTCCATTATTCTATTGACGTCTTCATTGTATTGAATGTAAATTGATTGATTAATTGTTTTCGTCATCAAAACATTGCATACCTGTGAGAAAAGCCTCCTACAGCCATATTTTGTTTTGTTTTTGTTTAATAGTCCTGCTTCCTCTTAATTTATATTTTGTACCTGCATGTTAACTATTTTTATTTTGCATGATTTACTTACAGCGCATGTCAATAACATGAATAATTACAAACCAAAAAATCCAATATTTTCAGGTCACTATGACGATATATAGCAAGTCAGCAAACAGTAACCAGGGTTGGGTCAAAAGGCATCAATGTATAGCTTGTGTTTAGTAGCCACCTAAAGGCCAACATTAGCCACTATGTATAAAACCTCGGCCTATTGCTTTCTTTGCATTTTCCACATTATTAAAACAACTTGTACATGGGTCAGATTTTCGGAAAATGTACAATTGGCAGCTCTACATATTTAGTAGTTTCTGCTAAATTCTGCTAAAAAATGATAAATTGTCGGTATATCTGAGTATATTTAGTATTGCATTGATTTAAAGTGTCAGTTCTGTAGTTTTATACTTCATTTTGAAGCTCATTTTTGTCCTTTGATGTGGGTTATTTGAGAGGATTGGTGAAGGCGAATTGTACATTTTCTGAAGATCTGACCCACATACATGTGATAAGTATGGATATGCTATTGGTATACTTAAATACTATCCTTATTGTCAGGTACCGTTGTTCGTCCTTATGAGTCCTAATGAACGCTAATTGGTCTCCAATTAGCATCTATTCTCTGATTAATGATTTAGCTATTATGATAGGAAATGTCTCTATTGTTTTTTGTTTTTTTTTGTTTTTAAAACTCTATTGTTTTTTTTTGTTTTTGCAAAGCTTCTTTATTCAGTTTCCTGCCTTCTTGGCTTCATACATTCTAAGACATGTAATGACGATTTGGTAACCAAAGTAATTAGCTTAGGTGATCATAATGCAAAGGGCGATTTTTGTAAGACAACTGGCAATGTGATAGGTGGTGTATCATACCTGACATTTGTTCAAGATAAAATAAGAAGACCTAGGATTTAAACAGTTCTAATGTCTCATTAATGTCTCCCTTCAACCTTCTCCAAATGGCTTTTTCTTCACTGCTGACGTTATTAACTTTTTGTGCGTGTATAACCACTGTTGTTCTCATTCTTAACTCACACATTAGGTATTGGGGGGTGAATGCCCCTTTCTCAAACAATTTGACTCTGTGGATAAACGCTTTGATTTGCAGGAATAACCAATTAATTATTTTTGTATTGAGGTTGACATGCTCTATCCCAAACATTATGTGGGTGTTATTCAACACAATTTTTCCTCTCTCAGTATTTACCAATATCTTACCATTCCTACCTTCATTCAGGTAGCCAACATCCCTTATCCATTTGAGAATATATTCCCATAACCTATAGGTATTCTTACATAGAATAAAGAAATGGACCACATCGTCCTTCTTCTTACACAATGAACACTTATCATTGGTGGCGACGCCAATGTTGGACAAATATTCTCCACATGTGATAGTTCTGTGAATTAGTCTATATTGAAACTGTTGTAATCTTGTCTCTGGGGTTGTTATACATGGTAGTTTAAATGTTTCTTTCCAATCAACCTTCTCAAATTGGGCGTCGCTGAGGCATAGATCTGCCTGCCACTGATCCAGCTTCTTTTTTCTTACTTTTCGGTTAAGAATTAGCTCGCTGTATATTTGTTTGGCGTTAGCTTTTAAGATGTTAATTTTTGTACCTCTTATGTTAATGTCGATTGACCCCTGTTCATGGCCAGGATCGCTCTCTTTAATCATTTTCAGCCATTTATCAGGAATTGCAGTTCTTAGTTGAACTCTTTGTAATGCATTAGGAAGAAAGCTAAAGTACTTTATAATGTCTCTGGTTGGCATAATAAATCCATTTTCTTGCACGATGTCTCCCACAGTGGAGATTTTCTCCAATGGAGCATAGAACCTTTGTATTTTACATGTCTGTTATTCCACAGTCTATCGCGCAAGACCTCGTTTATGTATGTTGTATGTTATGAATGTTTGTAATAGACTTTATCCCATATTCTAAATAACTCCTCATGAAACTTATTGAGTGGTTTTTGAGGTTTGTATCTAGATAGAAAGACATCTTCAACTTTTCTGCCCGTGTAGGCTTCAAATACATCAAACCAACCGTCATTTCTACCAAGGAGAATTCTTTTGACCCAAATTATGCGATTAGTCTCATATACTTCTTCTATTAGTCTGAGGTTCAACCCTCCATTCTCTATTTTTTGGGCTAAGAATTCTTTACTAATTTTGGGGCCCTTTTTTTCCCATATGAATTCGAACATTAGCTTGTTTACTTCTTTGAACAACTCTTTGGTGAATGTTATACATGACAAGGCGTGCTGGAACAATGGTAGGAGGAAGGTGTTACACACAACTACTCTTCCTTTAATTGTTAGAAATCTATTATTCCATTGATTGATAGTATCTTTTACCTTTCTCAAGATATCTTCGCTGTTGATTTTACTCATAATTTTTTCATTTCTAGGACACAGTAGAGTAACGCCAAGGATTTTCATTCTTTTTACCCAGTCGATTTGGGCTATTTTTGGGTCAGCTATCTTAATGGACGGATTTAGTTGGAGACCTGAGGCGGCCGAAAAATCACCTATAACATCTATTGCTCTTGACAGTGAGCTTCCATTTCTTACAGTGATAGTTAGATCATCGGCGAATTGTATAATCTTATCTTCTTTCTCGCCCAGTTTAATACCCTCTATGTTTGTGTCATCTCTTATTACATTAGCTAATTTTAGTGATAATCGATAGCCAATTATCACTACTGTGCTAATTAATAACTGAAATAACACCGAGCTATATGGATCCCGACTTGATCGGATTGTCGACCAAAAGTAAGTGTTTATTATTCTCTGAAACCTGACGCCCACACTAGGTGTGTACTTCATTAGCATAATCAGTTGTACCCGGATGTTCCGCCCATTGTCCAGTAGGGGAGGCCAGGCATTACGTAACATTATGTAACACATAGAATAGAATAGAATAGAAAATATTTTATTTGTCCAAGATAAGCTTACAGTAAAAGAGAGAAAAATGGGCCGACATGCCTATGCATCGAAAATGTCAATGCATTTCTTGCTGCTGTTACCCCGTGGCATATGACTTACTTTATACATGACATATCTTTGATATAACTATACACTTTAGTTTTAGTTTACACACTTTTCATCCGACCATACTTGCTCTGCTCATGGAATACAAGACGTAAGTTAAAAACATATAGTTTTGAAAGTGTTTTATTTTCAACTTATTCCTCATATTCTGTAACACATCACCTGTCAGCACTTAGTTACCATTACTATAAAATGGTTCCTGAAACAGAGAGCTCTGCCCGCCTGGAATAGGGGAGTTGCATGTCTCACTGCGTATGTCTGTCACAGTGCATGCTGGGAAGGATTCTAAAGAAATCTAACATACAAATATTTGGCAACATTTTATCGAAAAACTGCCAAACAGATTGCTAAAAAAATGCAATGCTGAATATACTCAAATTTACCTAGTATTGACCAAATTGCGGCCTCATTTAGCAGAATTTACTAAATGTGTACAGCTGCCAATTGTACATTTCCTGAAAATCTGACCCATTAAGGAGATTCCCTGTAAAAGGCGTAGGGGGACTGTCCTGTAATAACCTATTACAGCGTCATGAGAGACAGATAAGTTAACTGAATAATAATTTATGTTCATGTTTTATCAATGCTAGAATCTGTGTTTCAAGGAAATGAGTCACAAGTCGCAAAAATGATCACTTTGTCGGAATATTCTCATTTTTGGGGGACTTCAAGTCATATTAATGATTATTTTTTATAATTATACCAATCCTTGTGTTTTAAATGTCACCCTATGGAGTAGATTTTGTTACTTTACTGGTAATTGCCCACCCCAAATTTTTTTTTCAAACATAACATTTATATAAAATATAAAACATAGAATCACGTCTTAGATATCCTTACTGTCTACTATCATTGGAATCGGCTTGGTCTCATCTTTTCAAATATGATGAAATCTCAAAATCCTTTTTGTTGCCATTTGTGACTCATTTTCCTGTAAAACATCACAGATACACCAAGTAGGTGCCCGCAAACAGCCCTTATATATGTGATGCGTTTCAGGAAAATGAGTTATAAGTCGCAAAAAATAGATTTTGAGGTAGCATTATATTTGAAAGGATGAGATCATGCCGATTCCAATGGTACTAAACAGTCTAATAATTTAATAAGTATTTCTAGATTTTACGTTTGATATTTTCGTTTTTGAAAAAATAGTTTCTATTATTTCTGGGGGTCAATAAACAGTAAAGTACCTAAATGTAGTCCATATGACGACCTTTAAAACGAAAGGATATATTACATAGATTGTCCTGAAACTAAATACATCGATTGATATAACTATAAGTGATAAACCTCCCAAAAATTAGAACATTCGAATAATGTGATCTTGTGAAAAAAACACTTTGAAAAATATCAATTTTGCGACTTATGACTCATTTTCCTGAAACACATCACATATACCATTCATATTGTCAAGTTTGGTAACATTCCTGACAAAAGGATGTGTCTTTGGATAAAAAGATTTTCTGTGACCCTAAGGTACACCTAAATGCCAAAGGGAACAATTTGCAGCATGACTTGAAGTATAAAGTCGCTTAACCCACCCACTGAGATGGTTTCTGGTAACACACTTAGCCTATACCTGTTCTTTGTAACCTATGATAATGTATGCAAATCCCCACCAGTTACTACATATATACAAGGGACTGATGATATCTCCTGCCTTCAGAAAGGACTGTCTGCAACTTAGCTATATTTGCTATTGCCTGACTTAGGTCTACATGTTTTAGGAAAATATTCAACTCCTGCACCTGTGAGCATTTTGTATAATAGCAGCTAAGGTAGTATCATAAGACATGGACTTCTTCACAAGAAACATGAGTGAGTATATTCCATAATTGCAAACATTGATTGTCTTTAGTTGATTAGAAAATGGTGCCTTTCATTGATTACTCTCATTGAAACATTATATCAAAGTTTGATGGCATTGACTCAATCACAGGTTCAAGTTAATCCAAGTCCATTATTGGTTGATTAAATAATTGTTAGGAATAAATACAGGTTAACTAACAAGTTGGTTGAAGGAGCTTGAATATTGCACGTGTTGCGTAGCAACGAATGCAATATTCTAAGTAACTGAAACCAACCAGTTAGTTAACAGGTTCATTATACATACTTTCAGTCAAGAAAATAGAAAAAAATTGAGTCATGAATTTGAATTTTATCTTTTTTTTTAATCGTTTTTTTTTCATTGCCCACAAGCCCCCCAAAAACATCGAGCGAATTTCATCGTTTAATTTGTGATATATGGCTGTAATGTGCTTCTGTCAGAGACATTTCCTACTGCTTGTAATATATGGGTCAGATTTACAGAAAACGTACAATTGGCAGCTGTACACATTTAGTAAATTCTGCTAAATTAGACTGAAAAATTGCCAATACTAGTTATATTGATTCTACCAATTGGTTTGGCTAGGTTGAACTGTATTTTGAACTTTATTTTTTTCTTAAATTTGGGTAATTTGAGAGGATTGGTGAAGGCCAATTGTACATTTTCTGAGAATCTGACCCATATAAAAACATAGTGGACAGTGCAATAGTGTCCCCTGTACCACGTTCTCATTAGGTTCCATCTATATACCAACTAGTGCTATTTGATAGATAGGTTATTTTGTATAATGTCCCACCATACTGTGACTGTAGTTTTATGAAATCTATTTTTAAAAAGTTATGAAAATGCACATTGGTTACTATACAAATTGCTATAATAATGGTACAAATCTGCTAGAGAAACTACAGTCTAATATATTCAATAAGTAATAAGTAATAAGTATGTCTTTCCACATTCTCTCAAGCTTAATATTGAGATTATAAAAAATTATAACTGTATGAGAAATTGAGCAGGGATTGTGATAGAGTCAGGTGAGACAAGAGTTTTCTTGAGCCTGACTTCATGCTGACTCCTATCACATTCCATAGCTCTAGACTCAAAACATAAAAAAAAATCATTAATATCATCTCAATTCGTAATAACACTGGGCTGACTTTTAAAGGTGAACTCATATTGTATTCGAAAGGTGAACTCATATGTATTTTAGAGGTAAACTCATATGTAATGGGTACATTTTCAGCTTATGCTGAAAACCCTATGATCTATTCTTCTTATGTATTCAATAGTTTTTAATCAGTCCTAGAATTTTAATGTAAAGCCCTTATAAGGGCTAGGCGATTAGGTATGAACCGCATAGAAATAACTTTGAGGCGCCTTTTCGTATATTTGAATTCATGGAATGATGTATGGAATTTGAGACAATAATTGCTTGATTTTGTGATTAGTAATGATGCCAAACAGTATGATAGTTTGAATGTTAATGTGTAGAAGAGTATGTATAGGATAAAATAATAATGATATGGTAAGATCTAATCATAAAAGAATTGAGGCAACGCAGGAAAATATCCACCGAGTGGACACGCGTATTTTGTATTGAATTTAATGTATCTGTTTGGCCAAATTTGTAATAAAAAAAAAAAATAGCAAAGGTTGTTTAAAATACTTTTTGAAACGATGTGTATGATTATATGGTACGACCGAAAACTAAAGGGTGAATACATCTTTTCAGATTGTGCTGAAAATCCACTATATTTCATTGTATTGAATTGAAAATGTTCTCAAAACTTCGAAACAATGTATTTGATTATCTGGTGCCTGAAAAATCACTCAAAACAAAGGTTTAAGGTTTTATGATATGACACTTCGGTGCCACAGTGGTTTCTGACTAAATATGTTAGCTAAAGTACTAATGCTACACTATGTCAGCAGCATTCTTCATAGATCGTAATGTTGAAATTATGGAATTGATGAAAAAGTAAAATAATGTTGATATTTTTCATGCTTAATATCTTTCATTGTCCGATGCTCGATCTAATCTTTCTCTTTATGGATTAACCGTTTATCAGAAGTGATCCTGGTATGTTAAACCATGAGGGAACTAAAAGTTGTTATCAAGGGCGCATATGTTCAGTTTTGCTGCCTGAAATCATAACAATTGATACTAGTCTGATGATTAATAATAATAATAATAATAATCGATTTTATTTCCATCACACAGTTATACATGAATTAAGTCAAAATAATAATGGAATTGGAATACTGTCTGTGCTATTCACAGCTCTTCCGAGTACCCCGTTGTTTGGAACATATAATGAGTTCTAACATATAAGTTATAACAGTTGACTAGTTGACTATGCGTAATATAAATGAATAAGGCGTACAAAAGTGCATGTATATATACATGGGCGGGTGTGCAAGCACCCTGTCTGATTCTATTTTGTATTGTTGTTATTTTGTTGAGTGTCTGTTTTGGTGCGACGTTGTATAGTGTGTCTCCGTATTCTAATATTGGTCTGATCGTCATTTTATATAGCATTATAATTGTATCTTTTGTGAGTGCCCTTGATATTTTGGTGAGGGCTTTGACTCGTGACTGAGCTTGTGAGATCCGTCTTTCTACATATTTTTTGAATGAGATTGTGTTGTCTATGTCTACACCGAGGTATGTGTATGATGTTGTGTTTTCTAGTTTGTCTTTGTTTATGTGTATGTTGGGTGTGTTAGTTTCTGTAGTGGTTCTTGGTTTGTTATGTATTGTCATGACTTAACTTTTTTTGATGTTCAGGGATATTTTGTTCATCTTGCACCAGACCTCCACCCTGCGGAGGTCGTTTTCCAGCATCATATTGTTATCAGCGGCATCCATTCCCGACGCATACAGTACTGTGTCATCCGCAAAATATTGGACTCCACAGTGTTTTATACATTTATACAGATCGTTTATATATACTAAGAACATAAGAGGGCCTTCATCAGAGGTAAAACCATTTGCTGTTACTCTTTGCTCTCTGTCTGTCAGGTAATTCTTGAACCATTCAAGGGTGGAATCGTTGACGCCCACCCCTTGTAGCTTTTGTAACAATATTTTGTGGTTAACCGTGTCGAAGGCTTTCTTGAAATCCAGGAAGGCAAGCGTTGTTGCCTTCCCGGAATTCAAGTTGCCGTACACCGTTTCCAAGATTCTATGATGGGCCATTTCAGTAGATTTATTTGCTCTAAATCCGTATTGGTGTTCGTATAGTAGATTATTTTCTTCTAGATGGTTATATAGTTGCTCGTGGATTAATTTTTCTAGTATTTTGGCCGGGTATTTTACCACTGTAATGGGTCTATAGTTGGTGCACTCATCCTTTTTCCCCCCTTTGAACAGTGGGGTGATGGTGGCTATCTTAAATGATCGTGGTACTATTCCCTTTTGTATTGACAGATTGAAAATATGGGTTAGTTGATGTGATAAAGTAAGCATTATTGGTTTTAATACTTTTGTTGGGATGTGTGGGATCCCAGAGGCTTTCCTGGAACTTGATCGGATTATTTGCTTGATCACCTGGGCTTGGCTGACCGGGGAGAAAGAGAACTTTGGTGGGTCGCCCCTATCTGGTAGCTTTTCTATCAATTTGGATTCTTTGTTTGTGATTTTTGGTATGGATTCTGCTAACTGTGGGGCTATTTCAGAGAAGAATTTGTTCATGATATATGGTGTTTCCTCTGGTGTTGAGGATGTCCCATCGTCTTTTCTGATTTTGATGTTTTGTTTTGTTTTTAATTTGTCTGGGTTTAGTTATGGCGTGATTATATCCCAGAAGTTAGCCCTGTCTTTCCCGCATTCTTCTATTTCATTTTTAAGGTATGTGTTTTTTGATTGTAGCATTTTCGAGTTGAATTTGTTGCGTGTTTGTTTAGCTTTGTCCCAGTCTGTATTTACCCCTGATTTTCTTGCTTTCAAGAAAGCTTTGTCCCTTTGCCTAGCATTGCTCCTTAGTTCATCGGTGTACCATGCTGGCTTTATTTTGGTGTTTTTGAATGTTTTTTTGGGGCACATCCTGTCTAGGTAAGTATTGATTTTGCTTTCTACAATGCTCCAGCATTTGTCTACGTCACTGGATTGGTATTGGTATTGGTATTTGTTTCAGTGTGTTCATGTCAAGGTTTTTCCAGGATCGTGAGGATATGTCTTTGTTGATGTATGTGTTCCTCTGCTTCTTTTTCGAGATAAATATGGGGAAGTGGTCACTGGTGAAGTCAATAATTGTTCCTTTATTTGTTATGTTGTTCATGTTGGTGTATATTTGGTCTATGAGTCTTTCTGATCTTGTGTCGACTAGTGTTGGTGTTAGTATTTGTGGGTGCAGTCCAAATGGAAACATAAAACAGATGTTTGAACAATAAGGTTAATAGTGTTTTGTTGAACGAATTATATGTGGTTTATGAGGGGTATCATTGGGGGGAAGGGTCGATGGTGAATGACAAAGGGAATCTTAATGGAGTACGAAGTAGCTGAATACGAAAACCTTAATGGACTTAGGATTATCTCATGGAATATCAGGAGCATTATAGCAAAAATGGATCAGATACGTCGGTTTCTAAAAAACACAAACACACAAGTCTTATTGATACAAGAAACATGGTTAAGTAATAGAATTAGGGATACTGAGATAGAAATTCCTGATTATAAGCTTATAAGACTTGATAGACAGCAAAAAAGAAGAGGGGGAGGCCTGATTACCTATGTCCACAAGTCCATTAAGGTTGAAGATGGGGATAATATGGGAATTTCGATGTCTAATAAGGATATAGAAATACAAGCGTTAAAATTGACAAAAAAATTTATGAAAAATAAGGTCCTTTTCAACATTTACAAACCGCCTTAGGGTTGCATAAGTGAGGCACTCTCGCACCTTGACAACGTGTTAAATACTATTGATTCTACAATGGATATAGTTGTCTTAGGTGATTTAAATTACGATTCCGAGATTATTGAGTTAGGAAAGACCAAACACGCTGAAAGATTTAATAATCTTCTTAATAAGTATAACCTACATCAAAGTATAAAAGTCCCATCAAGGATTAGTAAAAAATCTAAGTCAAGTATTGACCATATTTATACCAATCTTAAAGACATTAGAAACAGTGGGTCGATAAATATCAACTTGAGCGACCACTTACCTAGCTGTATTTATTCAAGTAAAGAAGGAGCGTAATAAACACACACAAGTAACTTTCCAAGCCAGGAACACAAAAGACCTGGACATCAAAATTTTAAAGGATATATTAAAGGACATAAATTGGACTAACTATTATTCTTGTAGGGACGTTGATGAAGCATGGTCTATACTTTACAGCACTATTGAACACTTCTTAGACAGGATGTGTCCCGTCAAAGTGTTCAAGAAAGTAAATAAAAGCCCTGAATGGTATAATAATGATATAGTCGTTATGTCTAAAAACAGAGATAAAGCCTACAGAAAGGCTATGGCGTCTGGTAAGGATGAAGATTGGGTATTGGCGAGAAATTTGAAGTGCAATGTTAACAAGGAAATAATGAAAGCCAAAAATAAGTTCTTAATGAACCAGATTGAGTTGAATAAATCTGACTCTCATAAATTCTGGGAAACCATAAAACCCATTATTTCGAGTGAAAAATGTAAAAACTGAAATAGTGAACTTTCCATTATGTGTGAAACGGTTACCGGCCAAAGAGCGGCTGAAGAGTTTAATGACTTCTTTGTTCAGATTGGCCCTCGTTTAGCTGACAAAATTGTTGTAGATACTTCTCAAAAAATGGAGGTTGATAAGACTGACTTTTCCGACAAAAAATTTAAATTCATTGAAATTACAGATATCTCTGTTGAATATGCTTTGGCTCGTATAGGAAATCATAAGGCCTCTGGGTTAAAACTAATGCCCACGAAAATCCTTAAACCCTGTATGATAGCTCTCAGCAAACAATTCGCTTATTTATTTAATCTCTCTTTACAAACTTCTAAAGTACCGATGGCATTTAAAACTGCTATAGTTACTCCTCTCTTTAAAGAAGGAAAAAAGAATGACACTAGTAATTATAGGCCGATATCTTGCATTAACCTTCCGGCCAAAATATTAGAAAGTTGTATACAAAGACAAGTCACTTCATTTTTAGAAAAAGAATCTTTATTGTGTGAATCACAATTCAGTTTTAGAGGGGGGAAATCTATCAACAACGCCCTTGATCATCTGCTAAATTATACTTATGATAATATTGATAATAATAAATTAACCAACATGATATTTTTAGAATTTAAAAAAGCTTTTGATACCGTTAACCATGATATTTTACTTAATAAATTGAAGAATTTCGGAATTGATAATGACTCTCATAATTGGTTTCAGGATTATTTAAGGGACAGAACCCAAAGGGTTGTCGTTGATGGATTCCTTTCCAGCTTACAAACGGTAAATTGCGGGGTACCCCAAGGAACTTCTTTGGGACCATTAATGTTCATTTTATACATCAACGATTTACATAAGGTTATTAAAAATAGCAATATACAACACTTTGCTGATGATACTGTCATTTACAAATCCAGAGACAAAAATTCTGTTAGTACTAAGGAAATACAAGAGGATCTGGATAGAGTCGCTGTCTGGTGTGCGAGAAATAAGATCTCATTGAACATAGGTAAATATAAATCTATGACAGTTAGTCTGAAACCTGTTAAAAATAATATTGAGAATTACTCTATTGGTAATCAAAAAATAGACAGGGTTAAACAGGGTCAATTTAACAGGGTCAATTTAACAGGGTCAATTTATAACGTAAAGAAAATCATTACGGTTGATTTTATTTGAAAGATAGCGAAGATTGTACCTGTCATACTTAAACATATTCTGATATCAGAAGAGATATCATTCTAAACATTAATGTTTAATCGTCAAATGTAATATTGAAAATAAATCCACCCACAAATGTATGTCTTGAAACTAAAAAGAACTAATGACAAGGAAGAAACAACTATAACCAACATGAAGATCCACAACTCAGAAAAACACCTAATAATAAATGGACTTAGAAAAACATCTAATATTGAATAGATAAAAACAACCAGCAAGGACATTCTATCGGTACGAACTATCTTAATAAATTTCAAATTTACCATAAATTAAAAAACATTTTATCCTATAGACTTTTTGCCAAACTTGTATGTTAACTTAAGTTTTATCATTGTTAGTTTAAGTCGGCTCGAACGCAAATTGTACATTATTATTTAAAAGGGCCCCCCAGGAAGATCACCTTGGTGAGGACTGTGTCCTTTTCTACTGATTATATTATCTCATTGTACATGTAATTGTGAATAAAAATTTTATATATTTATATTTGTTATAATAATAGTATACATCTGGTACAACTAGTACAGGCTATAATTATTATTTGGAAAAATCAATTTTTTAAAATTTGTCACTACTTGGTGAAAATCTTTAGTTTGTAAGTAAGTCATATTGAATAACTACTCATATTTTTGTTTGTTAGCGTAATAAACATGTACTTGGAAGTAGGTAAAAGTAGTATGATATCTCACAAGTAGCCTAGGAAGACAGTGCCTACATTTCATGCTAAATGTATTCAGGCCAAAAAGAAAAATAGGTGTGTTTCCAACTTATCTGGCTGAAAACTAGGTAGGGGGAAGGGTAACTTTTTAAAAAATATTTTTTAGGAAACAGCCTCCCAGGAATTGAAAAAAATGTCTATTTTATAACAAAAGTTGTTTTAAACATGGGAACTGTGCGTTTTTGAGTTCCGGGTTAGGAAAACCTGTTCCTGCTTTTATAAGCTTTTTTTGTCAAAAATCCAAAAAAAGTAACATAGGTAAAATAGGGAGGGAGGTAGGGGAAGGTTTTTCTACTATGTAGGGGGGGGGTATATCAGAAACACACCTATTTTTCCCCCCCTAACATTGAGTCCCTGCAACTAGTTAATCAATTAAATGTTTGTTCTAATTGATTTCAACAGCTTCTGATGAAACAATATTTGACATCACATCAGTGGCAGGGACAGAGGAGCTGAATGCTACATCAACTGAAGCAACAACTGCCTGGAATCTATCAACGGACACATCCGGTTCAGAGGCTGTACCACCGCTTGTTCTACCGCAAGGCTTCTACATTTTTTTCATGGCAGTCCGTATTCTCTGGGCCATCTTTGCTATATTTGGCAACTCTCTCACCATCACAACTGTCTATAAATATGAACTTCTACAGACCAATTCCAACTACTTTATCTGCAGTTTGGCCGTGGCAGACATGATCAGTGTCCTTGGGCTGCCATTTGAATTTTTGCATGATGCCCACAGAAGTGGAAAGGCCTTCATAACATTTTGCCTTACTGAGAAGACAATCTCACTCATTCATTCAAGGGGTAATTTTAATAATATATTCCTAATCGCAGCTGATCGGCTGTTTTGTGTGGCAAGTCCATTGCAGTACAAAAGGTTGGTTACAGGGAAGGTAGTGTTTGTCATTGTGTGCATCATCTGGATTCACCTATGCCTGGAGACTCCTCTGATTATGGTCTTCCATAATAAACTGGATGAAGGGCTCCCTTGTAGGATATTTGTATTCCTGACCAAAGATGTTTATGAAAATTACTTCAATCCACGATTTTACATAACATTTATTTCTACCATATTGTGCTACGCAGTCATTGCCGTTATTGCTTATTCACATAAGCGTAAGATCATGGCACAAACAGAGGCATACAATTCAGCTGAGGCACTCCTAATGAAAAAGCAGAATAAGATAACAAAAATGATGGCCACTGTACTGGGTCTTTACTGCGTAAGTTATTTTGTAGGTCATGTAACAGTTAACCTTCTTCGGTACAATCCAAGCACACCACTGTATATCATAGAGAGGTTGGTTATATTGGTGTTTTACACCAATACCTGGGTCAACCCTCTAATCTATGCCTGGAGGGACCAACAATTGAGGAACCATTTCAAGAAAATGCTCTCCATTAATAATTCAGTCACTGTTTCAAGTAATGTGCCCATGTAAACCATTTTATTGTCGGTTATTTACAACCAGAATGAAAATATTTAGATTTCATGCATGGAGTTTCATAGCCTTGTCCATTGACGTAGTATAGGCTTATTATATGGAGTGTGTATAGACGTAGTATAGGCTTATTATAATGAGTGTCCGTAGACTTAGTATAGGCTTATCATATGGAGTGTGTATAGACTTAGTATAGGCTTATTATATGGAGTGACCATAGACTTAGTATAGGCTTATTATATGGAGTCACCATAGACTTAGTATAGGCTTATTATATGGAGTGTCCATAGACTTAGTATAGGCTTATTATATGGAGTGTCCATAGACTTAGTATAGGCTTATTATATGGAGTGACCATAGACTTAGTATAGGCTTATTATATGGAGTGTCCATAGACTTAGTATAGGTTTATTATATGGAGAGTCCATAGGCTTAGTATAGGTTTATTATATGGAGTGTGTATAGACTTAGTATAGGTTTATTTTATGGAGTGTGTATAGACTATCGGGGTAAATATAATTAAATATGGCCGAAATAAGGCGAAAATAGAGGTTTCTGAGCATAGGTGTAGGAAGCGAAATATTAGCCACAGCCTTCCCAAATGTTGTCTGTGTTATACTAATATCCCCTGCTATCTGTACGCCAAACAATGTAGAGATCTGACAAATTTTATTTTTCCAATTGCCTCCTATAATCAAATGCCATTTGGGAGAATTACTCATATGTGACCTTTGAGCCCGAGTACCATTTTTTAGAATAGAATAGAATAGAATAATCTTTTATTCATCAAAGGTTTTTACATTTATGTGATGAACAGGTCGACAGGCCTCTGGGTACCATTAAGAATTCATACCCAGATCTTCCAGCCGTTCCCTTGACTTTAGTGTGATAGACTTGTACATAGTAAAACTCAATAATAATTAACAATATTTTGTAAAAGAAGAAAACCACTTCAATTCTCCTCCTTACAATTGTAAATAGGAGAATGTATTTCCAGGAAATATAACCCACAAACCTCTCATGTTAATTGCATTTTTTTCGATTTTCCAACCTTGAAATTCAAGACTTTTCTGAGAATAGCCCATGTCATTTTGTAAACAAAAAAACATTGAAATAACGTCTATTTTTCAACTAGTGACTCATTTTCCTGAAACACATCGCATACAATTTTAACATTAACTATGAGGAAAGACATGACTCAGGTATTCTTCATGGGTCTACTCCCCTAACATCAAAATATGGTGCCTCTCCCCATAGGCCTACCATTATGCCACTTGGTCTCTCCAGGTGGCGTACTTGTTTTCACCAGGTGGCAGGTCAAGCCACTGTGCTGAATTTATAATTTTTCCCACAATGTGAGCTCTGCTAATACACTTATCTGGTATTTATACACTATGAATATTCTCCATCATGTAGGTAGGAAAATCATGTAAGGGATATCCTTCAACAGTTTATTTGTGATCCGTTTTAGGAAAATAAGTCATAAGTCGCAAAAAAATGGATTTTGAGATATCACCATATTAGAAAACAGGAGATAAGGTGATTTCAATGATAGTAAACACTAGGACACTTAATAAGTATTTCTATATTTTAAGTTTGATATTTATATTTTTGAAAAAAAAAAGTTTGCAATGTTTCTGGATGGGTAATTACCAGTAAAGTAATTAAATACTCCATACAAAGGCCTTCAAAATGCAGAGATATATTTAATACAATGTCCTGAAATTTGTTAAATGGGTTTATATGACTATAAGTGCTAAACCCTCTAAAAATCAGAACATTTCAATAAAGATATCCTGTAAAAAAAACACTTTGAAAAAAATCAATTTTGCGACTTATGACTCATTTTCTTAAAACACATCACATTTGTGTGATTGATCTGTAAGTAAGATGTTGTACCTGTCATAATCAAAACCTCCCCCTCCCCCCCCCCCCCACCCTCCCCCCACCCAATCTCATCATCATTATTTTCATCAACCGATTGTACTATGATATTATGACTACTATGTATTAACACACACACTTATTATTTGTAATAGATACAGTTCAGATTTCAGGGTGTGGCGGAATACCGGGAATATCCCGAGCCACATTGACGAATTGGCATATGCCAAATATATTAACCTGTTGATCTGAGTATATTTGGTATTGTGTTGATTTATAATATCTGCTGTGGGCTATGTTATACAGCATTTTGAAAGTCATTTCTGTCTTAAATGTGGGTTATTTGAGAGAATTAGTGAAGGCTAATTGTACATTTTCTAAAGATCTGACCCATGTACAGAGAGACTCATTACCCCCCCCCCCCCCCCCCATCCTTTTTTTTATGTTAAGTTGAATTAAATATAATTACAGTACTTGTTTATGGGCAATTCTCATGAAACGTTGACAAGGGCTATTATATAGATGGGGAAGAAATCAAAGCTTCATATTGTTTAAGTACATATACATACATGGTCAATTCCAGAAGTTTAATGGTCCTGTCCAGTAATTTTGATGTTTTTCCCTCTTTTTTGTGTGTACAATATCTTCGTCAAATCTTATCAGGTCTAAATAAAATATATAGAGGCTCCTTGCTGCCATCATGGGCCTACATGAAGGTGGGTGCCTACTATGTCGGGGGGTACCTATATTGGGGTAAGTTTTTCTGAACATTTGGTCAAATATTTTCCACATATATTGTTCATATGCTCAGAATAGGAAGTCGTTAACATAACACATTGCATAATAGACTCGATCAAGCAGCTTGAAAGATGAATAGTAACAGAATAGTTAAATAAATTGTATCCAGACATAGGCACCTGCTGATTTTAGACAAATTGATTTCTTTTCAAAAGAATTTCTCTACCATGAAAAATTAAAGGGTCTGCCACACAGTCTTTCATGAATATTATTGGCTTTAAATGCATGTCATAGTTACCCCTGTAGGAGATTGATTTTATATGTTTTTTACAGACTTTACTGCCCCGACATAGGCACCCTGTGATTTTAGCCATTTTTTTTAAAGCCAAAAAGTGGAAATAAAAATATTACCTCCTGTAGTGGTAATGGTTAGTTCTTCTCCAAAGCACCAGGTGGAGCTACCACTGTTGGTCATTTCTCTATACATTTACTGGGTATAGAAGTCACACGCACTTCTATCTCTTATAATCTCTAGCAACATTTTATGGTATTACCAAGTTAATCATAATGTTAAAGGAACTGTGGCCTTAGTGCCCGTGTTATTGTCTATATTACTTAATCTTTTCACGATTCGTATTTCTTTATGTCTACTTTCTGACACCATGTTGTACTGTGTACCTGGATTGGTGTACAGGTCTCGAGAGCCAACTTCGGACAGGAATCAGAGTCTTCGGACAATACTTTCCTCATGCTTGCTTGTTGAGTTTGAATAAAACAGAACGGTTTGGAAATCACTCTTTGGTCTTTATTCTTTGCTAAGAGAACTGGGGTTGTAGTAAAGAACACTATATATATATATTGAATTTTTATTCATCATCATTAAAAAATGGTACAGAAAAGGACTGAAACCTCTACAAGTAGGTCTTCCAGTAAGCCCTAAATAAAATATGTAACATAAGTGTTAGAACAATTCAGGTGGATACATGAATACATTACTAATATTACGGTTACACAGATGATACCCATATTGGTGCCACTACACACGTGGTCATATCAATGTCAATGTAGTGTCATTGTTTTGTATCAACAGTAGATGTTGTGACAGTATCTACAGTCTTAATTATTCCATCATTGGATATTATTAATAAATCCTGACTTCTCAGGTTGAAGTTACCTCATCAGTTTTATACAATATCACATTACAAGCATACAGTTTATACGATTTACATTAGTTCAATTCTGTCGTAATATCATAATTAATACTGTTATCTATGCGACGTAACGACTAGTCCAAAATTGTTGTTATACAAGTTTTAGTCAGTTAAGTTAAGTAATTCATGCCATCGAGCAAGATCCAGGTTCAATATCTTAGAACAGTACAGTTCTAAGTTGACTTAGATTAAACTTTTGCCAATACAGTACAGTAATGACAAATAAAAGTTTGAACAATAATTGTAATTTGTACATTTAATATATAAGACTTTTAAAGAAAAGTCACCCCAAATACAATAATCACATGCGGATCTCTTAACGGGTAGTCTTCATAATGAGTTATCGATGTCTCGATCTTATTATAGGCTTTATATGCCTTGGAATGCATAAAATCTCTCAACATTAGAAATTTATCAGCATAGATAATTAATATGCATATTCTAACAACAACTGACTCATTCTTTTTTTAAGAACGGGTCATTATTTAGGTAATACTGCTGTTGCAGATATTTTCTGAATTCTTTTCTTGAATTAATTAATTGTAGTTCAGGTGGCAGACCATTCCACAATGTTGTCATAGTGAAAACATAAGATTTCTTAAAAAGTTCGTTTTTTGGCAATGGGACCCACATATTTTTTCCCTTGGCCCTGCTTCTCAGATTAAGGCTCCTCATATCCATGTTTTCATCATTTCTGGATCTCAAGTATGCCTGTTCAAGTATATGATTTTCTCTTCTTGTTTGTAGGGAGGGCATATTTAGGTCCCTGTGAATCTGCATGGTACTGGTTAACTTGGGAAGCTCAAGAACAATTTTTAATGAGGAGTTTTGGAGAGATTGTAGTCTCTGCAGGTATTTTTGATTGGCCGAGCTATAAAATACGTCCCCATAGTCGATGTGAGGCAATATTGTCGTCTTATATAAGAGAAGTAATGTTTTTCTCGCAAATACTATATAATTTAGACATTGCCTTTATTTTCACCTTTATTAAGTTAATTTTCCTATCCAGAAATTGTTTAAAGTTCAACTGACGGTCGAGCTCAATTGCCAGGTACTTATATGCATGTACTGATTCCAACCTATGACCATTTATGGAATAATCCGCCACATTTTTTATTGTTGGTTTGGTGCAGATAGAGACAGTCTTACATTTCTTTATATTCAATGAGATTTGATTCAACCTACACCATTCAACTATACTGTCTAAATCAGTTTGTAAGTTCTGGACCGCCCCTTCACTGGTAGACCTACATCCGCACGTTACTGGTGCAGATTCGGATGTGACCCCATTTAAGAATGTTTTTTGCGATCTATTACTCAAGTATTCCCAGAACCACTCAACAGCCTTACCTTTAACCCCATATAATTCGAGTTTTTTCATCAATAATTTGTGATTCACAGTATCAAAGGCTTTTCGAAAGTCGAGGAAAATCAAATCCGTTATTTTCCTTTCATTAATATTATTGTAAACTGTCTGTAGTAACTTATCGTGGGCTTCAATAACAGACATACCACTCCTAAAGCCAAATTGTTCTTTACTAAGAAAGTTATTAATTTCATAGTAGACCGAGAGTTGGTTCTGGATGCAACTTTCTAAAATTTTTGCAGGGAGAGATATACATGATATAGGTCGGTAGTTGCCGGGGCTTTTCTTGTCACCCTCTTTATAAAGAGGAGTAACAACAGCGTCCTTAAATACCTGTGGTATCTTACAATATTCTATAGAGAGGTTATAAAGAAAAGCAAATTGTTCACTAAGGGCCAGCATGCAAGGTTTTAATATCTTTGTCGCTAACAAGTTAATACCGGAGGCCTTGTAGTTACCCACTTTCTTCAGTGATAATTCGACCACTGCTTTCGTTATAGGAGTAAATTAAAAAATGTTATCAGTAATGCTATCTCTTGTGAGGTTACTAAAATCACTTTCTCTTTTTTCTAACTTACTCGCCAACGTGGGTCCAACATTTACAAAGTAGTTATTTACTTCATTAGCAGCATCAATTCCTTTTAAAGTGAGTCCCTCAGCATTCGTTATTTTAGTTTCATTGTTGGCTACTTTGATTTTGTCCGCAGACAAGAATGGTTTGAGTATCTCCCAAAGCTTGTGCGGATCCTTACTATTTTCTGAGATTTTTTCTTTAAGATATTTATTTTTTGCCTCTTTTATACATATATTTACCTTGCACCTTAGGTCCCTAGGAACTTTCCAATGTTCATTCTTACCAGTGAGTTTGGCCTTGTTAAAAGCTTTATCCCTCTGTTTGCCAAGGTCAACTATTTCCTTACCATACCATAGGGGCAATTTCTTTACCTTTTTAAAGCTTTTCCCAGGGCACATCCTATCAACATAAGTAATTATATTTGTGTATAGTAATTCCCAGACCTCATCAACACATCTCAGTTTATAGTATTCAGTCCAGTCCAGGTTCCTCAAAATTTCTCTAAGAATTTTTAGGTCTAAACATTTAGTATTTCTTGCTGAGAAGGTTTCATATTTATATTCATTCCTAATTTTTTTTAGTTGAGTAAAAACTGGAAGATTATTAATTTCTATGGAACCACTCCTGTTTGTAATATTACTGTTAGTGTAGATGTGATCAATCGTAGTGGCCGAGGATCCACTAATACATGTTTTTGTTGTTATCATTTGCTGAAGGTTGTGACTATGTAACAGGTTCTTAAACTTTTCTGCCCCTTCTGAGCCACTCTCATTAATAAGTCTAAAGTCGTAATTGAAATCTCCTAGAATTATTATTTCCTTAGATTCATCAACGTTCTGTAAGACTAATTCAATTTTATCAATTGCTTCAGAAAGCAGTCCCTGGGGGGGTCTATAGAAGTTTACCACTATTTTATTCTTCATGAATTTCTTTGCTATCTCAAAGACCTGTAATTCAAGGTCATTATCAGAGCAGTTCATTTCAGAATATTCATCTTCTATGATATCTAATGATGAGTGGACGTAGGTTATCAAACCTCCTCCTCTTCTCCTTCTCTTACGGTCCTGCCTTATTTGATTATAATCTGAGATTTGCACCTGTTTATCATAGGTATTTTTATTAAGCCATGTTTCTTGTATGGCAATCACTTGAGGATTTGAGTTATCTATGAATTGGCTAATCTGATCAAATTTAGGTACGATACTTCTAACGTTCCACGACACAACCTTCAGCCCTTTGAGTTTGGAAAAATCTAATAAAGTTAAACTTTTTCCTTCCATTTTACAGTATAGCTGGGAGGAAGTTTGCCAAAATTCATAAAAAATCGGGCACTTTGTGACAAGTCTTTGAAATTTAGTACAGTGGTAGATATAGGTCTAAGGTTTTCAAAAACCACTGCAAACAAATTGGGGTAGCCCCCTGGCGGCCATTATGCACAAAACCAATATGGCTGCCACCAGGAAACAAGAATGTCATATCTCAGCTCCTGATGGCACTGATGTAACATTACAGACTTTTCCTCTTTTTGAGCACATGTTACGCATACCAAAAATACATTACTAAGACACCTTTTCCTATTACCAACCAGAGATTCCTATTTCTGGAACAAATAGTTGCATTACTGATATCTGTTCTACCATTGCAATCACCAGGAAGCGATTGCAAGGGTCTATATTACTATTACCACTACCTCATAGCCTATGACCTATGGCATCTCCCTCATTACAGCTCACAGCTCTACCCTTTGAACTATTACCATGATTGTTTACTCCTTTTCCCCTCTCTGCTAATGGTAAATGTAGCTTTGTTATGTAACACACTTGCACACTCATCGGGAGGTCCTCAGTACACATGAACTCACCACTTGTCAATCCACCCCATCCCCACACTCATAGTACATGGGAAGCCCCTCTCTCCCACTCGGTCTATGCCTTTTTACCCTATCCAACCCTCAACCACCATACACACCCCTCTCTCTAGCGCTCTCAGCCTCCCACCCTCTCTATGCCTTCTCTCTCCATCTCTGGTGGATGTGACTGGAAGAATATCCCAAATCAAAGATAGTATACCTCAGATATTAACATATCCATATGTCAGGTTGATTATGTGTTGGAATATCTTAGAAAAGGAAAAGGTTATTCCAAAAAGAAAAGCATAGGATATGTTGGATATTTACTATTACACATTGATATATATCCTTACCTATTGGGGACAATATAGCTGCTACTGAAGCCCCCATCCCTACCTAGCTCCATCTTGCTGAAGCAGCCCCATTCAACCCTCTAGACTGCTGAAACACCTCCATTCTACTCTAGAGTACTAAACAACCCCCCTCCCCCTACACACCCAGACCCACCATTCTACTCTCCATGATGCTCATGCATCCCTAATACTACCCTCCATCTTGCTGAGGCACCCCCATTCTACTATCTGTCTTACTGAAGCCCCTCCATTCTACCCTCCATTTTGCTAAAGCACCCCCAATCTACCCTCTAGACTGCTGAAACTCCTCCATTCTACTCTCTGTTTTACTGAAGTACCGTACCCCCATTTTACTCTCCATTCTGCTGAAGCACCTTCCATTTGTCCCTCCATCTTGCTGAGGCACCCCCATTCTACTCTCTGTCTTACTGAAGCAACCCCATTCTACCCTCCATTCTGCTGAAGCAACCCCATTCTACCCTCCATCTTGCTGAGGCACCCCCATTCTACCCTCCAATTTGCTGAAGCACCCCCATTCTACCCTCCAATTTGCTGAAGCAGCCCCATTCTACCCTTCATTCTGCTGAAGTATCTCCATTATACCCTCCTCTGACTTGCTGAAGTATCTCCATTATATCCTCTGACTTGCTGAAGTATCTCTGTTATACCCTCTGTCTTGCTGAAGTATCACCATTATACCCTCCATCTTTCCGAAGCACCCTATTCTACCCTCCATTTTGCTGAAGCACCCCCATTCTATCCTCCATTTGTCAATGTCTCTTGCCCCAGTCCCATACAGGTTCTATCTAATATCAGATAATTAATACACATATGATAGTGACTCCCCATTATACCCCCCATGTTGTTGCATGAACCCCATCATGTCTTATCATATGTTACTCCATAATCCCCACTACACCAGCTATATTACTCCATGGCCCAAATTATGTCACCTATGTTACTCTCTGTGTTACTCCATGACCCACATCATGCATTTTATGATTGTGAGTGACCCTTCCCATTACACCCTCAATTAAACTCCATGACCCATATTATGCCCTGATTATACCCTCTATGTAGCTGCATGACATCCATTATGCCCCATCATTGCTGCATTACCACATCATAACCTCTATGTTGCTGACCCACATTACCCACTTTATATTACTCCATGACCCACATTACCCACTCTATATTACTCCATGACCCACATTACCCACTCTATATTACTCCATGACCCTGATTACACCCCCTTTGTTACTACATGACCCACGTTACACCCTCTATGATATTCCATGACCGATATTATACTCTCTATGTTACACCATGACCCACATTATACCCTCTATGTTGCTGAATGACCCTGATTACACCCTCTGTATTATTCCATGACCTACATTAAAGACAATCCATATATTACGTAACGCCTTTTTGCCTAAAAATTTAGACCGCCAGCCCCCTGGGCTGCGTAACATTATGTTATAACCATTATACCCTCTATATTATTCCATGAACCACATTATACCCTCTATGTCACTCCAAGACCCATATTATGCCCTCTATGTTGTTGAATGACCCCCCATTACACCCTCTTTGTTACTCCATGACCCACATTACACCCCCTATGTTACTCCATGACCCATATTATGCCCTCTATGTTGCTTAATGACCCCCCCCCATTATTACCCTCTATGTTGCTGAATAAGCCCCCATGATATCCTCTATGTTACTCCATAACCCACATTATACCCTCTATGTTGCTGAATGACCCCCTATTACACCCTCTCTGGTACTCCATGACCCACATTACTCCCTTTATTTTGCTGAATAAGCCCCAATTATACCTTTTATGTTACTCCATAACCCACATTATACCCTCTATATTGCTGAATGATCCCCCATTACACCCTCTTTGGTCCTCCATAACCCACATTATTCTCTCTATTTTGCTGAATGACCCCCATTACTCCTTCTTTGGTACTTCCCCGACGGGCAAATGGGCGCGTTTCTACGCGATTTTTAATGCACAATCATCTCGCCATAGTTGCGTGATGAGAGTGGACGCTTTTTGCGCAATAATTATTGCGCTATGATTGCGAGATAGTCACACTAAGGGTATAACGCAATATAAGTGCAAAAATCAGCAAATTCTCATGGCATTTTAAGTGGGATATTAGAGCATGAATAATGTGCAATTTTCAACTTATTTTCTTACTTTTATTTGGCGAATAATATCATTCAGAATTACTCATGATTTATTCTTCATGGTAATACATCAATCATTTAATCATTATTTCCATCCTGTTAGACAGCTGCATTGCTGGGAAGGGTTATTCCAGTTCTACTTGAAATCTGGGTGGCACAGTCTACTTGAGGTAATGAAGTATGCAATGATGGGGGGTATTTTGATCAAAACATTTTTCCACATCAAACAACTAATTTAACAAATAAAGTATAAGGTATGTCACTTATAAAATTCCCGGTGCACATGATGTGGAATATGTATAGTGGTATAAATGTCACACAAGTCTATTAGCCGCACTTTCATGGTAAAAGAAATTGTAAATGCACCCCAGTTACCAGTTGCGCCCCCTGCTGACATATAATTAGTATTTAGACGCGATTTTGAATGCGCATTTTATGCGCAATTTAGATCACACCCATAATATTAATGTAATCATGATAATTTTAGTTAGTCTGTCTCTGTCTCTGTGTCTCTCTCCATGTTGGTAAATGCCCCTGGCCGCTACCCCGCTCCCTATTCTAGGCCTACTAGGGGAGTGAGTGGGTGGATCGTGGGCGATTCTCATCATCTTCTCTCTCCATCAACATCTTTTCTTCTGGATCATCACTCCATCATCTTTGCGTATTTTCATCATCATCTTTGATCGGAATTATTAATATATTGCTCATAAATAGTGATTTCTGGGCAGTTTCAATGGGAATAAGGACAACGACTCTTGTGAAAATTACCAATGATTGCAAACAGAGATACAAATAATTGTCCAATAATCATATGAGATTAGGAAATACCCCAACATTAAATTGTGTAAAAGGCTTAAATAGTTTTTGAGTAATAAGCATAAGTATTAGGATATAATTGTAGACATTATTTCGGCGAATATCTCATCCTATAGAGTATATTTTATACCTACTTTACCAACGATTGCAAATGGAGGTACAAATAATAGCTCAACAAGCATATGTTGTTAGGACAGTCGAGTAAGTATGTTGGGGTATTTAATACAATTTAAATTGTGTAAAATGCTTAAATAGTTTTTGACTTATGAGCATAAGTATTCGGACATAATTTTAGACATGATTTCGGCGAATTTAGAGCAGTGAAATAAATATGTTGAGGTATCTCTCTCCCTCTCCCTCTCTCTCTAGCCCTAGACTCTTCCCTCTCTGTATCACCCCTTTCGATTAAATGACAAAATCCATCCCCGGAATTATTATTAATATAATCGTTTTATTCTCTCATCTAAATAAATACTTTAGATTTGTGTTTCCATGGGATTTCTTTCACTTGTTGTCAGAGAGTGAGTATGTGTGTCAGAGAATGGAGTGTCATCAGTGGAGCTTCAGTGGGTGTGAATGCCAGGTGAGTCAGAAGTGGCAGGTATTGCATCCAGTTGTGGCTTCATTATGAGTATTTAAACGCGATTTTGAGTGCGCATTATATGCGCAATTGAGATCACACCCATATTATTGACTTTTGAAGAAAACATGTATTTGTAGATAAAATTGATTAAGTAACACATGTTTAATACAAACATAAATGAATATGAATGAGAACTTGACCCAACACACATGTGAGACCACCAACAACATGGGAGGAAATAGACGCAATGGATTTCACATAATGGTAGCTAATGGCATGTCCATTTCACTGTGATTCAAAGCCATAAGTATCACATATGTATCACACTTCACTAATTTGCGGTCAATCACAAAATGATCCCAGTGCCATCACACTCAATTGCACTCAGTGCCCGTCGGGTCATGACCCTCATTTTACCTTCTATTTTGTTGAATGACCCCATTACAGCTTCTTGGTACTCCATGACCCACATTTTACCCTCCATATTGCTGAATGACCCCCCATTACACTCTCTTTATTACTCCATGACCCACATTACACCCTCTATGTTATTCCATGATCCATATCATGTCCTCTATGTTGCTGAATGGCACATATACCTTCTATGAATGACCCCCCATTAACCCGCTATGTAATCCATGACCCACATTATTACTTCTATGCTGCTGAATGACCCCCATTACCACCTATGTATGTTACTTGATCACCCACATTATATGCTCTATGTTGATGAAAGACACCCCCTCCCCACACTCACACTTTATTATATCTTCTATACTTCATCACCCACATTAATTATACCCTCTATGTTGCTGAATAGCCCACACTATACCTTCTATACTGCTACTGTTGGATCAGAGATCAGTCATGGTGGTATCATTATAAGAAAGCTTTTATAGGTGTAGTTAAATGGAATGGTCTAACCCTTTTGGTTGGGGTTAAGAAGAGTGTTATTCTCTCAACTTGATGTATTCTATAAATGATTAATGTATAGCTTTATCTGGTTACTTTGATGGAAGAGGATATGAGCTTAAAAGTTGTAACTCAGAGACTTTCCCTCGTCTCTCAAGACAAGCATGGCATACAACAGTAAGATATGACATTGGTTAATAACAAGATCTCTTATAATGTATTTGAAAAATGTTTGGATACCATGGTAACCTTATCCCTATGGCAACTGGGCTCAGACTATTGACAATAGTTTTTTGGATTTCTTGACCCCTCAAACCATAAAAAAGTGGTACAACATTAAAGATTTGGATAAGCAAAAGTTAAGTTATGAATATCAATTGGGTACAGCAGGCAAGATGGTTGCCATCTTGGCAGCCATCTTGAATTTCTCAAAATACACACTGGTGGAAATGCCCCACCTACCTAAAAATCGCAAACAGCTTTATACTATACTAATCATACAAGAACAACTGTATTGACTATAGAGGAAACTTTCATAAGATATACTCCTTAAAAAAACATTTCCATAATTTGGTGACCTTGGATGACCTCAGTGGTTAAATGGCTATTTCAGAATGAAGCTCCTATCATAGGTCTTGTGTGTGCCAAAAATGGAAATTCTATTATTAATAAATCCAGAGATATGGATCAAAACATACAAAAAAATGTTTGGTTCTATCTGGAGCTCAATGGCTAATGTGGTCAAAATCCCAAATATTGTTGTTGTTTTTGTTACCACATTTGTTAGGCTGTTGTTAGGTCAATACTTGGAGCAGGCCACTTAAAATTGAGTGCAGGGCTCATAATTTCACTGGCTTTCATAAACATTATGTTGTGAATGAGCTTGCGTCATATCCTGTCAAAAGTGGAAACTTTCATGAGTCAAATTCCCTGAAAAATTCCAATTTTTCATCTCTTGATGACCTTAAATGACCTTGACCTTGGGGTCAGAGGGCAAATGACTCTTTTGAAATGAAGGGTCCATTATAGTTCATATGTGTGCAAAAAATGAAAATTCTATTTTCAATGAATCAAAACATATGACTCAAAAGGTTTTAAAAAAAATGATTTGGTGACCTTGACCTGCAATTTTGGAATGTTCCACCATCTTGAATTTTGTAAACTTTTAGTATGTTAATAAGGAGCACTCAACGTACCTAAAACCGTTGAAAAACTTTCTGTTCCAATTTGTTCTAGGTTGAACTCTAATTCTACTGGACTATATGTGTTTTGCCTTATTTAGGAAAATGATGGAAAGTATTATCAACACGGTCTTATGGATCGCATTTGAGATAAAGAGACTTTTATGCAATTTAAGTGGCATATAGTGACAGGTCAATTGTTGACCTTTGACCCCATTCTAGGAGAATGATGCATGCTGGGATTACTAAATTTGGCAATCCAGATTGCCATGACATAGACCATAAAAACAACCTTATTGAGCCTTCCTACCCCTAGATTTTCCATGGTACAAAGTATATTAACCAGTTATGGACCTCCAATTTTTTGGTTTTTTTTCGGACCATTTGTTATTTAAGCGGGATTTAGTGATGGGTCAATTATTGATCTTTGACCCCATTTTAGGAAAACGATGCATGCTGGGATTACTAAATTTGGCAATCCAGATTACCATGACATAGGCCATATAAAGAACCTTATTGGGCCTTCCTACCCAAAGATTTTCCATTGTACAAAGGGTAATAACCAGTTATGGACATCCAATCTTTGGTGTTTTTCCCACCATTCAACCTTCTATTTCATGACCTTGACCTTGTCCAAGGTCAAACATTTTACAGACTTTGAAAGGTATTTAATAGAAGAATAATTGTGAAAAGTATCAACTAGGCTGCACAAATAACATCTGAGATAAAGAGATTTTTATGCCATTTAAGTGGGATTTAGTGACCAGTCAATCATTGACCTTTGACCCCATTCTAGGAGAATGGTGCATGCTGGGAATATCAAAATCAGAGAGCAAGGTTGCCATGACATATCCAATAAAAATAAACTAATTGTATCCATCAATGCATTGAATAATTATCCTGATATCTCGATTTGAGATGTTTACAAAATACAAAAACATTAGATAATCTGGGACCCTACCCAGAAAAAAACATCGCAGCAGAAAACATTGCAGAAGTCAGTTAGCGAGAGAAATCCTGCCCAGAAAAAATGATTCTCCGAAAACATCGCTGAATTTTAAAAACATCGCACCCAGAAAAATGCTCGCAAACTTAGCGAGGGATTTTGCGAGCGGAATTATTCCCATCGCACAATTTAAAATAGACATAAATGTACCTTTATAATGAAACGAAGCTACAGACGTCCCGACCCTCGGGCAGCTACCATGTGAATGAGGACTTCGACGTTCTCATACGTGGGTTACCATGACCTCACTTGTTACCTCGGAGATGTTGTTGCAACATCTCCAAGGGTGCCATTGTTGCTAGGAATGAATTGCTAGCCAGTTTCCATTAGTATTTCCGTATTAGGGCAATATAATGGAAGAGAGTCAATAAAGCAGAAAAAATTCATAATACCCTAGTGGGTTATTTTATAAATTATTTTTGCATTGTTTAAAGATCTCCTTCCCAGTAAAATTCATTTAACTGGTTTGGCACTACATGGTTTCGCTAATAATAGCTCAAAAAAAAAAAAAAAAAAAAAAAAAAAATGTACCTTTATCATATAATTTTCTTGTTCAATCTTCGAGGGCATGTAGTCTTTAGTAATCCTGAGAAGTAAGGAGCTCTAATCATTGATTAATTCTTGTGAATTCGTGTGAATCATAAGAACGTCATAATTTTTAATTTCGCCTCCTTTAAATGACGACGTGTGGGATGTTGTACCATTACCGTCATCGTCATGACGACGTTATTTCCGATCGCTGAATTAACTTGTTGGTACGTAACTTGAGATATCTAGCCTAAATTGAACTTTTGATGCTAAAATCTGTTAATAAATACATCTCGTAGCAACAGAAGCAGAAATAGCTTCAAATTGGTACAAGAGATATCCTCAAACCAATGTTTTCTGTTCTGCGATGTTTTCTATACTGCAATGTTTTCTATTCTGCGAGCAAAAGTGACTGCGATACATCGCAGGATGTATATGACAGCGATGTTTTTTCTGGGCACCTTGGACGAAAAACATCGTTGTCATTGCAATATAATCGCTGATTTCCCTCGCAAACCAGGTTTGCGATGTTTTTTTCTGGGTGGGGTCCCTGCCACGTCTATCTGACTGTCCTAAATGTGTACCGGTATGGTTATACAATCGTTCTATATATATGTATAATTATGGGTCAGATTCTCTGGTGACATACAATTTGCTAAATCATACATTTCTTCATTCCGTCATTCGCCGTCTCAGTACAAATCATGTAATTCCTTTTATTTTTGTTTCATTGCGATGGCAACGAATTCTTCTTTCAGGAAATGCAGTGTGTAATCAACCTTTTTCTTCACCTGCCAACTCGGCGGGTGAAATCAGATATTTACCTGCCCACACAGAAATATACCTGCCTTCAATAAAAGAAGATCAAGTGATTTCAATCACACAATTAAATTATGAAAGATCATCCTTTCTTTGTACCAAAACTGCGATAAAGAGCATTTGTCTTAATGTCTAATAAATGTTCAAGGTTGTATTTTTGTATTCGAATATTTTTTATTCAGCAAAAACATTATGTAACGAATACACTATATCTCAGTCGTTGCTGACAAATCCAAGTTTGTCAAAGAAAAAATAGAGAATCAATAATAGTCAGAATAATTGTCAGCAAAGATTACATTGAGAAAATAAATACCTAGGACAGATAAGAAACCGCTGCCATCCTACGCTATTGGTCTGTCTGTCTCCCCCCCCCCCCCCCCCCCAACCCACTCTGTCATTTCTTTATCTCCCTCTCTCTGTGAGGGAGAAATTAAGAGAAGAATTCGCCCACAAATTACTGACAGAGGTACTGGAAGGGTACTGGCAGAGGTACTGGAAGGGTACTGGAGGAGATACTGGAAGAGATACTGGAGGGGTTACTGGAGGAGGTACTGGAGAAGGTACTGTAGGGGGTACTGAAGGAGGTACTGGAGAAGGTACTGTAGGGGGTACTGAAGGAGGGACTGGAGGAGGAACTGGAGGAGGTACTGTAAGGGGTACTGGAGGAGGTACTGTAAGGGGTACTGAAGGAGGGACTGGAGGAGGAAATGGAGGAGGTACTGGAGGGGATACTGGAGGAGGCACTGGAGGGGGTACTGAAGGGGGTACTGGAGGAGGTACTGCGCCAATAGGCGCAGCGCTGTGCTGCGCAGCACTCTAGAGTGCAGCACTATGCTGCGCAGCACTCTAGAGTGCAACACTGTGCTGAGCAGCACTGAGCAGCATTCTAGAGTGCAGCACTGTGCTGTGCAGCACTCTAGAGTGCAGCACTGTGCTGCACAACACTCTAGAGTGCAGCACTGTGCTGCGCAACACTCTAGAGTGCTGCACAGTGCTGCGCAACACATTAGAGTGCAGCAACACTCTAGAGTGCCTCACTGTGCTGCGCAACACTCTAGAGTGCAGCACTGTGCTGAACAGCACTCTAGTGTGCCGCGCAACACTCTAGAGTGCCGCACAGTGCTGCGCAACACTCTAGAGTGCAGCAACACTCTAGAGTGCCGCACTGTGCTGCACAACACTCTAGAGTGCCGCACTGTGCTGCGCAACACTCTAGAGTGCAGCACTGTGCTGAACAGCACTCTAGAGTGCAGCACAGTGTCGCGCAACACTCTAGAGTGCAGCACAGTGCTGCGCAACACTCTAGAGTGCTGCACTGTGCTGTGCAACACTAGAGTGCAGCACAGTGTCGCGCAACACTCTAGAGTGCAGCACAGTGTCGCGCACTGTGCTGCGCAACACTCTAGAGTGCTGCACAGTGCTGCGCAACACTTTAGAGTGCAGCAACACTCTAGAGTGCCTCACTGTGCTGCGCAACACTCTAGAGTGCAGCACTGTGCTGAACAGCACTCTAGTGTGCCGCGCAACACTCTAGAGTGCCGCACAGTGCTGCGCAACACTCTAGAGTGCAGCAACACTCTAGAGTGCCGCACTGTGCTGCACAACACTCTAGAGTGCCGCACTGTGCTGCGCAACACTCTAGAGTGCAGCACTGTGCTGAACAGCACTCTAGAGTGCAGCACAGTGCTGCGCAACACTCTAGAGTGCAGCACTGTGCTGCACAACACTCTAGAGTGCAGCACTGTGCTGCGCAACACTCTAGAGTGCTGCACAGTGCTGCGCAACACTTTAGAGTGCAGCAACACTCTAGAGTGCCTCACTGTGCTGCGCAACACTCTAGAGTGCAGCACTGTGCTGAACAGCACTCTAGTGTGCCGCGCAACTCTAGAGTGCCACACAGTGCTGCGCAACACTCTAGAGTGCAGCAACACTCTAGAGTGCCGCACTGTGCTGCACAACACTCTAGAGTGCCGCACTGTGCTGCGCAACACTCTAGAGTGCAGCACTGTGCTGAACAGCACTCTAGAGTGCAGCACAGTGCTGCGCAACACTCTAGAGTGCAGCACAGTGTCGCGCAACACTCTAGAGTGCAGCACAGTGCTGCGCAACACTCTAGAGTGCTGCACTGTGCTGTGCAACACTAGAGTGCAGCACAGTGTCGCGCAACACTCTAGAGTGCAGCACAGTGTCGCGCAACACTCTAGAGTGCTGCACAACACTCTAGAGTGCTGCACTGTGCTGCGCAACACTCTAGAGTGCTGCACTGTGCTGCGCAACAGTACTCTAGAGTGCTGCACTGTGCTGCGCAACACTCTAGAGTGCTGCACTGTGCTGCGCAACACTCTAGAGTGCTGCACTGTGCTGCGCAGCCAGTATATGGGGGAGGAGGTTACTGGAGTAGGTTACTGGAGGAGGTTACTGCAGTAACCTCTTCCAGTAACCTCCTCCCCCAGTATACTGGCGGCTACTGTATGAGGTACTGGAAGAGGGTACTGGAGGCAGTTACTGGAGGAGGTACTGGAGGGAGTTTTGAAGGATTATTCTATCAAGTAATCTTACCTAGGCGGATGAATATATCCATACACATGTGCGGTATATATTGTATGCGCATATATAATAATTGTATAATAGTATTTAAGGGAAACGGAAAGAGAGAAGGGGAGGAAGGGGAGAAAAAGAGGGGAAGAAGAGAGCATAGAGGGGGATGGCAAAGAAGGAAAAACAGGGAGGGGGGTGGAGTTAGGAGAGAGAGATCGAGGGTGAGAGATCAGACGGGGAGGGGAAGAGCGAGGAAAAAGAGAGAGGGTGAGGTAGTAGGGTGGTGGAAATTGGATGATGAGAGGGAGAAGCGGATACAGAGAGAAGGGGGGAGAGAGAAGAAGGCAGGGGAGAGGAGAGGGGTATAGTGTAGGGACAGGGAGAGAGAGGGGGGAGAGGCAGGGGGAGAAACGGAGGAGAGGCATGGAGAGAGGGGGAGGGTAGAAAGAGGACGGGTACTTTGCTAATAGTATATACCACTATCAAAACGTCAGATAGGAGAACATACGAGGAGATGCGATGAGTTGATCAATACAAATGACAAAATTGTTGCGAGGGTTGTTATGCAAACCACCCCTCGTAAGTCTGTCATATCTCGTAAGTCCCTCGGAAGTCCAAAAGATGCGATAGGAAACGAGGAGATGCGAGCCACTTACGAGCATTTTGTTATACAATGGGCCCATTTTTTAAAAAAAATTGTAATGGTTTTAATATACCATCACAGGTTAATCATGGTACTGACACATACAATTGGTTTATTCTGAATAGAAAAAAATCATGTAAATTATGACGATCATTATGCCCAGAAAAAAACTTTTCAATGACTGCAGTAGAACCAGGAAGCCGTGTGATTCCTGAGTGCAGTTCTACATATCTAATATCAAGTGACTTCAGGGAATGACACGACTTCCTGCTTATAGTGCAGTGACCCCCATTATAAGAGTGGCAAATGCGTGTGGAGAAAGGGGACTGCAGAGATGACGCAGTCAGTGACAGTTTCAACGCATCACACATCTCTGTGTGTGACTCAGGTAACCCGATACCTGTACTTTGTAACCTATGATAATGTATGCAAATCACCAGTTAGGATATATATGCAGGGGACTGATGATATCTCCTGCCTTCAGAAAGGACTGTCTGCAACTTAGCTATATTTGCTATTGCCTGACTTAGGTCTACATGTTTTAGGAAAATATTCAACTCCTGCACCTGTGAGCATTTTGTATAATAGCAGCTAAGGTAGTATCATAAGACATGGACTTCTTCACAAGAAACATGAGTGAGTATATTCCATAATTGCAAACATTGTTTGTCTTTAGTTGGTTAGAAAATGGTGCCTTTCATTGATTAATTTCATTGAAACATTATATCAAACTTTGATCACATTGCAAACATCGACTCAATCACAGGTTCAAGTTAATCCAAGTCCATTATTGGTTGATTAAATAATTGTTTGGAATAAATACAGGTTAACTAACAAGTTGGTTGAAGGAGCTTGAATATTGCACGAGTTGTGTGCAATATTCTAAGTTACTGAAACCAACGAGTTAATTAACAGATTTATTATACATGCTTTGAATCATAAAAATAGAAAAAAAATTGAGTCATAAATTTGAATTTACCGGTAACCTTGGTAAAAATCCAGATTGGTTGCCATGACAACCCCATGTAAATCACTACCCGATGTGCATGATTGCATTTCTGACCTAGTTTTGACCTGGAACTTTTGACCTGATACTGACCTGGTGCTTTACTAGTGGAAATTGTAAACGGTTGTGAGGCTCAAACTTGATTTTACAATGCTCTATGGACCCGATTTATAAATGCACTTTTGATGCTCTCAACGATGCACTATTGGCCAGTGCATTTTATGCTCTTATGATGCTCTCAATAATGCACTATTAACCAGGTTCAAAAACGCAGTTATGATGCACTCAGGGAGGCCGTTTCATTGTGCTGTTAGAGAGGTATATTTTTCTCACAGAAAGGTTTGATGGGAATCAATATTCCCAAAAGAGTTCAAAGAGAATTTAGGGCAGGGCATGTGTTGCCCTCTCTTTATATGCAACATTTAATTTCATCAATTCATTAATTTCATCTTCTTTGTGACCGTGATGGCATAGCATTATTTGTTGTGTTCCAGTTGTGTGGTGGCTCTGCCCCACCCAAGGACTAGGGATAATCTATATGTACAATCATTAGGGTGTTTTGACCACAGCATTTTTCAATATAAAACGGGTATATAACACACATATACTATAGGAGTATATCACTTATGACATTCCTAGGTACATGATGTGGAATATCAATAGTGGTATAAATGCCACACAAGTGATTGCAGCACTTTTATTGTAAAAGAAATTGTAACTGCACCACAGTTACCATTTTCGCCACCTGGTGAAAACAGTACCGCCACCTGGTGAAAACAAGAGGCATAATGGTAGGCCTATGGGATGATACACCATGAATGATTGATGGTATTATGATCAATTCTTAACTAAGGGAACACATAGGATATTGTTTTAATGTTTTCATAATAGCTTGCAACCTTCTACTCTAGAAACCAACGTGCTAATCACTACTACACAGCTGTGTGTGAGAGATGATAAGAGAGAGAAACAGACAGGAACAGAAAGAGAGTGAGAAGGAGCTAGGGGAGAGGCAGACAGGTAGATTGCAATTGAAAGAAACTAAGAAAGAGATGGGCGGGAAAGGAGAGGAAGGGCAGGTATTATTTTTTCCGGAATATATATTGAATATATCCATAGTATATATATGTGATGTGTTACAGGAAAATGTGTCACAAGTCTCAAAATTGATATCTAAAGTGCCTCCCATATTATTATGATATAAACCAATAAAATTCATTCTGCCGTTCTACTAAAACTGAATTAAAGTACTAACTTCTGTCTTCAGATTTGTCTGAATGTGAAGTGTTTACACTCGAAATGAAGCTTAGGTTAAGGCAAATGTGGCTATGCAACCCGTACTTGTATAGCTGTAATATTAAGTGCGTCATCGACGATGGCGCGTGATCGCCACAATTATGACCACTTGTAAAAATCTCAAAAATATTGCTTTCCACTAGATAGCTCATCTCCATTAAAATGCTTTCAATCCGAATAAAAAACATTATCCCAGAACCCGTGAATGTCAGCCCTGTTTTCAGATTTATAATCTGACAGTGAGTTTCTCCATAATAAATTATTTCCGTCAGCAGCATCAAGTCGTTCAAATCGTTATAAATCACCCGATCTGGGCCCGCACAGGTTCCTTTTAATTTTGAACGTTTTTCAAAATGATTTATTCACAAGATCTTAAGAATTAAATCAGTGTGAGAAGTATTGGGGGGGGGGGGGGGGTAATATGGAGGTACACTTAGGTTGTTTAGCTTTGTGCATAGGGGTTTCTTTTACTCTGTGTCAGACAGTGAGTATGAATGTCAGAGTCTCAGATATTCGCGCAGGGAGTGTGAATGCCAGGTGAGGGAGCAGTGTCAGCTATTGTGGCGTGTTGTGGCTTCATTGTGTTGTATAATTTCATGGTACTCGTGGGGACGAATTTGGTTTCAATTATTATTTACAATAGAAGTGTTGCAATTGTTTTAGGTTATACAGATGAATATCTAAGATTCTCAAATTAAGTCAAAATGCTCTATACCCAATATATAATTTTTTGCGGTTCTGGTCCTCCCAACCATCTGCTACTGACCAGGTGTAAAAAACACAGTTATGATGCACTCAGTGAAGCACTTTCATTGCTATTGCTGTGTGAGGGAGTTACTGAGTAAACATTATTCATTCACTCATAATCATGATCCATACAAATAAACAGGACATTTACGTAGAGGTTTAATTTATAAATATTTTATTCTTTATAGGCATATGTGATCCTTTTTCTTTTTTTAGGCAAATGAGTCATATGTCGCAAAATATGGATTTTGAGATATCATCATAATTATTTGAAAAGAGGAGATCAAGCCATTTCCAATGAAAGTAAACACTCGGACATTTAATAAGTATTTCTATATTTCATGTTTGATATTTTTATTTTTGAAAAAAAAAAGTTTGCTGTTTCTGGATGGACAATTACCAGTAAAGTAACTAAATACATTCTGTACAAAAGCCTTCAAAACGCAGAAATATATTTAAATAAATTGTCCTGAAATTTGTTACATGGATTTATATGATTATAAATGCTAACCCTCAAGAAATCTGAACATTTCGATAAAGAGATCTTGTGAAAAAAAACCTTGAAAAATATATTTTGTGCGACCTGTGACTCATTTTCCTGGAACACATCACATATATGATAACACCATGTTTGATTTTATGCTAGATATATTAGTATATTCGAAAAAGGAACCATTTTCACCAACATAATATGTAATGAATTGTCTAATGTTAGATCTACAATATTTGATGTACTTCAACTGCATGTAACTAGTGCATTGATACCTGATTTATATACCTACATTTGATACGCATTGTTGAGGGGCATATGATGATGCACATTACATCAGGTGCAAAACCAGGTGCAAAACTGCTTTTTTGAGAGGATTGCACTTTTGTGACTGGGCAGTTGCACTTTTGCATGCACTGGCGGATTTTCCAATGCACAACGGGTAGTGAAATATGTACTATGCGTAAATCACTCTAGATACATTGTTTTCAGAGCTATGCATGCATAATAAAACCTATGATATAAGTGTTATCAAATACAAAGGAGGGACTTCTGCCCATGGCATAATGTTAATATGTATTTTCTCTGTACAAATATATTTATTTCGGGGGAGTATACAAAAAACACTTGTGAGTGTTTTTTTTTATCATGTCCTGATATTGTTCATGTTACATACAGCGAGATTAAGGACAAAATAATAATAGGTGTTTTCCGATTTCCCTGGGCCATTTAGTATATCAATAAGGGATATTGATAGTACCCAAAAATGATCAGAAACTGTCTTTTACAATTTGTCCCAGGTCTAATTTTTCTCCTAGACTATAATTGAAAGGTCATCAGTCTGAAAAGGGGTTTGTTCTTTTACCCCTAGGGGACTTTGGGGGTGAGTTTCCCATGTGCAGTGCTAACTATGGTTGTCCCAATTGTAGTTTCACTTTCCATAAGTCAATTTAGCAAGATAAGAGCTTTCATAAGGGCTTACTAGGAAGCTTCTATGATGACTTTGAAATTTTGACACTTGTGAGCTGAAAATTGTCAGCCATCTTGGATTTGAAGGTCAAAGCAAGGTCAAATCTTCAAACTGATATCAGATATGGATTCCTCAGCCCCTAAAACCCTGATAAGCATCTGCTGGACTGCATGCTGGGCCAAACCATTGAAATATAAATTGTCATAATGGTTGATGGCGGCCATTTTGGATTTGGGGCTCTCACGGGGTTTCCCCGCACTTTCGCAAGGGTCGCCCCCGCTCATTTTTTTATTTGCCCTTCATAGATGTCAAATCCACTGAGAAACCAACCTCTACTCTCAACGGTCACAGAAGTGCTCCAGATGACCCAACTATGTAGATGCTAAACGTCACACAAAATGTAATATGTCCCTAATTAGTTCTAATGAAACAGGAGGCCTAAACAATGTGTGATTATTGCTAATGGTTTTTCTTACTAACAATGGTATATGTGTGAGAGCACAGCGCTGGTGGAGGTGTACTTTTAAAAACATATCAGTTGTTTTGTCCCCAATCAGAAAGGATATATATATATGAAATATATATGTGAAATAGGAAAAATATCCATCCAATATCCTTTTTGGAATATCTTTTCCTCTTCCTTTTCCTTATATCCACTCCTTTTCACCCAAATTTACTATGATGTATTCCTACGCCAACATCCTCATCTCCTCATAACACCTTACCTCTATAAGTAATGGAAGTCAAAGCAGGTCTGGGGAATTAAAATTTATTATTATAATAATAAATGTTTTATTTCATATAAAATGTAGAAGTATAAAAGGAGGGTGATGAGTGTAAAATTGTAGATTTGAAAATTGTGATTTGATTATGAAAAGATGGTAATAAATATCAGAATGATATTTATATAATGGTTGTTAGTAAATGGTGTAGGTTTGTGCATGGGTGGGAATTTTGAGAAGTGTGGAAGGTCGAAGCAGAATAGAAGTGACTGCTGAGAGTGGTTTGAAGTGAGAGCACAGGTATGTGCGTGTATGCATGTGTAAGTGGTAGTGGTTGAGGGGGATGAATGAGTGAGTGCAATATTATATATAAGTGTTTTTATTTCCAAATTGTCATACAATTACATAGAAAAGGGTCATATCTCAGTCAATGAACCCATTGTTTTTCTTAGAGCGCCCATATGCTATCAAAATATTATTACAACTCTTCTCTTAATAGAATGTGCATATTCAGTTCTTCTTCAATTAGTCTGATCTTTTTCTCTGTAATTACACTATATCATTAAAACATGGTATAATCATCACCAACATCTTATTAACTATGTACATTCATTCAATGAGAATAAAATTTAAAAACTTTAGTCCTCTTTGTTTTTAGCAACTTAAAAGTTCCTGATATATAACAATATAGACCATACTTCTCGATGATAATATATAGCAGATTATTCCCACTTTTCAACAATACATGCATACAAGACTTACAAGCTTGAAAAGATGAAATCTAGTATTGTAATTTCAATCTGTAAATTCACAATAATATACAATTGTATATATGGCTTGATTACTTACTAAACCCTTATCCAATCTGGATTCATGTTTTAATCATTTTGTACCATATAATGATTTTTCAGATACATTCTGAAATTGACCAGATCTTCTACCCTCAAAAAATGTTTTTTTTTCTGAGTTCCATAAATAGGGTGCCTTATACAAGAAGGACCTTTTTATCGTCTCTGAATGAGGAGTTATAATTTAAAATCCCCCAAAAGTAACATGGTGAAAAAAAAATCAGGTATGGTCAAAACAATTTTAGACAGGGGAAGATTATTCTAGGTAGGTGGTGGTGGGGTTAAATCGGAAACACACCTATTTTCCCCCCCTAAACATTGAGTCCCTGCAACTAGTTAATCATTTATTAAATGTTTGTTCTAATTGATTTCAACAGCTTCTGATGAAACAATATTTGACATCACATCAGTGGCAGGGACAGAGGAGCTGAATGCTACACCAACTGAAGCAACAACTGCCTGGAATCTATCAACGGACACATCTGGTTCAGAGGCTGTACCACCGCTTGTTCTACCTCACGGCTTCTACATTTTTTTCATGGCAGTCCGTATTCTCTGGGCCATCTTTGCTATATTTGGCAACTCTCTCACCATCACAACTGTCTATAAATATGAACTTCTACAGACCAATTCCAACTACTTCATCTGCAGTTTGGCCGTGGCAGACATGATCAGTGTCCTTGGGCTGCCATTTGAATTTTTGCATGATGCCCACAGAAGTGGAAAGGCCTTCATAACATTTTGCCTTACTGAGAAGACAATCTCACTCATTCATTCAAGGGGTAATTTTAATAATATATTCCTAATCGCAGCTGATCGACTGTTTTGTGTGGCAAGTCCATTGCAGTACAAAAGGTTGCTTACAGGGAAGGTAGTGTTTGTCATTGTGTGCATCATGTGGATTTACCTATGCCTGGAGACTCCTCTGATTATGGTCTTCCATAATAAACTGGATGAAGGGCTCCCTTGTAGGATAGTTGTATTCCTGTCCAAAGATGTTTATGTAAATTACTTAAATCCACGATTTTACATAACATTTATTTCTACCATATTGTGCTATGCAGTCATTGCTATTATTGCTTATTCACATAAGCGTAAGATCATGGCACAAACAGAGGCATACAATTCAGCTGAGGCACTCCTAATGAAAAAGCAGAATAAGATAACAAAAATGATGGCCACTGTACTGGGTCTTTACTGTGTAACTTATGTTGTATCTCATGTAATGGGTAACCTTCTTCGGTACAATCCAAGCACACCACTGTATATCATAGAGTTGGTTATATTGATGTTTTACACCAATACCTGGGTCAACCCTCTAATCTATGCCTGGAGGGACCAACAATTGAGGAAGCATTTCAAGAAAATTCTCTCCATTAATAATTCAGTCACTGTTTCAAGTAATGTGCCCATGTAAACTGTTTTATTGTCGGTTATTTACAACCAGAATGAAAATATTTAGATTTCATGCATGGAGTATCATAGCCTTGCTATAAGGAGTGTGCGTGAACTACTATATGGAGTGTCCAAAAACTTGTGTGTATAGGCTTATTATATGGAGTGTGTATAGACTTAGTATAGGCTTATTATATGGAGTGACCATAGACTTAGTATAGGCTTATTATATGGAGTGTGTATAGACTTAGTATAGGCTTATTATATGGAGTGACCATAGATTTAGTATAGGCTTATTATATGGAGTGACCATAGACTTAGTATAGGGTTATTACCGTATTTCCTTGAATAGGTACCCCCCGGCGCTCATTAAGTCAAGGGACTTTGTACCAGGCGCTTATTCAAGGCCCGGCGCCTATTCACAGAAGATAGAATGAGCATGGAAATTATAGATTTACTTTCCCAGAATCTCATATATTTAGGGAAATCATTTGTAATTTACAAGTCCAATTTACAAGATTAGACAGGAATGGCTTACCTTTAAGTCTGAACTCAATAAAAATCCATTTGGTAAATATTTTAATTATAATTACTGACTAACAGTCTAAGTATTTGTGTTCCTTTCATCTAAAACATACTGGTCTTAATTTGCCATGATTATATCCCAAATCTTTCAGAAGGATCATCATAAAATGGTATATATATAAACCGCATAAGGTTATGCCAGTGTCTGGTTACTGTTATCTCAGGAGTAAACTCAAGCTCACCAGCAGCATGAAACTGGATACTTAAGCCTGCTGGATGGCATCCTAATTAAAATTGTTTGTTTAATAATAACCTCAAGAGACTTAATCTGCACAACAGAAATGACACTTCTAAAGATAGGCAAAGCCAAACCAGTGATAAATCATTACCACTACAGCTAATTATAGTGACTGACAAGTCCAAATTGTATTGTATCATTTGTTTTGATACATATGATAGCTTAACCCCGGCGCCTATTCAAGGCCCGGCGCTTATTAGTAAATCATGCTCTGCCCCCGACGCTTATTCAAGGCCCGGCGGTATTTCAAGGAAATACGGTATATGGAGTGTGTATAGACTTAGTATAGGCTTATTATATGGAGTGTCCATAGACTTAGTATAGGCTTATTATATGGAGTGTGTATAGACTTAGTATAGGCTTATTATATGGAGTGTGTATAGACTTAGTATAGGCTTATTATATGGAGTGACCATAGACTTAGTATAGGCTTATTATATGGAGTGTGTATAGACTTAGTATAGGCTTATTATATGGAGTGTGTATAGACTTAGTATAGGCTTATTATATGGAGTGTGTATAGACTTACTATAGGCTTATTATATAGAGTGTGTATAGACTTAGTATAGGATTATCATATAGAGTGTCCATAGACTTAGTATAGGCTTATTATATGGAGTGTGTATAAACTGCTATATGTAGTGTCCAAAGACTTAGATATGGAGTTGGCAGGAATATTGAATAAAACCGTTTAACACAGCTAACAGTGCTTCTTGCCATATATCAACAAAAATATTGGATTTGCACGTCTCACTGTGCATGTCTACTGCACAGTGCATGCTGGGATTGATTAGAGGGGCTAATCTAATTAGAGGAAAGCAGCTCGGGACTGAGAGAAACTGGTCTTAATAGAGAGGTGGTCTCTATAGAGAAGTGGTCTTAATAGAGGGATGGTCTCTATAGAGGGGTGGTCTTTTTGCGGGGTTCCACTGAAGTAGCAAAAAATGATAGATATTTTTTCAAATTGTCCAAATGATGCTTAAGATATAGCAAAGCAAATATACAAATAGTATTTCTTGTCACAAAATAAAATATCTATTACTGTATTCTCTGCTACTCTAGCTACAATTAAGTAATATAGATGATATAAGCATGAAGAGAAACATTGAACTTTGGAGTATATATAATAGGGGAATTGCATGTCTCACCGCACATGTATGTTACAGTGCATTCAGGGATGGATACTGAGAAATCTGACATACAAATATTTGGCAACATTTTCATTAAAAATTGCAAGAATATTTTCATTCATATAGCTTGCATAAATTATCTATGTTAAACAAATGCATGATGGGAAAGATGGGAGCTTGTGTTATGGAAACATGTATAACACATGGATATTGACATTAGACCATTGATAAATATTCTATACTGAACAGTGCATATTTTCTAGAGATTTTAGATTGTACCATTAGTCCCAGAATTCCATGCGAATCTAGAGAGTATGATGGCACCAGTAGAGGCCTATTGTCACAGTTTGATGGGAATGAGGGGAAGTCTTGGGCTATTTACCGTATTACGTTCATAAATACATAAATATAGTATATATTTATAGGCTGTCATTGCCCACCATTCCGCCCACCATTCTCCTTACTATCCCGCGGCTAGTGGCATTAAAATCGTTTAGTTTTTGTGTGAAATTTGTGCGGTAAGCATCGCCAATGTATAGGCGATGCTTCTGCACATATATAGCTTTGTTTATGGGTGTTTGGGCGCTGCTGGTGGCGCTACCTCATGGGAGGGTAAGAAACCATTCTCTCAGCTGTCAAGTGTCACGCCAAGCCTACGACCATGGTTATGGCGTTGAGTTTTCATCCTAAAGATAGGGTCGACGCGAGAGGTCAGTCACACCGTAATTATACCAGTAAGAGCTAAAAAATCTTGGTCAAATCTCTCCCTAAGGGTCTGACTTAGGCAGTCAGCTAAGTTGTGGGTCTTGGACAACGAGAAATAGAGGGTGTTTCCCGATCGTGGAGAATGTTGTTAAGTACTATGTATCTCCGATTGGACGGGCGGCGATTTGTCTGGCTTTGGCTTTATGCGTTGCATAATTATTAATTATGCCATTTCGCCAGCTAGTCTAGATTCAAAATGGCGGCTATGCAACTCCCCTATTGAGGCTAGATATCAATATATTTACACTTCTGAGACAACCAATTCAAGACAGGTGACAAGAAGAATGGTTTATTTGTGATCGTTTATTTCTTCATGGGTATCATCCTACAAAAGCAAATACCCTACAAAAGCAAATACTCTAAAGCTGTTTTATAGTCTCTAATCACTTCTTTCCCCCTTCAAAAACTTCATCTAAATCTAATTTAGAGACTAAATAATGAATTCCATTCCATTGACATAATATAATTGATCAAACTGACATGTACTTTGACTCTGTAAGTAATGTGTAAAGTTATCTTATATTCATGTAAAATCTTTGATGTATATACCATGCATACTAACAAATATCATGTATTTACTACACGTTTATTGAGTGACATTCATAATATGGACATAAAGGGACATATCATATTATGATCAATAGTGTTGAGACAACTAATTTCAGTTTCATATAGAGGTAATAACAAAATGTCCAACCAACTTTTGTATATAAACAAGTTGGCAGCCATCACTTTAACACTTTAACCTGGATCTCTTGATCCTATCGGGACAGATCTATCAGCTAAGGTCTATCACTTTAGCTACTTCACCAGGTTGGCAGTTGTTAGCACAACTAGTATCATTTTAGCTTAGAGGGAATAAGCAGACAGAAATCACTCCAACATCCAATCCCCTCAGCACTGTGTGAACAGTATAATGGATGCCATGTCCAACCAACTTTCTATATAAATTATACATATTCCCAAACAGTATAACTTTCCAGACTATCCTTAGGGCCTTATTTCTTCATGGGTACTATCATACAAAAAAGCAAATACTTTAAGCTTCTTTATAGTCTCTAATCATGATTAGTATTAATTATTATTACCATATGTATAACTAGTAACAATGAAGGTGCGCAGTAGGAGGTTTTACTTAATAAAACTCTAAAGTTAACTGTTCTCTTTTAATGGTCACTACCCAGCATAAGGCAAAAAAAAATAGGTGTGTTTTCGATTTACCCCCCCACCCCTCCCCCCCACCCTACCTAGAAAAACCTTACCCTACCTTAATTTTTCTTTTACCATACCTGATTTTCCCCCCATCATATCTTACTTTTTTGGGATTTTATGACAAAAAAAGTTTATAAAACCAGGAAAACGGGTTTTCCCTAACGCGAAACTGTCAAAAAGCACATTTCCCATGTTCAAAACAACTATTGTTAGGAAAAAGTCATTTTTTTCAGTTCCTGGGAAGTGGTTTCCAAACAAAAAAAAAGTTACCACCCCCCCTACCTAGTTTTCAGCCAGATAAATCGGAAACACACCTATTTTTTTTTGCCTAATTCAAATGATGGAGAAAATACGTAGTAGCAGCTTGTTATCAATGCATACACACATAGCAAGGAGAGGATCCTTGGCCCTTCTATCCAGACACTGTAGACTGGATGGTGCCTTCACCACTCCCTGGATATCCAACTGTGAAACATATTGCCCTTCACCACTATAGACCAACACCCTGTCATTGTTAGTGTCACTCACGAGGAGAAACTCACCCGTAAACACTGAGGTGACACCTGAAGGTGCAGCCAAATCACCTTCATCACCAATTGTCTTTTTAAGCTTTAAAGAACCATCATAGATGTAGATTTTATTTTCCTCCGCTGAAGTCAGAACAATGTTGTTATTTGGAGAATGATGGATGTCTGTGGGCTGGTAGTATATATATGGTCGTTCACTATGTGTTTCTATCATGCTATCATACTTCATAATACGTCCTCGGCTGTTTCCCACAGGTTTTCGTACCGCAAATGTCAAATCACGATCAATGGCAATGAGATCAGGTGACATGTCCACGAGTTCCCACTGAATTCCAGAATCAGAGTTGTGCCTATGTTCCTGAATGACAGACCGACCCCAGAAGGTTACAGCCCATATTCCATCCGGGGCAGAATTGATCTGTGTGGCCCCTTGTATTGGCCCCAGCACCGAGGCTGTCCAGCTGCTCTTAGCTGCATCCATCTCTAACGTCCATAGTTTTTCTTGGATAAGAACCAGCAGGTCCCCAGATGGTAACCAAGCTATGGAAGGGACCTCTCCTACAGCTAACGCTGGTAATGGCCATTCCCACAGGAGTTGAGCTGCAAAACAATCAAAATAAAGAACAATAACAGGGATTATTATACACGCATTCACTACCGAGGCCCCGACAGCCGCTCATTACTTGTAACACAGTAATGGACTAGTACATTACCGGCGCGTTGTCATGCCGATGCAAGTTTGGTGGCGCAAGATTGCCGAAGCAAGTTTGCCGGAGCGAGTGCTTTCTTCCTCGATCGTTTCACCTGTTTCTAGTTATATTCCTTTTGTAAGAAAACCAGATATGCTAAATCCTATTATTATCTTTTTAATTAAGCATGTTTTACATGCAAAATTAGGCATGTATAATAATCAATTTATAGGACTCGTTTTCCGGAAGGACGCATAAGTAAAGAACTCGATCTATGATCTTGTTCTTTACTTATGCGCTGTGCGTCAACTCGTCCTAAGTAAATAATGAATTATATTCAAAGTCATTTCAACAGTATGAGTCATATTCACACAGCAAAATCGTTCAAGAAATGAATGTGGGGTCATGGCAAAAGTACTGAATCATTTCTGGCAAAGAGAAAAGCAGTTATTTGTGTCTGTGAACGCCACAAAATGGCAGTCCTCATCCGTATTTTCAGTACTGCCTTTAGAGTTGTGAGGCTGCCAAATGCATGATACTGAAGCGGTGTCAGTACCCATAGAGGACGGCCAAGCATGGTCCCGTCCTCTCGGTCTCTGAGCACCACTTAATTTGTTGAATCAAATTTTGTGATTGAAAATTTGAGAATTTCAATTTTAGGGATGAAAATCATGGAATTCAAAGGAAATTGGACACTAAATTAGAATTTCAAAAATAATGATTTCAGTAGAAATATTAAAGACTTTCATCCTTGTATAATACAGGGTTGGTTGAAAAGTGTTTCCTGTAAGTTCATTATTTAGTTGGTTGAAAGAATTAAAAAGTAACACATTTTTTACATGAAAAAAAGATTAACACCAAAATATACCTTTGGAGGGTGGACAGCGTAAAGTGGGTGGCAGTTTAAGTATATTAGGTATTGCACATTTGTACTGAAGATCTTCCTGCAAATCAACATCTTCCACATCCATCTCATCTGGTCCTTTATCGCAGAGCAATGACATAATGTCACCTGTCATAAGTGACCACGGTTGAAAATCAAGAAGGAAAGACACATCATCTGCAAGCTTCTTCCAGTGGGCTGAATGTTGGTAATTCCTTTCCACCTGGGAGTATGAAAAAATTGTGAACTTCGTCTCAGGAAAGAGGTAGAGATAGCAACAGTGAACAAGTTGAAGAAGAATTGTAACCCATTTGTGTTGGCAAATGAAACGTATCACTCTTGTGAAATTTTGACCAATAAAATATGTTTCAAAAAGACATCGAATTTGGCATCTCTGGTAATGATGTTTTTATAACTACATACAGCTACATTAATGTCATAATATTATGGACTGTCTTTGGCTATATGCATGTAAATGAATCATTGCTAATATTTGAAAAGAGCAGGGTATCGTATCCCATTAGCATGTTTCCTCTCTTGCCCTGATAGGACCAAATATACAAAAAGTATTGTATCAAACCAGGGCGTAAAGCAACCAATTTCCTCCCCCCACCACCTCCCTGTTAATCCTAAAATTAAGAATTACTTTTCTATGACTATTCCAGAATTGCATGACTTTCCAGGGCTGGAAAGTCAAATTGGAAAAACTGGAAAAATAATTTGATTTGCATGAGTAAATAATTGAGTTGAAGTCACACAAGTGGAGGAGACGGTGGCAGTTGCACATGATCACGGTTGCTTGTATGACAAGCCATTTGTAAATAATTCGACAAACAGTGTTTATCGGTCGATAAACACTTAAAACACTGTTTTACAAAGGAAAAACAATGTGTAACCTTGAAAAACAGTGTTAATCGAATGATAAACAGTGTTTATAGAGCTAAAACAATGTTTCTCAATGTAAAACAGTGTTTCTCATTGATAAACATAGTTGTTTGGAAAATTTTGTATATCAAGTGATAATGGTACTTTTTAAGCAAAAGTTTGATAAACAAACTTGATAAACTGTTTCTCATAGTAAAGCAGTGTTTATCAGTCGATTAACACAGATTTTAAATAATGATCCTTGATCTTTAATTTGATATCGAAGTGGGTGCATGAAAAACATTGTTTCTCCTCGATAAACATTGTTTCTACTCGATGCTCGATAAACAGTGGTTGCCAACATCCTGGTAGACCACTACTCCTGGTTGCCCTCAAGGTATCCTGCGCTAGGGGCAACTGGGTGGGCAACCGTGTGAGCAGGTGGGCAACCGGGCGGGCAGGCAACCAGCAAGTGGCTGGGTAAGTGGGCAGGCAACCATTAAGTGCATGGGCAACTGGGTAAGTGGGATGGCAATCAGCTAAGTGGGCGGGCAACCTGGAAAGCAGTTAGGCAACCAGGGAAGTGGGCGACAATTGGGAAGTGGGAAGGCAACCGGGTAAGGGGTTGGGCAACCAGGGAAGTGGGTCAGCAATCGGGGTGGGTCAAGGTCGAGAACGATGGAACCCTAGTGGGCAACAAGAGTTTAGGGCAACCCAAATTAGTGGGTACCATTAACCATCTGTTGGACAGGCGGGGGTAGGCCTTGAGGGTAACTGTGTAGTGGGCAGCTAGTGGGCAACATGAGTGTTGGGCAACCATGGGCAGTGGGTTAAACTGTTGGTACAGAGAAAACAGTGTTTTTCAAGGAAAAACAGTTTACTGTTTTTCCTTGTTTAACAGTGTTTCACCTTGATAAACACTGTTTCTCATTGATAAACACTGTTTCTCATTGATAAACACTGTTTCTCATCGATATCAATATCAGAGTTTGAATGTGATAAACACTGCTTTTCCTTGATAAACCGTGTTTCTCCTCCAGAAACGCTGCTTCTGCTTAATAAACACTGTTTCTCCTCCAGAAACACTGTTTCTGCTTGATAAACACTGTTTTTCCTCCAGAAATGCTGTTTCTCCTCCAGATACGTTGTTTTTCCGCCACAAACACTGTTTCTCCTCCAGAAACACTTTGCCAATCTGCTTCCCTGGTTGCCCATTGGCTTCCCGGTTGCCCAACTGTTTCCCAACTGCTTCCCTGGTGGCTCATATGCTTCTCCGGTTGCCCCCTAGTTGCCCTCCCACTTATCTGGTTGCCCTTCCACTTACCAATGTGTTATATTTCCCCAGGTGCCCACCCGCTTACCCACTTGCCCACCCACATACCAGTTGCCAACCTGCTTTCCCTGGTTGCCCACCTACTTTCCCCTAATGCCCACCCGCTAACCAAAACTGGTAGCCCACCTTAGTTGCCCACCTGCTTCCCCGGTTGCCCTCCCACTTCCCTGGTTTGCCCACCCACTTCCCCAGTTGCACACCTACCCCAGTTACCCTTAATCCAGAATGCCTTGAGTGTAGGGCAACCAGGGGTAGTGGCCAACCAGAGGGTTGGGCCACCATGACCAGTGCCTAGAGGGTAACAATCTTTATCAAGCAGAAACTACGTTGGTTTCTGGAGGAGGAACTGCATTGGTTTCTGGAGGAGAAACGATGTTTTTCAAGGAGAAACGATGTTTATCGAGGAGAAACAATGTTTATCGAGGAGAAACAATGTTTATCAATATGAAAATAATGATATCAAGCTGAAATATTGATATCGGTCGATATACAAGTTTTCCTCAAACAATTCTGTGTATCAAAGAGAAACCCTGGTTTACCTTCAGAAACACTGTTCATCGAGCTAAACATTGTTTTTCAATGGGAAAACGCTGTTTATCAAGCTTAAACATTGTTTATCAATTGAAAAACAATGTTTTAGCGTGATAAACAGCGTTTTTCAATTTGAATGTTGATATCACTTGAAAGACAGAGTTTCGAGGTAAAACATTGTTTTTCAAATGACAAACAGTGTTTTAGGTTGATAAACAAGTGTTTATTGACCGATAAACAGTGTTTACCGAATTATTACACAAATGGTTTGCCATATGCTTGTGGTCTGATGGAGGAGCATTATTACTAATCCCCACATTTTTTCCTTCTTTAGAATATTTATACAGCGCATTAACAATTACAATAATGCTTACAACTAGTCATGTAACAGGTGCAATGTCTGGTTTGTAAAACAGATCTGTTTTAGTGATATGGGCTCACAGGTGATATATTCGATTAAGAATTCCATGCCTTCTGCCCATTACTGTCTCTCACTACCATTTAGTGCTATCACTTGTCTAGGTTCTACACTAAGGGACTTAATTACACTAGTTGGTTGGTTGGTTGGTTGGTTGGTTGTGGTTTGGTATAAGTCAGCTTGAGGTAACTTCTTGACTTACTTATGAGTAGGGTGAGGAGGTTTGGGTTTGGGTTAGTCAGCGTGAAGTTTCTGCTTGACATGTGATTGTAAGTTTGTGGTGTTTATGTTTGAAGTAGAGTTTTTAGGGAAGTTTGGTTTGTCAGCGAGAAGTTACCGCTTGACATTTGTAGGTGTTGTGTGCATTGTTATGTCTTGAGTGACTCTTTGAACTGTTCATATGTAGGTGTGTTTTTTTCTGCCGAGGAGAGGCTGTTCCAGGCTTTGGCTACTCTGTAGCATGGGGCGTTTTTGCATGCTTCAGTTTTTGGTAGTGGTAATGGTAGTTTGTTGGTGGGTTGTGAGCGTGTGGATCTAGTTTGGGTGGATGCCTCATGTAGTTGTTCTCTTGAAGGCTTGCACATGGCAAAGCAGGTGTTTTTGACGTCTGTCTGCCAGGCAAGACCCAGTTATGCTTGTTTGTGGGATGCTGGCTCATGCTTCTGGGTGGGTGCGATGATGCAGACTGCTCTGGTTTGGATGCGTACTATTTTGTGTATGTTGTTTTTGGTTGCAAAGTTATATATTGTGGAGCTGTAGTCTAGCGTGGGTAATACCTTTGTTTTGTAGATTTTGAAAGTTCTGTGAGCATATGTCTTATTGTTGGTAGCATGAATAGTTTGTGGTTTGTTGTTTGTATCAGGGCATCTACTTGCTCTTGTGAGTTTGTGGTCTAGTGTGGTGCCTAGGTATTTGTAGTGTGGAACTAGATCCAGTTCAGTGTCATGTAGTTTGAAGTGGTAGGGGCAGCGGATTTTCAGTGTGAAGGCTAGGACTTGGTCTTTATTGTCAGTTTTTTGTGGCACACCAGTCTTGTATTGTGTCTAGGGGTGACTGGAGTGTTGGGACAGTGTTCAACCACTCAATATTGTAAACAGATCAACAGAATGCACCACTTTTACATCCTGGGTATCTCCCTCCTAATATAGAAAATCCAGTAATAGTACTAATCTATGGCATACATACATATGGGTCCGATTTTCAGGAAATGTACAATTAGCAGCTGTACACATTTAGTAAATTCTGCTAAATTAGGCTGCAATTTGGTCAATAGTAGGTAAATTTGAGTATATCCGGCATTGCATTTAATCTAGCAATCTCTTTGGTTAGGTTGAACTGTATTTTGAACTTTATTTTCGTCTGAAATTTGGGTTATTTGAGAAGATTGGTGAAGGTGAATTGTACATTTTCTGAACATCTGACCCTCATAACATTTTGTTATTAAAAAGATACAAAATCAACCAACCTCAAGTTCTATTTTATCCAGTTCATCCAGTTTCTTAGCCGCCCAAACATCTATCCATTGTTTAGCCCTCTTTCGCTGCCATTCAATTACAGCTTCCAGACTCTGTCTTTGTTCAGCGAGAAGCTTCCTATAGTCAAGTAAGTCTGCTGCAACGGTAGCATGCTGATCCTTCAACTCAACAAGGTTCTCTTGCATGGATTCCAAGTCAGTCCCAAACCATTCTAGGTCAGTTTCCTCTTCTTCCAGTATATTTCCAGCCCAATCTTCACTGCACAGCTCACACCTGGGTCAGATTTTCAGAAAATGTACAATTCATCTTCACCAATCCTCTCAAATAACCCAAATTTCAGACGAAAATAAACTTCAAAATACAGTTCAACACAACCCAACAGATTGCTATAATCAATGCAATGCCGACTATACTCGAATTTACCGAGTATTGACCAAATTGCAGCCTAATTTAGCAGAACTTACTAAATGTTTAGAGCTACCAATTGTACATTTCATGAAAATCTGACTCACTTGTAAATTTTTGTATCGTGATAGAATTCAACAGTCTCTTCTTGATCATGTAAGCAGCACCTAGTTGATTGATGGCAATGGATTATTTTAGTCTTTGTTTCATCTTGGGCAGCTTCATTCATCGATACATCCATCTTCTCATCTGAGCTTGTTAGCGTGAGGAAACAGTCATAACAAAATGTTATGAGGGTCAGATGTTCAGAAAATGTACAATTCATCTTCACCAATCCTCTCAAATAACCCAAATTTCAGACGAAAATAAACTTCAAAATACAGTTCAACACAACCAAAGCGATTGCTATAATCAATGCAATGCCGAATATATACTCGAATTTACCGAGTATTGACCAAATTGCAGCCTAATTTAGCAGAACTTACTAAATGTTTAGAGCTACCAATTGTACATTTCATGAAAATCGGACTCACTTGTAAATTTTTGTATCGTGATAGAATTCAACAGTCTCTTCTTGATCATGTAAGCAGCACCTAGTTGATTGATGGCAATGGATTATTTTAGTCTTTGTTTCATCTTGGGCAGCTTCATTCATCGATACATCCATCTTCTCATCTGAGCTTGTTAGCGTGAGGAAACAGTCAGCACAAAGAAAGTTCCCATTGGGTGTAGTTAAATGCATTGGAGTGTCGTCACCTATGGAACGCTTGCAGCTTTCACAATCGTTTTTTACATCCAGTCTCTTAGAAACTAGTTGACAGAGTTCTTGGAAAGCTTCGTCCACATCCAGACCAAGGTCTCCATCTTCACCAGATGGTGTTGCCAGAGAAATAACACCACAGACTGGGCATTTAACCTCTTCTTTTTTGTCATCTTTTAGGGTAAAACTTGCGCCTAGAACAAATATTTGTATGGTCAGAAATAGCTAAAGAGAAGAGAAGGGCCAGACTCTTAAAGTGGCTAAGATAGTTAAAATGAGTGGTCATGAAATCTTGTGAAACCGTTTCAGGGTGCACCAACAGTCAGGGTGGACACAATTGATGGATCATCTTTGAAGTAGATCCAAGCCCATTTGAGGAGGGGGAGGAGGGGGAGGAGGAGGAGGAGGGAGGGCAGGGTTTGGGGGTTCTCCCCATAAGAAAATTCTGAAAATATACTGATTACATGGTGCACTTCATATCCAGTACTAACATCTAAGTACCAAATGGGGTCTGCACTGAAAGCAAAAACGTCTTCATTCTAAACAGTCGTGAAGACGCTTTTTTTGCCCCCACTTTTGAGACGTTTTTTTCCCCAAAACGTTCTCAAAAACGTTTAGAGGGAAAAACGTCTTCAAGCAAAAAAGTGTTTAGAGGGTAAAACGTCCTCAAGTAAAAAAGTGTTTAGAGGGTAAAACGTCCTCAAGTAAAAAAGTGTTTAGAGGGTAAAACGTCCTCAAGTAAAAAAGTGTTTAGAGGGTAAAACGTCCTCAAGTAAAAAAGTGTTTAGAGGGTAAAACGTCCTCAAGTAAAAAAGTGTTTAGAGGGTAAAACGTCCTCAAGTAAAAAAGTGTTTTCAGTAATCATATGGTCTTGATTAACATATTTAGGTCATCGTTTCTCAGGTTATGGATATTTAATATTTTGCACTTTATAATGCTTCTAGGGATGTAGGAGCTGGAACAACACAACACAACAATGGCAGATTCAGTCAATCATCATTTATTTAATTGCGTTGATCTGTGCAGAAGTAGATTACATTATACATTTTTACATTTAACAATCACAGGCATATGAATTGTGGAACTCGTATAAAATCAAAATCACATGCATTTACATTAATTTGAAACAGAGACCATAGACGACCCAGATAGATACATAATGTAAAGTGATTTACAGATCAACAAAAGCGCATTTCACTGCACTCTTTATATTTCTAAAACTAAATGCTAAAATGCTACAGCGTAATACCTGCTGACAGGAAAATCCCCAGGTCAAGTATATCCATACAATCAGATCAAACTTACATCCGTACAAACCGTATCACTTTTTCTGAGGTCCTAGGGGGCATATATTCTATGAATAGCATAGAAAACCCATTTGCAGGTAGGAGGAGATATTCATCCCAACAATGAGCAAGGTTTAAGCCTGCATGTCTCATCATAGCCTTATAGCATACGTAGATATATTAATTCTTATTTTTGCACAAAAACAATTTTAAATAAAACCAAAATTTATAGTCTGCACCCACATCACTGTAGGATATCCACCAAAGAAGTGGCATATAATATTATATAAATATGAAATATAAATCAAATATTTTAAATTAGTTTCCAACAAAAACTAAATATTAGGGTTAGACCATCTTAATATGGTTGTCGTCCATCCTAAGGAAGACATTTTGAAAGGGATACAACCCTGCCCCATCCTCCCCACCCAACCTTCCTGTTATGAGCAGAGAAATTTCAGTTGAAAATGACATTTGCTCACCGCCTTAGGATTTGTATAGGACGTCGCATTCATTCATTGTGACGTTGCTAAAACAAATAAATATTGGAGTTTTTTCTCAAATTTGTGTGTCTATATCATGGGAGATGGTCCCTAGACACAATTGTGACTGGCAGTTATAAAATGTTATGGTCTGTTCCCCAGATGTTATATGTTTGGCCACCTCGCTGTCAGGCAATCTTTTCATCATCATCAGCAGGAGTCCCTTTGGAGTGGTTCCACTAACTTGGGAATGCAGCTCAAACTGAAGTAACAATTGATAATTTGATTAAGATTTGATTGAACATATTTTCATCCATATTAAGATTTTCTATGTATAAATGTGGAGTTGAAAGTTAAAATTAAAACCTTAGATACAATGATGATTCCTCTCAAAAGTATTATTTGTTGCAACTGCAGCATGGTCCCTGGGGTTGGTACATTTCTCTCATCATAATGAACATTTTTCTTTTATTATATTATTTAAGTTTGGGTTCAAAGTGTCCCCTACAGGGCATGTACATTTCTAGTATTACATATAAGGAGGACTGGTGGTCGGCAGACATTAGAGACCAAAGTTGTTACCATTTCATGAACTACAAACAACACAAAAGACCTCTCCCTTTGCATGTCCCTTCGTCACTGTCTGTGCGAAAGTTTAAATTATAGCATAAACATGGTACAATGTTATTGCTCCACTGACAAAATAGTTGGCGAAGTTGGTTGCAAGGGCAAGAGGTTCTGACTAAGTTGGAACCTCATAGGTGCAGGGTTGTTCAATTTTAAATGACTTTTAATGACTCTTTAGGACGAAATACAAAATTTAATGACTTTTAATAATCATTAAAAAGGAAAATCTGAATTTAATGACTATTAATGACTCGCGGACCCATGATGAAAATCCAATACTTACTCACAACAAGAATGCATCTATGTGTTTTGGTCCCCACCTTGCGCCTCTGGGAAAACCTGGACCTGGCCTTGTCAGAAAATGCGATCTCATTAGTTTTTGAAAGGGTTTCCAATGTGGCACTTCCCATCACATTCATACTGAAATAGGATATACATCAATTTTAATTTCAGTTCATCGACAAATATAGGGAGTGTTGGATGGAATGAGCAGTGTATGGAGCGGCTGACAGGTGATGGGAGGACAACCAGGATGAGAGAGTGAGATGAGAATAGAGAGGGAGAGAAGGAGAGAGAGCGGTATGACCATACATTACTGGATGCGGGGGGGGGGGGGGGGGGGGGAGGTAATCGGTTGCTCTGACCCCATCCTTGTAAATGTGGTCCTACCAGATTGAGTGAGTGCTTTATGCCCTTATCAACACATTGAAGGTTATATCAAGGGCGGGAGAGTTGAGAGGGAGGCGGTTTATGATCATACCCAAGAATTAGAGAGATAGAGAAGGGAGAGAGACAGAGAAAAAGAGACAGAAAGGCACTTTATGGTCTTACCCAGGACCAAGGTCCTATCAGAGCGAGAGATGAAACACACTAACAGGATACAATACCCTGCTCTTTTCTAATATTAGCAATGGTTCTTTTTTACATGTGTATAGTCATAGGCAGCTATACACATGGCCAGCCTTTTTTGTAACCCAGTCGGCGTGCACTGGGGTGGGAGGTGAAATGATGCTTCAACAGTTTGTGGTAAGATGCTATGGCATTTGAATCTAGGACTCCAGGAACCTCATAGTTTAGAGTCCAACACCTTACATTAATGATGTCATAGTCTACCTCAATTTTGAGGGAAGGGGGAGATATGAAGGAGGGGGCAAGAGGAGGACAGGGGAGAGGGGGAGGGAGGGGGCAGGCTATGGGGCAGGAGGGGAGCCAGGGGAAATGAGAGACATTTAAGGGAGAGGTTGAAGAGAGGGAGAGATAGAAATATTGGGAAAGTAGGATGAGTTGGAGAGAAGCGGGGATAGAGGGGCCAAAGATGGTGGGAAAACAGGGATGAGAGAGTGAGAGGTGTGACAGAGAAAGAACTGAAAATAGAGAGGTAGAGTATAATAATAAATCACACAATAAACCAGGAGAGGTTAAGCGGGTGTGAGTTGGTTGATTGAAATGAAAATAAAGGAAATAGAATCCAATACTTACACTCAATAAGCCTTCATTGATGTCGGTTGGTCCCCACCTTGCCATTGCCTAGAGCTTGTGGGACAATGCAATCTGATTAGAAAGTGTTTCATAGATATGGCGTCTCCTATAATACTTCGGATATTCATACTGAAATAGGATATACAGACATCAATTTTAATTTAAAGTGAATGGGTTACATAACAATATAAGTGCAATGCGTTGTATCATCAAAGAGCCTAGATTATAGTAGTTGGTTTTAAAAAAGCTAGCTCTGATCAAGGTTTCAAGCAATAAACATAGAATGAAACAAATCAGTAAATTGTTCCCTTACCAATGCCTGTCTTCAACTAATTCCTTCCTCTATAGCTGTGGATTGGTCATAATTGCATGAGTCCTGGAAATGAGAAATAAAATTATATCAACATTTTATTTGGACGTAGGGATAAGAACAAGACAACATACTACTGCCTATTGCTTTAGTATCTTTCGATACTAGAAGGGAAGCACAGCTGATTAGCGTAATTGTTAAGTTCTTTTTTGCTTTTCACGATATAGGCCAAGAAGAATACTAAACCATACCAAAAATAACCCTAAACCTAACCCTAAATTGGTTGTCCTAAGTCAGTAAAGGTAGTAGTGGATTGTCCCTAGTAAAAACTGATTAGTAAAATAATTATTTGACTAAAAAAAAATATATCACTAAGTTTTGAAGCGGGGCCTATAAGTCCAACACCTCTGTAACGGTCAGGGCCTATAAGTCCAGAGCTGGGCCTATAAGTCCAATCGCCGGGGCCTACTGGGGCCTATACGTCCAATGCGCAGGGCCTATAAATCTGGGCCTATAAGTCCCGGGACCTCTAGGTCTGCACCCCCTTGAACTAGTTCCCGAATAATAATATATCCTTGCTGACCAAACAGCTTTCCAAACTTCATAGTCAAATCAACATGACATATCATTCAATGTGGCTCATAAGAGTTTATATTGAGTGATACTAGCCTATATATTTAGCAGATTTCTCACGATTCCAACCATATTGATACTATATTGTACTGCAGGGTTCTAACCAGGATCAGTTGATCATGGTGTATTTGAGACAAGAACCTACCAGAGTTATCAATAATTATATGTTTTCATGTTGTTTATCCATTGGAACTATTCATATAGGAATTATCAATTACTAAATAAATGAATAGCTTAATCAAAACAGGATTTAATGCAATAAATTTAGAGAAAATTGTACAGGGTAGCATGAATTATATTCAGAATATCAATCTCAGGCTCCTTTAGATTCAGCATGCACCACTCAGGACACTCAGTCCACTCAGGACAGAGCTGGCAATGCTGTCTAGGGTCCATACATAACTCCATGTATTAAAACAGGAATAATATTTTTAATTATCTGTCACATTGGACCTGAGAAAACATTTGATGTCTCATTTACCTGATCAAACTTATTAATACTCGTCTGTTTTTGTGAAAAAAAAAAAAAAAAAAAAAATATTTTTTAAAATTTTTTATTTTTGTCAAAGTGTCAGCGCGGCGGCAGCTTCTCTCAGCGCGGCGCGGCGCCGCGCTTTAGTTAGAACCCTGTGTACTTTGGCAATACACACCTTGTTCTTGAATGACTTTGGTGAGTTGAGTTAGGAAATAAAATGTATGTTACCAGGGAGGTTCAGAAAGTCAGGTAATTTATTTTGGTTTGCAGACCCCCATTATCACACACTCGATCATAGACATTATCACATAGAAACCCATATTCTGGCCTATAGTTTTATTTCTACATGCCATCCGACTCCCAATGAACCTTGGCTAGGATCTTATGCTCCTATTATTGGTATTCGGAAGGATTCAGAATGTTCAGTCTAGTTTTAGTGCAGAAATAAGGATCGTTGGTAGCACTCCCCCCCCCCCCCCCCCAACCCTCCCCGCCCCGCCCCTATGGCTATGCGCTAAAAAGTTTCACGGGACCAACAGCAGTGCCTCCCGGTAGAGGCGAACATGACTGAGCCATATACAGTCCCCGTACAGCCTTTGTTTGGCCGCCATATTGGAATTGCATTTAGGCTACAAGCAGCATAACTAATTAACGGTAAATTAGAGCTGTTGTTAATGAGTGATGCATATAAATGAGCCTGGTAACCCCTGTAATGTTATTGTACAATAATTGTGCTTACCTGGTCAGTTTTGGTGAGAAATGTAGAGCTGTAAGCAGGCGTGAGCGATGGCCGACGTAACAATCCTTATAAATAAACAAAAGGAGTGGTACCAGCTGTTACGCTAGGTGGTACTGCAGGTGGCGCTTTGGCTAATAGAGTAATAGCCTGTAGCTACATAGCCGATGTTATAAAGTATTCTTACTCAGGTGATTTATATCGATTCGGACGCCTTGATGCGGCCGACAGAACTAATTTACTACGGAAGAAATAACCGTCCGATTATTAATCTGAAAGCATGGCTGTCTTCCTGACAGTCAGGGGGTCCTGGGATAATTTTTATGTCACATTGGAAGCATTTTGAGTGACCCATGAGCAATCTAGTGGAAAGCAATATACTGAGTTTTTACATATTAGCAAAGCATCGATCTCCAGACTCTGCCATCTCCTTGTGATATATGATTAATACTAACAAATATTTCGACTTTTGAAGTTGAAATAATCAAAAAAATACCAATAATTAACAATAAATCAGTTAGGTTAGCATAATAGGTCTATTTAGTTGTCAAAGGTCCGAATTGAAAGATGGTGATTTTCATGGTAATATTGAGTTATTTGAAAATGAGTGTTTCTGATCGTATTTCGTAATTAGCATTATTATAGATCATAGATAATTAGATCATTAATCATAATGAGGTTAATCACCATTACTTCATTGTTACGTAATATAATATAGCCTAACATTTTGTCATCTGCTAAATCAAAGCTATATAGGATTTTTTAATATGGAATTTAGCTTCTAGGCTTCACTTGTCACATGAATCCAGGTAAGAAATTTCAGGATATTGTATTAAATGTATCCATGCGTTTTGAAGCCTTTGTATGGAGTATATTTAGTTACTTTACTGGTAATTACCCATCCAGAAACATTGCAAACTTTTTTTTTTCAAAAATAAAAATATCAAACTTAAAATACAGAAATACTTATTGGGTGTTTTAGTAGCCTATTTATTATCATAAGAATCAGCTTGATCTTCTCTTTTCAAGTATGATGGTATATCAAAATCTCATATTTTGCGACTTATGACTTATTTTCATAAAAGGGATCACATATTGCCATAGAAGAATATAAGGTGGAAAATAGTAATGGGAAATATCATGGTAATGTGCTGACAATTAAAGAGCGGGGATAGAGAGAGAGACAGAGGGCGGGGATAGAGAGATACAGACAGCTGGGATAGAGAGGGACAGAGAGCGGGCATAGAGAGGGACAGAGAGTTGGGATAGAGAGATACAGAGAGTTGGGATAGAGAGGGACAGAGAGTGGGGATAGAGAGGGACAGAGAGTGGGCATAGAGAGAGACAGAGAGTTGGGATAGAGAGATACAGAGAGTTGGGATAGAGAGGGACAGAGAGTTGGGATAGAGAGATACAGAGAGTGGGCATAGAGAGAGACAGAGAGTTGGGATAGAGAGGGACAGAGAGTGGGGATAGAGAGGGACAGAGAGTTGGGATAGAGAGATACAGAGAGCGGGCATAGAGAGGGACAGAGAGCGGGCATAGAGAGAGACAGAGAGTTGGGATAGAGAGGGACAGAGAGTGGGGATAGAGAGGGACAGAGAGTTGGGATAGAGAGGGACAGAGAGTGGGGATAGAGAGGGACAGAGAGTGGGGATAGAGAGGGACAGAGAGTGGGGATAGAGAGGGACAGAGAGCGGGGATAGAGAGAGAGACAGAGAGCGGGGATAGAGAGGGACAGAGAGTGGGGATAGAGAGGGACAGAGAGCGGGGATAGAGAGAGAGACAGAGAGCGGGGATAGATCTCCAACAATTTCGGTGGTGTAATGGTGTAGAAGCTTGTTTGTGAGTCATAAGGTTGCCAGATCTAAAGCAGGGGGAAGTTTTTTTCTCTTGGTTGTTATTACTGTTGTCATCAGTGGCCGTCATGCACTAATGGTCACGCTAGCTTGTCTGGCACTGGCTGGACGGCACTGTTGCGCCAACTGTTTTACCAAAATAAAATCGTCCTTCAGAACGTTTAGATCAGTTGAGGTCAAGGCGCAGTGAGCAGCAGCAGTGTCTCCATAGCATAATGCGTCCTGGGGAATGTGTTGTAAACGGTCTTGTAAACACATGTGTCCTCAAATGGATGATTTTGAGTACAATTTTGTAAACGGCGCATTAACAGTGTGCTATCAGCTGGGAGTAGTTGTGGCCTCACTTGTCATGGGAAGAGAGGGGTCACATGGTCTTTGTACCGCTGCTGTCCCAGCGACCCACCACCACTATCATACTTCCACTAGAGAAACAGGATGGAAACTCAGCCAGGGAAACACCGGTCTTTTATGGACAAGGCCTGCCGCCTATACCCCACCACTGACGGAGACTTACCTTTCACACAGGGACGACAAATGTGATGTCCGCATCCACTCAAAAGGTATGAAGCAGAGGAGAAAAGCACATGGCAAGATGGACATACCAAGCAGGAATTGCTGAAGCCAAGAAGTATGAATTAAGATAAAAGTTCATCCACTGTCTCTGTAGGGTATGTTTATAAAAACGTGACAGATCTCATATTGAACTAAGAAAGCAGTATATATATATGAATATTATTATTATTATTTATAGAAAGCAGTATAAAGATCTTTGGATGACCTCTCATTTAAAACAATTTTAGAATAGCAATATTTTAAAGGTAATCTTAGGAAAACTGTTCGCCCTAACAATTCAAACGAAGCTATAAACCACACTTAAATAAAGATATCCAAGACCAAATGTGTCTTTCACTGAGGCTCCATAGTACATCAATTTCTTGAAAGATTTGAACAACCATGGTAATCGTATCTGCTAACGGAGCTCCATGGCAACTGACGAGACACCATTGAAAACTACAAAATATCAATTATTTCAATACTCAATATTGCTATGAGGATATCAACAATTCCGACTTATAGTAAGTAGGTCTGTTGATGTCATCATGAAATACATGTACCGTCTTTATTTTCTTTTAAAAGATAAATTTGTTTGCGAAAACATTTTCAGGCGGACCTGATAATCTCATGTTTCACAAGTTCAAATCATTATATAGAAGAAAACCATATAAGGTCAGATTAAGTAATTTAACATTTCGATTGTTTAAAGTTTGAAAAACATGTATTATAGGCCATTCAGCCAATAACATAGTAGGCTGTACATGTAGACATAAAGATCAGTTTGGTGATATCGAACAGTTTTCTAAGATATATTTGGGTTTTTGATTTGGTAGCAAACTTTAGCAAACTTTGAGCCTCTGCCAATCCACATTGTCAACTCGACCATTTCATGATTTCAAAAATAAAAGTGATGTTAGTCTCCCTATTCATAGCTGAATTCTTTCCTGCCTGAGAAAGGGAGCTGGAGATTGACTTACTCTAGAAATATCTGAATATCAAAGTAACATCGGGGAGACAATCTCAGCAGTTCAACCAAATTGTGTTGTCTTGAATTAACAAGGGCCCAGATAAAGCCATGGAACTTGTACACCTCTTTTTCCAGCAGCAAATTAATGAGAAACAACGCTCTGCCGGAAGGTGTCTTCTTTGCCTGAAAGACAGGTTTTCAATTCAATTTAATTCAAAACATTCTGTATTTGTATCTAAAGGCTGGGCTCCACTGGCCAGCTACTCCTCCCGCTACTTTGACAGTCTATTGTATGAGCAAGCAATTGAAAGTAACCGGAATGGGTGCTACTGGGACGTGACTTCCACAACTACTTCTAATGCTTCTCAGAAATGTGAGCAGACATCATTTTATTTTCACATTGAAATGAACACATCAAGTAATGTGAGGCGTAAGGTAGAGTGGTGCCATTGCCCCGCTTCAGCTCCCGCTGTTTCCCTTACTTTGGCTACAAAGTAGCGGCCGTTAAATATCAATTTTTGATAGAAGCGGAGCACTCTACGCTTAGAAAATTCGCCAAAAGAAGCGGGAAGTAGCGTGGCTATGTAGCAGGAGCCAATAGCACCCATCCCCGTTACTCTCTGGCTACTGCTCCTGCTTCTTTAATCAAGAAGCGGAGAAGTAGCCGGCTAGTGGAACCCAGCTTTAAGGGTGTTACACAAATAGAAGCCATACATCTGAATAGAAATCCAGGTATTCCAGTATTTTCCTTAACTACAGGTTGTGAGCCACAATACAAAGTAAATATAGGTTAAAGTGTCACAAAACCCCAAAATATTATGAGAAAATCAACTTCTTTCCTATTATTCAAATGTAACGGCCCAAGTTTTACTTAATGAAACCTAATATTTATTGAGTTTTACCCATTTTGAGGAGGGAAACACTCCATCTAGGTGCCACTGTAAAGGGGGTGGGGGTGGGCGGACAGAGTATTACCAATAATATAATAATCATCACTAAAGCCCCTAGCTATTGCTGGGATAGGGTGATGGGATTGTAGGAAATCCGTCAACTAAATGACAACATTCCTGAATGGTTGCATTTGAGATAAATGTTTCCACATGAAGCAGTAATCCCATATAAGGTTCTCATGTAATGCTGTGTTAAGGAACATGTAAGTGTTTGCTACATACGGGTCATATTTTCGGAAAATACACAATCTACACATCTCTCAAATTCTGCTGAATTAGAGTGAAAAATGATAAATGATAAATACTGAGTATATCTGAGTGCATTCTGTATTGTATTCATTCAATAAATCTGTCTGGTTATGTTGAACTGTATTTTTAACCTTATTTTTATCTTAAATTTGGGTTATTTGTGAAGGGGATTTGTGAAGGCCAATTGTAAATTTTCTGAAGACTTCGCCCATAAGTATTATTTTTAGAACTCCTTACCTTGATGTTGTTTAGTTCGTCTTCACTGACTACATCACGTAAAGTAATCATTTCTATGAACTGGTCATTCAGTTCCAGCTGACTGGTTAATTCACTAAGATGGCTGATGAGTTGACTGTGTAGTTGTGAGTTTTCAAACAAGGCTTTAGCACCTTCTTCATTATAACAAGGATCCCAGCGACAGGCCATTCTGCCAGAATCTCCAGAAGCAGAGCTATATGAAACAGAAAATCATCAGAAATCAATTATACATGCCTTGGGGCCTGACCGGTATGATAATTATAGAAGTAGAAACAATAGGGTCTTGCATCGCTGCCATTTTGAATCTTGACCAAAAGCGCCCAAAAAATGGCAGCACTAGTTGCCGTCTCGGGAACTCTCCTGAGATTTCGCGCAGGCGCGCCAGACCCACAGGGTCGGGACAAGGTAGGAGAGAGCTTGCCGGCATATTGCATCTAACTTTTAAAAAACCCATGTGACGAACAATTCCAGTCACGGAATCAGCATGCCCTTCCTATAATACTACTGCTCATATAAAGCCGTTGTCAACAGAGCTGTAGAATCAACGATTTCGGCCACTTTCCACCACTACGCATGGTTTGGCCCTACTCATATCACTAGCAAAGTTCAACCTCTCCGCTACTACTAATTCCGTAGCTCAGCGGCTGGAGCACTGGACACCCGACCAGAAGGTTCGGGGCTCGCACCTCGCCTGGGCCCGTCAGCTGTTTTTTTTTTCATCCTATGCTTGGTTGGCCGTGTGGAGCTCTACACGGCCTGGACGGGACAGAGGGTGGGTTTGCACAGGGTGCTGGGGGACAGGGAAGGCTGGTGATTTGAAAAACAAAATATCCATAATAATGTTTCACTGTGTGCTAAGAAAAACGGCCTAAATATATCCAAATAACATTCGCAAAGCGCCTCTAGCAGCTGCCACTCACTGGACCTTCGGCACCATCCGCTTCTTCCCTAGGAAGAAGTCAGAATGAGTCTATTTACAATCAGAAACGGTGCCAGACAGACTACTGTCCAACGATTTTACTCCTTTACCACACACATACTTATCCACCCGTTTGCTATATTTTCCCCGGTGGGAATGTGTACTGATGCATGGAATACTCCATTTAAGCTATTGGCTACAACCTAGCGTGCTCAGATTTTCGATTCCGGTAGCAACACTTACACAATCCGTCGTCGTTTTCACGGCAATACTGATGCCAGGGATGTTGAGCGTGGCCATCACACTCACCTTGCTCGCAGCGAGCTTCCTTACAATGATGCTAGGGAGACACTTTACTTAATGCAAGCACAAAGAAAAAGTGACGCTAGAGGCGACACTGCAGCGCATGCGCATCACCAAGCCTCTCCGATCAGAAAAACATCGAAGCACTGCCGCTCCTCATATGTACAAACTCAGAGATTATAATTTATTCCATTAAAAATCTAACGAAATATAAAATCAAATCGTTAAATCTAAATGCCTGCAGGAGTCTTATGGTGTTGCAATAACGTCATGTGCAGGCCTTGTCAAGCAAAACACCGAGTCCCGACATCCCTCGTTTCTGTCCCAAAGTTTAGCCGGGTCCCCCTGGCTCTGCAGTAGCTTGTGCCGAAACCATATTTTTAAAAGCTTTGATTATTCCCAACGATATAACAAATACAGAGAGATGAAAATAATCTTACTAAACTAACCAGCCAAGCAATTACCATACACGAATTCTCGTGCGGATACTCTCCTGGTTTCGCATGGAATTATGGAACTAATGGTTGTCTAAAATTTATAGAAAACATATCATATTCAGCATGGAATATTTATCAATATACTACTGTCAATATCCATGTGTTATACATGTTTCCATTACACAATTCTCCATCTTTCCCATCATGCATTTAGTTTTCATAGATCATTTACACAAACTATGATATTGGTGAAAACATTCTTGCAATTTTCGATACAAATGTTGCCAAATATTTGTATGTCAGATTTGAACAGAATCCATCCCATGATGCACCTAACAGACATGCGCAGTGAGACATAATTGAATACAGGGTAACTAACAAGTTGGTTGATGTACTCAATTCAAATCTTCCAATGCATCATCATTAGTGTTAAAATAAAAAGGTGTATTACCTCTCCATTAAAAGCAAAGATGCCAATACTGGTATGGAGTATGGTAGGCCTAGTTGGAGCAAGCTTTGTGAAAGTGTAGGCTAACGTGGGCGTTTGGGCAATCGCTGTTTTTGTAGGGCAGGTCTGCTGATATATCAGTTCTGGAATTAAAAGATTAACAATTTACATTATCATGACATTAAGATAAAGTTAAGGATAAATAGTAAACTCCTACCACAGAGCACACTTATTTAAGTTATTATATTCAGTGTTGTTTAGTTAAAGAGAACCATCCAACATCCAACTTATAAGCCCAAACCGCTAAATAAGGCCCATAAACATTATGTTTCCAGACATCCCTCCAATTGAACTCTGATAGCTTTTCGAAATTGTAAAAACATAAGGACTTTGTGGCAATCTAATCTCTCCCATTTCATGAATAGGCCTAGGCTAATTAATGAAAACTAATTTTATCTCTGCAAGTTGTGGTAAACAAATTTTCGCATCCCAGGTCAGGATGTAGATGTGGACGAATAAGGGCGGCGGAGGGGATCCCCCAGTTTCACATAAAAACAAGGACCTGGTTTCGGTTTCGATATCACCGGTGACACCAGCCATTCTTCTCTTTTATCATTTTGCTCCCGAAACCAGGCTTCCCATAATTGTATTCATGCCTTGTCCCACCATCAATGCTCTCAAACTGTCCCACGAAATAGGCCTAGCTCGATTCTCTACTCTGTCTACTCTGTTTTAGGCCTACCTCGCTCCCGCTCTAGGCTCTCTATAGTCAGTTATAGTGGCCTTGGCCTTTAGCCAAGCCGTTGGGAACCGTTCAAATTCCCGACCGAAACTACTCAGTACAAGTTTAATTTCTCAATTTGGAAGCAAACGATAGCAACTTTGTTAGTCCCAGATTTGAAAAGGATTGAAATCTGATACCTGCGAGAGTTGTCAAGTCCTAAGAAGGCTGCATGAAGAGGAAATGGTATATCGTATTGTTAACCTGCAGGAAAACACATCCGCCATGTTCCTTGCACGCCACAACATAGAGCGTAAACTGCCGCCTGGTAGTTTGTAGCGAAACTATAAAATGTTCCACTATTTCCTAGTAGGTGGCGCCACCAGCCTGCATTGCAACGCATAGCTATCACTCGCTTGCAATAATACTATGTGTATCTTTAGGCTACATGTGGGCCTACTATAATTTATCTCACTTAACTTTCCTGTTTTGTGTGTGCTTGTTCTTTTTCTATTTCTGTTCTTTTCTACCATGTCTTCCGGGTCTGAGCAGTCCCTAACTTTCTGCAAACACTGGGACCATTGGAAAACCCTGGGTATGCCTACATAGGAGCTATAGATGTTACCCAAGTCAAAATAAAATCTTAAAAATAAAAAGATTTATGATGATAGAAATGCATTTAAATGTACTAAGTTCTGGTCTGAGTTGGTCTACCCTTTGGGCTGACCCGGCCTAGGCCGTGGGCAAACTTGGCTCAACTCGCTGGGCTGACTTGGCATTGGGTTGACTTGTCTATGAACCTGGATCAATGAGTACCCCTGGTGAAAAAATAGCACCATGAGGAAACAATGGTTAATGGCAACATTCTAAATTTATTTCATTTAATTTTGCTTCTGATCTTGACCTTTTGTCTTACTTTGGACTTTGTTAAATAGAGTTATATGTCTAGATAGACACAGCGGTGGGCAGAAGACCATGCATGGTTATTCTGTATTGGATTATCATCTGTGAGCCCATATCTCAATGTTAATGTCCTCAATTGATTATTAGAACTTCATTATACAATGTATTTGTTTGTCGATAACTATGGTTGAAGAGAGGGAGAGCTTGCACCCCATTAATTAGTTAGAAAAAAAAATTATATATCCGAAAGTTCTCCAGTAGACCATACGTTTCCTTGGTGCCCGCTTGTAGTTACCACACTGCACCACACTGTAGTTCTCGTAGTTACCACACTGCACTTTAAACATTGCACCTTAAACCAACGAGATTCCCTTTACGGACATAGGACAACCAATTTACAGACTTAGGGCAACCAATTTACGGACTTAGGACAACCAATTTACGGACTTAGGACAACCAATTAAGGCTAGGTTTAGGGTTAGTTTTAGTATTGATTTCTGTTAAACATTCACTCAGCCACTCGGGAAAGCTAATGATTCCTATACGGTTGGGTCTCATGAAATGGGGTCACTCGGGGCTATTTAAGGGTCAAATTTTAAATTCATTAAAACTACTAATCGTTGACATCATCAATTGTACACATGTACCCCCTATAGTGTTGTGAGATGGGTAAATCTTCCTCTGCCCCATAGACCCCCCTTTATAATGCTGTGGGATGCATGGGTAAATCCTTGCCCTATTTCCTCTGCCCCACATACTCCCTCCATAATGTTGTGGCATAGGTAAATCTTCCTCTGCTCCACATACTTGCATCTATAATGCTGTGGGATGGGTAAATCCCAAGGTATTACCCCATGACGATGACCTATATTCAGAATTAGCAGACTGAGGGCATATTAAATTCTTGTAAGCATTGGGGCTATAACCAGCAATCGTAATGACTAAAAGAATTAATAACCAAGCTATGTTCGGCCTGCTGGTACACTGTTAGGTGTACAATCCCTCGGCCTTCGCCTTGGGATTATACCCCAAATAGGATTATACACCAAATTGTGCACCAGCACTATTTGACAGTCATCAATCCTATAGTAACTGCCCATTTTTTCCAAAAATGACTTGACAGATGTTGACTACAGAAAGCATTTCTCTCAGTATAAATTGTGTCAAAGGTGTAATAAAAGCATTATTATATAGCAATCTAGTTATATTTGGTACACATACATGTACTTACAATTTTTAGAACAAAACATTAAATTTAATTTTGATTTTTACATTAACTGAATTCATATAAAAAGAAAATATATCAGGGTTGATACATTATACTCGAGTCCCCAAATTTGGCCCATAAACATTATGTTTCCAGCCATCCCACGAGTATAATGTCTGAAGCAAATATGCCCCAATTTATTGTGGCAGCTAGGACCACTTTTATCACCAACAACAACATGAAGAAAGAAAGTAGGCCATGTAACCACTCACCCATGCCTTTAACATACCATTTCTAGCTGGGATCATCCTCAATTATAAACGTATTGGATGCAGCAAAGTGTGGCAGCAGGATACTTCTGCTCCAGGATAAAGGGATCAAGTACAATACAATTAGTGGTATATTGTTGTGTAGTGGCAGGATACTTCTGCTCCAGGATAAAGGGATTAAATACAACACAATTAGTGGTATATTGTTGTGTTATATCATATTACATAATTAGAATGTAATAGTGATTAACCGCATCATTAGCAATAGTATAAATCAATTAAGGAATGTAATTAGTATAATTGTTATCATTAAATAAATTAACTGCAGGATTGTGCAAGACCAATAAAGGGATCAGGTAATACAAGAGTGAGTATGAACCAATCGGAGTGTGACACGCACAGGTGATCTGTGATGTATGGAAGCATAATAAAAGAGGAGAGTTGAATCTGGAACATGGAAGAGTCAAGTCTATATTCATTGCTCCTTTAATACCAATAGCTCTACAATATTCTACATATATATCCAAGTTATAAACTAAGTTATAACAGTTGTGTAGCGGCAGGATACTTCTGCTCCAGGATAAAGGGATCAAGTACAATACAATTAGTGGTATATTGTTGTGTAGCGGCAGGATACTTCTGCTCCAGGATAAAGGGATTAAGTACAATACAATTAGTGGTATATTGTTGTGATATTGAACCTTGTGTATCTTTATCAGATTAAACTTCTTCAACTTCTCCTTGGAGATTTCCATGATATATTTGTTCAGATGTTTGCCCCCCACATCCCCAACACTCCCACTAAACTGGCACATAAATAGTGTCCGTGCAAGGGACACTGTGGTAGATCTGGGATAGCATCTATCTGTGGTCCTGAAATTTAGCACCCAACTCTCCATCAACCAGGTTTGGGCACCCAACTCTCAATCAACCAACATGCCCAATTAAGGTGAGTCAGGATTTGTAAACTGACTTAAAATCAAATGTTCATCAAAAGAAATAAGAAATACTTGATTATGGAGATTATGGAGTTCCAGAGAGTGTTATTTCTCTATAACGTGTGTTGCCTGAATGTTATCAATCAATTAATATGGCCATGTGTATGATTGTATCATTGGAGCGTAGTATTGCATGGAGATGCTAAGAGTGGCATTGCAGGAGCTGTGGTATTTGCACTTGACGTGGCATTATGTACATGGACTGTAGCCTGAAGCATATATGTACGTCACTGGCACAGATAAATGAGGAAATAGTCCAGTCAATTTAGTGCAAAAAAAGGGGTCAACCTAGAACACGTTGCAATAATAGTTTCGGACTTTGGTATTTTAGAATCTACAGGTCTTTCTGATTAACATATTAAAAATCTAGAATCATGAAAAATTCGGAAAACCCTCTACTAACGCCTCAAAAAGTTGGAAAATATTCAAAAATCACCTTAAAATAAAGGATAATTATATTACTTCAATTTGGACTTTAAAAATCATTCCAACATGTAGCTTAAACATACAGGACTGTAAATTAAAAATATAGAACATAAAAAAACCCAAGATGGCTGCCGTTTTTCCTAACTGGACCAAATATTTTGTAAAATAAATATATTTCATGAATTGGGACTTTTTGGGGTAACAAATTATCCTAGCTTGAGGCCTGAACATGTAGAACCTCCATGATATAAAAAAGGTATTTCCAAACCATTTTGTGATATGATCATTACCATCACTGGTTAGTATCAATGGAAGGGAGTTGCAAAACAAATTGATATAGCTGGACTAACACGAGAGAGAACTACAATTTGCAGCTGATGATGTTGACCACAACATCTGTACTCTTAAAAGTGACTCTTGAATTAAAAGCAGTGAGGTTGGACCACAGAACATATTGTTGAGGTGATAAAGGTTAATATAAGGTAATTCTAGCCTGAAAAGGAAACACTTGAGCCCGTATAATACCAGCAATTGACTGATCCACATAACTATACCCTCCAAGAGTTTGCTATTTCCGCCATTCCAAGTGACTTGGCATATTACAATATTCTTCAAGGTAGCATTCCTTGGCTGGATCTGTTGCTACCGAACTGGAAGAATACTCTGCAGAGCAGTTCTTCTGTATACTAAAACTAAAACTATGGTCCATGCAATGGTCAATCTTGTTGGGCGAAGCCTTTGGCTGGTGGTCGCTGTTCATCCCGGTAATGGTGAATGATGAGTCATATAATTTCATTGACATTATCTGGAAAGCATCATTATGTTCAAGCTTCCAAGGTCTAACTGGACTGGATTCTGTCAACTTGTACATCAAGGAGAGCATCCAGGCCATTCAGCAGCAGTAATTATGCCTTTCATTGACATGGACCCTAGCAACTTGACTTCCATCTATTCCACACTAAAATTTGTTGGTGAAAAAGCAACCACTAATAACATTTGACCACTAATAACATCAGCCACTTTTGTAGTAGGCCAATGAAGTAGTGGCTAATAAACCAGGGGTTCCATGCAGAAATGAGCATTCTTGGCTCCAGTGGCTATCTAATGAGACATGCCGACCTAAAGGAACTTCTTGAACTTATTAGGGGGATCCTGCAGCCAATGTTTCTCGAAGAATGCTAATGTAAACGTAACAAATAGGTCACCGTGTCACATTTTGCATATATTCTCGGGCGATAGGTTACGCTTTGCCCTTATGAATGCAACATCTTACCTTCTGAACTCCCTATCCATCTTCTGAACAATCTAAATGCTTTTAGTATCTGGAATTGCAACAGGCAACACACCTTAATATCTGATCTAATTAGTGTCCAAACAGTTTTATTGGAGATGAATTATTTCTATGGTAAAAGTTGATAAATACACGGCCCCTGTTTAGCCCAGTCACTTGGTCGAGCAGGTCACAGGTGTAATCTGCTGGACCTGATTTGGGAACACTCTACATACGTTCAAACATATGTCAGGGCGATTGGCTAGCATTAGCGTTTAGACAGATGCATGGTGTGTGGGGAATCTCCCTATTAGCGAGTTTAAGCAACCCTTCCTTAGGAGCAAATCTGTCCCCAAGCACAAGGAATGAGGACACATATGCCAACATGTGACCCTCTTATGGGTGGGGAGACTACGTAAGGCGGCCAGTCCTTGCGTTGAGGAAATCTAACCATTCCATGTAAAATCTAGCAAGTTTATCAGGAAAACAAGTGGTTGGTACCAATCTTAAATATGTTTGTAAAGTCTTGTCCAGACGTTTTCATGATGATGAAAGTTTGAGCTGAGAAAACATGATGTAAAGAGCACTAGTCTACGGCCTGAGAACCATCGCTTGAACATTTTCTGGACATCTGGACACTTCAATGTCTTAGATACGGGTATGGTCCTGCGGAAGGGTTGCTTAAACTTGCTATTGATGATTGCTATGCAACTTGTGCAATATTCATGCTACTTCAACCAACTCCTTAGTTAACCTGTATATAATATGCTACAATACATCTTTAAGAGCAGTTTAAAGTTTAAATGTATAGCCCGGGTAATCACATCCAACGATCTCACATATGTATTTTATGTCATTCGCATATATTAAAGAAGTGGTGAGGTATTTTACATGGACATTAGTTATAGCAGATGAATTGCATGGGTACTGCCATTGCTATAAGTCATGTGATGACGCATGATAACCACAACTCACAATGAGTGGCAGGCCATGTGCCCCTGCCTTGCCTGAGATTTTCCAGTTGATTTGAGCTATAGTTTTGTATAAACTAATGATAAACATTGTACAACGGGTTGCCTTTGAGCCTGAAAAAGTCTCAAACAAATGCAGAAAAGGTGTTAAAGCCATGGAAGGTTAGGGTGAGGTGGGGGAGAGTAGGGAAAATGTCAAACCATTGCTGCTGCCATTGACATGTATAGCGTTTAGTTTTGGTGTGGCAGGGGTAGATTTGCAAACTAAAATAGTTTTTGTTTCATTCAGCGAAGGCATATTGATAATCGTTTTTAAAAAAGTATGAGTATGGGCTTATCCAAAACTTCTCACTGTATATATTATATTCTATATTTATGTATACATCGATGCTCAGAATTAAATTGTTGTACGTTAGATTCTTGTTTACATAGTCCCAAGTAGGGTGACCAGTCAGCCAAAGTGGGTTGCCTATGTCATCAATAATTATAAATCTCCACCAGTGGCGCTGTTGTTTAACAATATGTCTGCCTGTTTGTAAGAGAGGAGGTGACTTCTTTTCTTACCACTTTGCTGGTAAATAATGATGTTGATCACTATAATATGCTGCATAATTACTCTATATTGTTTCTGTTAATTGTAAAAATAAATCTGTGGATTCCTTTATTGTGTTTAGGCTTAATCTTGAAACATTAGCACATTTTCTCCAGGAGATTCTGAAGAACCTGACTCTTCTTGTTTCCAACAGGTTTGTATTATTGGATCAATTTTATTCCCGTAGACTTAAACCTTACCTAACTATGACCAATTGGCGGTTTTTAACAGGAATGTGGTACACAAGAAAGAAATGTAATTGTGCCTAGGTATAATGTTATGTAAGAAATATTAGTTAACATTGATAACATGATAATACATTGCATATTTATATTCACAGTTTGACAACCTTCAGAAGTCTGTATACCTGTTATCTATGCACCTGAAATCATGGCCGGTAAGTGAAATAAATGATAAATAATTTTCTATTTACTCAGTATCATTATCAAATATTAAAAATTGAACTGTGGGGTAAGGGAAATTTAGAACTTGTAACCGGTGGAGTAATACAAACAAAGCCAATGGCTCGTTCTATATTTCCCGCCCCGCTCTGAACTTGTACCATAAGTAGTTATTATAGAACTTGTTGTGTATCGAGTGAACTTCATATAATTAAAATACTAGGCTATTGTTGAGAGGCAATACTCTTTTCATTTAATTGCAATTTTCTCCAATGATATACCTAGAAAGCTTTATTTCAGGGAAATTTTGCACAGAGAAAAATCCCATCTGTTCTATTTCTACTGGGAAAGTAATTTCTGCCAATGATCCCATGGTTGATGGATATGAAGACTACCATGCACGCTGTAACCAAACAAGAAACATTGTGGATTTCTTCAAATCTGATAAAGCAAGTTCTTTACTTCAATACAACCAGATTGCAAGGATTCTTAGCATTGGAACAGGTATATATTGTTAAGTGTATATATGTTTTATGAGACAAGACTAGCAATTGATTCTTTTATTTTGATGCAGCAACAAACATAAACAAGAATTAGAGATGGGTGAATTTGCCTTACAATAAATGATTAAAATTCACTATCCCCAAATACCCACTGATCAAGGCTCAACAAGTTACAGAAATTGCAAAACAAAGCCCTACATAATTTAGAGCTCAAAACCTTTGAAAAACACACCAATTGTTCACCACAAATAGCTAACCTCTTCAATCACTGAGAATCAGAAACAACACTGTACATTACAAGATCATGTAGTAGTTCAGAAAGTTTAGAAATTTTTTAGTGATAGAGCCATACACTTTGCTTTACAACAGATAGCAACTAGTAAGCAAAAGACAGTTATATATTGAGATTGAGATGTACATGTATATACACAGACAAACAAATATATTTAACAATCTAAAGAAAAAGTCAAATCAAATGTTTTTGAAAATGTGGCACAACTACAAGACTTTCTTTATAATATTTGACATGTTTGTTTTATTTCCAGGCTATGGTGATATAGAAAATCACTTCCTTTCTCTGTGCAAAAATGTTGAACAATTTGTTGGAATTGAGCCAGTAACTACACGATGTGACGAAGCTATCAAATGCATTACCACAGGACACCCTCACATTAAGGTAAGTTTTCTTGCAGAATGAAATATAGGTATATGGATGTATGCCCTGTCCTATTGTCAAATTTACAAGGAGTTACATATCCAACTCCCCAAAGACCTCACAAAAATTAATCTTATTGATAATTTAGGCAGAAAGACAACACACACCTAACTGTAACTAAGGAGGGATACCCAGACAATCTTGAACACCCTCTGACTGATGGAAAAATCCCTGGCTCATACAAATTGACCAACTACAATGACTAGACTCCTTAGACAACAGACGGATTATCTGATCTTAACATAACCAAGCACAACTGTCAACCTTTCTCTCAAATTAATATCTGTTGCTCCCGAATGCACCCCTTCTTTCTTCCTTTCTATCATTAAACCCACACTAACAACAGCCCCTGGTGGAGGATCATGCACAATACTACATGTTTGTCCCTTTAAGCCTTGTAAATCCTCTTAACACAAAATGGTTGCCTACATAAGTTAAATTAATAAGTTAAGTTAGATTTTAAAAGAGGTCTGTCTTCATTTTACTCATGACAGGTGACATTTTATAATGGAGTCTTTGAGGATTATGAAGAGCCAGATGAGAAGGTTGATATTGTGCTTCTGAGCCATGTGTTTTACCACTTCAAGGACCTGAGCAGTACAATAAAACGTGCAGCAGCAATGGTGAGAAGTGGAGGGAAGGTCTTCATCTTGGTCAGCCATGATCGTATCAAAGTCAAGCTAGGTCAGTTCTCTATTGCATCCAGGTGTGTGGAAAGCTTCATGGATGAATACATCAATCTATCATTTACCTGGCTACATTTTATAGAAAATCAACAAAGGTCAGCGGTGGTTCTATGAAACTAATCTAATTTAACTTAACAGAGCACAGGTACATCATTTAATAGTCAGAATTAGTGATTAGTAAACGTTGTCAAGTGTTGCATGGCTGTTGCTCTGGACCTCAACAAGAGCAACATGTATTTTACAGTGTTTGCTGAGAGTAACAATTACTAACTGCCCAAATGCCCCTCTGAAGATGCTAGTTCTGAGAGCAGGTCCACAGAATGTTGCATAGAAGAGAGTACGACAAACAAGCTGCCCAAGGCGAGGTTCAAACTATCAACCTGAGTGTTTCTTTTTTGACGTTATTTTGGTTAACCTGGGTAGAGGAATACAACCAACAGATATGAGATAAAGATATGGATGTTCAAACTTTCCAATAATAAGCCAGAGAAAGAAGACCAAGACTGATCTTTTTTGATATGAGAACCTTTCTTAACACTGAAAAGTGAATAATCCTCCTTGCCCTGTGTTTGCCACTTTATGAACACAAATTATCCAAAATGAAACCAATGCTCAGGTTTTATTCCCTTAACTTCCACTGGAGCAGGAAATCGCACAGGCCAAGGTCCCTGATTGTTTCAATATACATGGGATCATACATGGGATCATAGATAATGAAGATGCTCTCCTCAGCCCATATCATGGGCCGGGGAGAGTGTCGCTATTTTAGGGGGCTACCCCAGGTAAATGTTTTATGTCCAAGACCCAAAAATACTGTTTTCTGGCCATTTTAACCATTACCAGTTTTAATAATCCCATGATAACCCTTGTTGATATGATGGATAATCTTCCTTTAGTAAATTATTTCTAAAGTATTCCCCAGCCAGGCATGTGACATCATGCGAAATCTATGTATAGAGAGAGCTTGGTAGAACATGATTCCCAGTGTTTTTTTGGGGGAAATCATTTGTTGCCAAGTAGAGTCAGTATTCCCTTAATATTTTAATATATCTTAATCCAGCTTCCCTTCTGCATGTTCTGGTTTTTCTACATTTTCTTCTCTTCTGTATGTTGTTGTTTTTCTACATTTTCACTGCAGTACCCCTTCCACATCCTTCCAAAGACCACCAGAAGCCATTTCCCATTGTTTACCTTTCCTTCCCTCTCCCCCGAGGAGCAGAAACTTGATTAAGTGTTGCATTGGTAGACTACAGTGTCTTTGTATCTCTGATTGGCTGTTTTAGTTAGCCTTGTAAAGAAGGAAAGTTTATGACCTCAACACTTGAAGTACAGCATTTAAGAAATACCATTTTTTCGACTGTAGACTCACTATTCATTCCTCCGATACCAATACATGTACACAGAATATAGTTAATAAGAATTTATTCTACATTTATTTGTAATCTTTAGGTGGTACTGACGCCATCAATTTTGATAAACAGATCGGGGAGGCTATAGAAGATAATAATCTGCTCTACACTGAAGGTATGAACCAACTGTTATCTATGAAAACATGGGACACATGTGGTGCACATGTGGACAGTGTTCATTTGAATTATATTTCTACATATAATTCTTGCCACTTCATGTGTGAGATTTTGTATTTTGGTTCAGAATTTTTAATCCCTCTCCAGAATGTCAATTTTGATTTATTTCTTAAAATCCACTTCAGAATTTTTAAAATTTTGCATCACAATTTATAATTCTGCTCCACAATTTCAATCTACAGTTCTACACATAGATCTCCCAAATTTTGCTAAATAAGAGGGAAAATTGATAAATACTAGGTATATCTGAGTGTATTCTGTACTGCCTTCATTCAATAAATCTGTCTGGTTGTGTTGAAATGTATTTTTACCCTGATTTTACTCTTAAATCTGGGTTATTTGAGGGGATTTGTGATAGGCAATTGTACATTTTCTGAAGACCTGACCCACAAGCTGCATCATCACCTATGTGGCAAGAAATCTTGCCAAATTTACTCACATCATGACTTATATTATAAGACTGCAGTTGAAACATTATGACTTATAGGACTGAATGTTTCACCTTCACAGTAGCACTGCCTGATACTGAAGTTGACCTAACCCATGAAGGGAATGGTTATTATGACTTTGTTCCGATGATGATGGAGATACCAATGTCAATTGAGAAGGTAATTAAATTTATTTAAGAAATAGATACAGTAGATATAATCACAGACATCCGTGGTTTTGTATGAAACTGTGGAACCAACTAATAATGAATAGTGGAAGACATGGGGGCGGGGGGTGGGGAGGGTGTTAGGTTGAGGTTGAAGGAATGGTATGTACTAACACCAAAAATCTGTAAATATGTTCAAACTGAATTTCAAGAAATGTATAAAGTATCTAATGAAATTTGCATAAAGATAATCACCTTGCATAATATATATTACATATATTCTAGTACCATGATGTAAAATACTTTTATATCTCATATCTTGTATAAATAGTAATTTATAAACAAACATTCCTTAATATAAAATGAAAAGTATTATCAGTTAAGAATCATCAAGGATACAAACGAAAATGCGATGGCAACATCGAGATGTAACTGTCAGAGCAATAAAAACGTTACAACAACAACAATAACAAGAAATAGATAATAAATCTCCAAGTTAATGTTTCTCCACACTGACACCAAGTTCGAATGCAACAAACTGAGGAGCCTTTCCATTGGCCTTTATTTATAAGCAAGCTAATAACAACTTTACTAGCTTGCTCTGGTCTTGTTGTTAAAGTTGGAGGGAAGCATACATAAACGTTTATGATCTAGTATTGTAATTGTTGCTAATAGTGTTGCAATGAATGTATACTAAATGTTCTGTTGATGTTTGTCAGCAATCATCGCATTATTTCACTTCAAATCCACAACCAATGGCTAAAAGTAGATCAAATCTACTCACCAGATCTCAAACAGTATAGGGGTTTATGACCACACAGGGTAGCACACAGAATACATAAAGCACTGTCCCACAGCACTGGCAGTATATGGGTCAGATGTTACGAAAATGTACAATTCGCAGCTGTACACATTTAGTAAATTCTGCTTAATTAGGCTGCAATTTGGTCAATAATAGGAAAATTTGAGTATATTCGGCCCTGCATTGATTCTAGCAATCTGTTTGGTTAGGTTGAATTGTATTTTGAACTTTATTTTCATCTGAAATTTGGGTTATTTGAGAAGATTAGTGAAGTTGAATTGTACATTTTCTAAAGATCTGACCCATATATATGTAGTCAGTCTGCACCCAATGCAACTGTATAGGAAAGCATTCAGCTAGCTAGTATAACATTTTGTTTTGCAGAGGAAGGAGTGCATTGGTAAACTGATGCAGTTTGTGGTCCCTGGTACCAACATTGTCCTTAGCAAGCATAAAGCTTTCGTCATACAGAAATAGGAAGACATTAGGAAGATCAGGACTTGGAGATTTGGATATTTATGTCTGTAATTCAATACCAGGAACATAATCATTCAACAATCCAACTTAAAAATAATAGATTTAGATTAAGGAATCCAATATTCAATTCAGCTGGAGGGAAAATACTTGAAACTGTTGTTTCCATATTTGCTGTGAATAAATTGTATTTGGGCTGATAAGAAATTAAAAAGATATCAATTCTGTCTATTTAGACCCTTCCATGAATGGTCTTGAGGCTACAATACCACTTTAGGCAGCGATTATTATCTTCCATTTCAGACACACTGGTGCACTGGCATAATTCATTGGCTTTGTTATATTTATGGCTATTGCATAGTCCTCCTATACTACCCTATAGGTACCCATTGAGGTGTTGGGTTCCTATGCCCATGATGTATTCCAGGGATGCAGAGCTTTGTTGATAAACACTTTAGTCTGATTCACACCAGTGTTCTATTTAGACATAATATTGATATCCTCTCTATCTCTCTCACAATTTCCCTTATACAACATTGGTGGAGACCCTAAACATGATCAGAAATATGGAGAGGATTTAGAAGAGATACATATAATAGAAGATCAAAATCAAAATATTCTATGAATTACAGCAAGTTTGGTTCCAGGAATTCTTCTAAGATACCTCACTTGGGAGCTCACTCGCCATATAGGTCTGCACCTCACAATATAACAATCTGTTTTTACACAGTATCAGTATCCACAACGAATCAGACAAAATGACTGGAGGCACAGAGGATAAGGACAATAAGGACAAAGATACAAAGGCCCTGACCAATGGAGTCTGAAAGAAAATTTAAACAGGATAAGTTTGAAAGAAAACTAAAAGTGGAAGAGTATACGAGGAGAAATTATGTATGGGAGAAGATGCATGCACACTTGTTGACATTGATGGCGCTTACTGTCTGAATGTGCGGGCTGTAGGAGATTTATTGTATTTTAAATATCAAATTGCTTGTATTCTTAGAGAATTTGTTTGTAGAGAGAGAGGCAATAAGGGTAATACCCAAACATCTAATACTAGCAAAGTACCCGTCCTCCGGACGGGGACCCTCTCTCCCCATACTTCCCCCTCTCCCTCTTTTCCCTTCCCCTCTTCTCTGTCTTTCATACCTGTTTTTCTCTCCCAACCCTATCTCCGATTTCCCCCCTCTCCCTCCCCTTTTCCTCATGCTCCACCTGTAGATGCTAAACGTCACACTAAATGTAACATGTCCCTGATTAATTCTAATCAAACAGGAGGTCTATGCTATTTTGTCTAATTTCTCTTGATTAGACTTACCTTACTAACTACTTACTTACTTAATGACTAAATCCCCTCATGATGCTATTGCATCCTCTGCTGGATTTTTCTAGTTTTGTTGACTAATATGACCCGGTATTCATCATAAAATTCCAAAAAAAATTGGCATCTCTGTAGTTAGGTTTCCCTGGATGTAGTTTGTGGGAAATGACGTAGTATCTCACAGGGGCTTTCCCAGGCTATAAATAGTGTGGATATCCCGATTTAAAAAAGGCTTCAAAATCACATTTCCACCCCAAAAACCTTCACAAACCACATATGACGACATCCAGAGAGGGGGGACAGACCTCTACAGATCAGTAAAGTGGTTTGTAATACAACAAATTCCGAGAACATTCCGGACAAAGAAACCCTTCTTTCTACCTTTTCTTTTCTACCTCTTTTTGTAGAAATCGCTCTAGCTTTATATTATATGGATAAAACGAACATAGTTCATATTCTTCTCACCAGATGGCAGCTTTACCCAACCTTGATTTCATTGTTTAAAGTTTTTTCTGATAGATGGCAACTCTATATGTGAATCTCGCCGTAGACATTTATATAGTACTAGCAAAGTACCCGTCCTCCGGATGGTCCCACTCTCTCCCCACATTTCCCCTCTCCCTCTTTTCCCTCCACCTCTTCTCTGTCTCTCATACCTGTTTTTCTCTCCCAACCCCATCTCTGATTCTTTGTCTCTCATACCTGTTTTTCTCTCCCAATCCCATCTCCAATTCCCCCCTCTCCCTCCCCTCTTCCTTATGCTCCCCCTCCTCCCTTTCTCTCCCTCCGCTCTCTCCCTTCCCCTACATCCTCTCCCTCCCCTATTTTCCCTCTCCTTCTTCTTTCCCTCCCCCTCCCCCTCTCCTATTTTCCCACCCCCCTCCCTTTTCCTCACTATCTGCTACCACCTCTCCCTCCCCTCCCCTGCTCCAATACCCCCACCCTCTCCCACCCACTCACCACCCACCACTCTTCTTCACTCACCCACTCCTCTCCATGTAGTAGCAAATGACGTAGTATCTCACAGGGGCTTTTCCAGGCTTTAGAGTGTGTAGATCCCAATTTAAAAAAGGCTTCAGAATGACATTTTTACCCCAGATACCTACACAAAGAAACCCCTACCTTCTACCTCTTTTCGTAGAAATCGCTCTTCCCATATATTATATGGATATCTTTTTTGTGAGAATTCTCCTTAATACTATTAGTCTTATTCCACTCCTCTTGGGTGGGAGTTTTTCCACTACAATTTTCCTCACTTCCACTTCCACTTCCTCATCTAACATTATAGGGCTGGTACTTGGACACACTCATTGACCTCTGACTGGCCCTGAATGTACTTTCTGCCTATGCAATTTCATCTCTCCGATAGGTCTAGGATGTAAATCAAAAATCTTTTCAATCTCACACTTCCCTTATACAACAAATGTGTAAACCAATCAAACCTATCCATTCAAATCAGTAGTTGTAAGCTGCAATGTTTACATTAATGGTAGCATGCTGTCACCCCTCCCCATCCTGGCAAAAGTACTGAGACTCATCCACAGACATCTCATGAATCTCAATTCCCAATAATGGAACTTTGTGAAACATAAGAGTTACCACAAAATTCCAATTCTACAAATGAAAACAGAAATAACCTTAACCTTCATCAAGGCATGTATAGGGAAGCATGGTGGTGGCCTCTTGTGGAACAATTTGGAACAAAAGGTGTGATTCCACTGGATCACTTGTATGTGTGCTCATGGCTCGCTCTTGCTTCACTTATTCATAGTGGACTTTTCATTTGATCTTCATCCGCTTTTATTATTAGCGCAATACAAGCGCATTCTACTGGTTTGCTTGTTTCCTATATGAAATCAATGGCAAGTCTGTTGGTCTGCTATCAGTGCACTATTGATGCACTACTATAAGACGTGGAATGTATGGGACATCATTGTGCTCAAATCAAACATGGCAGATATTAGTGTAATGTCCAAAAGAAGTGCCAACATCATATTTTAAGAGCGTATAGAAAGCGCATATACCGATTCCATTGGACCACTCTGATTTCGCTGTCTTCGCTTGTTGGGTTATCGGGAAAAATAAAAGAGCAGACCAAAAGAGTGATCCAGTGGAATCAGAGCTTAAAGGTTTGATTCCACTGGATCGCTTGTATATGTGCTCATGGCTCGCTCTCGCTTTGCTTATTCATTGTGTCCTTTTCATTTGCTCTACGTCCGCTTTTATTTTTAGTGCAATGCAAGCACAGCTAGGGCTTCTACTGGTGGGCTTGTTTCCTTATGAAATCAATAGCAAGTGTGTTGGTGCGCTCTCACTGCGCTTTCACTGCACTCTTGGTCTGCTAATTTAACAGGCAGAAAGAGCGGCATGTAGTTGCCATCAAATCAAACACAATAAATATTAGCGCAACATCCAAAATAAGCGCCAACGTCATATTTTAGGAGCGTAGAGAAAGCGCAATAACCAATTCTATTGGACCGCTCTGGTTTTGCTCTGTCTTCGTTTGTTAGGCGCTCGGTGAAATAAAAAGAGTGGACCATGAGCGGACCAAAAGGGCGATCCAGTGGAATCGCAGCCGAAGGATCTTTATGTTCAATGAGTTCTATGAACATTGGGCAACTAGGCTTATATTCAGTCAAATATATGCTATATACAAATTAATCATAGTTTTAATTGATATGGGCATCTAGCTATTGTAACAATTGAAAACGGGGTAGAATAATACTAAAAGTATTAATCCCCTCCAGTTGGAGGGAGAGTAATACTTCAACAAAGCAGGTGCCTGGATGAAGGTCACATGTCACTAGAATGAAGGTCACAGGTGCACACTAGTGCTGGTACCTGCTGAATGTGGAGCACAGGAAATTAAGTAAATTAAGTACTGGGTCGGTTTTAAAAATCAGTTATTTTGGCCTAGGTTTTCTTAAATTTTGGTAGTTTAAGGCTATTGGTGGCGCCTTAGTGTACAGTTTCTGATGCTCTGACCCAATGTAAACCAGGATCTCTGAGCCTGAACTGAAAACACATGTGTTCCTGCCAGAAATAAATCTCGAGGAGAACTGTGTCACTGGCAAGGAAGAATTGTTTTATGGGATTCATTCTCAATGGGAAAATGTTAACAGCCCTTCTCTCCATTCATAAAGCTAATGTATTTCCTGATAGTGGTGGTTTCTCTTTTATCATATTAGATAAATGAATTACAATCCTTAAATATTTGAATACGATGAGAATCAAATATATACATACACTTGCAAACATGTTTTTCCATGGTTCATTTATGATATTATAGTGTTAGTACAAGGCATCAATATACATATTTAAGTATTTTTATTTCTCCTTAACATTATTCAGCAAGTGATGAGAAAAATGGTAGTCATGTGAATTAAACTGCTGTTCTTTCCAGGTGCCCTTTGGTATATTGGTTTACAATTAACATTGTTGATTTTCTCTTACTACTAATAGTTTAATTCAGAATATAACAGTACAGTACAAGTGACTGTTTAATTCAGACTGTAACAGTACAGTTAATTTCTTTTTTACAAACTTGTCTATGTAGTTTTACCTTAGCGGTGTCATACTAGATCTAGCTTTATATCATTAATTTAATATGATCTTTTAGTTTCTCCAATAAAACAGGATTTACTTATGCTTTGTATCTGAAGCATAGATAGCATCTCACTGACATGGATGAATGAGGTAAGGGCCAATTCAACAAATGTCCAACAGGATTGTCAAACACACTTCCTTATCGTATGATGTATGCCATGGTGGTGGTGGCCTTGGAAATCGATGATGATCATAAATAATTATGATAAGAATCAAATATATGGACAGTCACCTCTTACCATCTTGCATAGGCTTGTATTTTCATGGTTGATTTATGATTTAATAACATATAATAGTACAATACACCTTTAACAGCAGTTCTGGCTTTAAGCTGGAAGCATTTGGACATTTTCACCAGGAGTCTGAGCATGTGTATGGGTTCGTTTGTGATTCTAAAACAACCAAACTCTTCTTGTTGGCTTCTAGGTTTGTATCATTGGACCAATTCTTATTCCTTGGGCCTAAAAACTTTATCTAACATCAACTACAACCAATGGGTTGTTTTCCACTAGAACCTGATTCATTACAAATACATTTATGTGTATCTAACTATACATTAATCTTATTTTTCATATATTTATATATATATAATATAGAATATCATTTAGCATTGATAATAAGATAATATATTGCATATTCATATTCACAGTTGGAAGACCTTAGGCACTCTATATACCTCTTATCTACATACCTGATATCATGGCTGGTAAGACAAGTCTGTTTCAGTTTTGCCATAGTGCTTGAACATTTGTTACGGCAACACAACTATATGGTTCTTAGAGCTACAGTCTCCACTAATGTCTGTACAGAAGCAAAACCGCAAGATTTGATGGCAATTTGGAGTGGTCTTAGGCTATTATTCTGTATGAATATGGATCGTTTTTCTCATTTTCAATGACACTGCCCCCCTCCCTCACCCACACCCTACTCTCCCTCCCTCCGACCTTGAAATACATTATATTATTGTTTTGTGTCTAATAGGCCCTGCACTGTCCATGCACTCTTACCCCGTGCAAGCATGCATGAACAAACAGGGCTATATATCATTAAAAATAAGCAAATTAAATGCTTCCAATGTACCCCCAGAAGTTAGACAGACACAATTATATGACGCTCCTGTTCTTTGTTTATTATTCCTAATCGTGAATCAGATAAGCAATCACTGTACTATCAAGTCGCTGTGACTTGGAATAACCTACCTATAAGGCTCCGTAATATTCAGGACAACATTATGTTCAAAAACCATATTAAAAAGTTGTTTTCTTGATAAAGATGACTAGATAATCGCTCAGCTCTCTCTCGTCCCGCTTGCACCTCTCTATTACTCTCTATTTGACATAGATATGTATTTTCAGTGTGTGTATGAAAATAAAAACGTTTAAAAAAAAAATATATATATAGCAGGCCCAAATGTATAGCTTGACTGAACCTGTGTGCAGGAATATGGCTATGTTCAAAAGTTCCATATATTTCTGATGCCTAAACCTAACTACCATCATTTGTGTGCATTAATGATGCATCGATTCCTGATGAAATTGAGAGGAAAATGTCTGTATAGATGCTATTAAGGTGGATATCATTGCCAATTCCTATACAGTGATGTTGAAAAGTGGGCAATGAATGGTGTTTCTCTCTCTAGTGCGTTCTTCGATGTATCAGGTATGTTGTAACTGGTGTTGAGAAAGTAGCCTGTCAGCTTTTTCACGGAAAAAGCCGTAGTCATATCTTGTCAAAAACTGAAATTCTCTATTGTGTGGACTTTTCATTCCCCACCAGGTCAAAGATGATTAAAGGGACTGTTTGTCTAAAATTACAAATGTTATCAAAGCATTTGTTTTGGTGACCCACCACACTGTCAGTTCTTTTCAATCTGACTCTGTTGCATATGTTGTATATGTATACATAAAGAAGGTTTTATTGCAGAAAAGGTTATCACTGAGAAAAAATTCATCCATTCAATATCTACTGAGAGGATAATTTCACCCAGTGATACAAACGTTGATGCATTGGAAGACTTTTATGCACGTTGTAACAAGATAAAGAACATTGATGACTTCTTGAAATCTAATAGAGCCAGTTCTTTACTTCAATACGACCAGATTTCAAGGATTCTTAGCGTTGGAGCAGGTATATCTTATACTTATTAATGAATCATCATAAAGCAGAATATATGTGTAGTCATCTGACTGTATGGGGGCTATAATAATATAAATTCTACTACCAGGTAGGAAAAGAACAGAACAAAAATCTTCAGCTTTTGATTGATATTAGCTGGGATGGTAACTTTAGCCCATTCGCAACGAGCAAAAATTCACATCAATATGGCTTTGGGGGCCGGCAAATGCCTGAGGCATTTATATGAATGCTTCCAAGCATTCGCCCGCCCCGAACGCCATATTGGTATGAATTTCAAATAATGGTCAGATAATACAAGACTAGACATTCTGCATCATGCTACCCTCGGCAGTCTGTAGCTTCCTCAAGGGTATTGCTGGTGCTTTAGAGCAGAGTTCAGAGTCCATGTGGGGCTATAGATATAACAATCTCAGGTACTACATATTCCTTGTTTGTTTCAGGCTTGGGTGATATTGAAAGTGCCTTCATCTCTCAGTGCAAAAATGCTGAACAATTTGTTGGAATTGAACCAATATCTACAAGATGTGGTGCAGCACTCGAATGCATTACCACTAGGCACCCTCACATTAAGGTAAGTCTTGTGTGGAAAATAGAATTGGTTGCATATTGTCCATGGGATCCTGCATGTGAATTCATCCACCAATCACAGTTTCTCATTGATCTGTTAAGCTTTCTATAGAATTATCTATTCAAGAAATAATTCCAGAGGTTTTGTCTGCTCGTGGGTACCGTTGCCTGAGTGAAGTTCGAGGGCTTGCCTGAGAACTTCCCTCAGGCAATGGTTCCCGCGAGCAGACAAAACCTCTGGAATTATTGCTTTTAGATGTGACGCTAGATGTCGGCACCCGCTTATGGAGAATATGCATTGTGCGCAAGGGGAGGGCTCCAAAAACAATAGATCCCGGCAGACCATTGATCATATGACGCAGCGGGGGTCTATAGGGAAAAAATACATCCCAGAATCTCATCAAATCGCGTCTAAAAATAAATAACTTTATTTCCATTTGCACACAATAACGGTATCAGTCAAGGTTAATATGTGGAAATGGGTGTCTCTTCTCTGTCCTTGACAGTTATTCTGAACTTACATTTAATCCAATACCCTGGATATTTCATGTTGCAGGTGACATTTTATAATAGAATCTTTGAGGATTATGAAGAGCCAGATGAGAAGTTTGATATTGTGCTCCTGATTCATGTGTTGTACCACTTCAAGGACCTGAGTAGTGCGATTAAACGTGCTGCAGCAATGGTGAAAAGTGGAGGGACGGTCTTCATCCTCATTGGTCATGGTAGTATCAATGCCACCCTAGGTCAGTTGTCCAATGCATCTTGATGTGAGTGAGTGAGTGAGTGAGATTGGTTGCTTTACGCCCTTATCAACACATTGAAGGTTATATCAAGGGCGGGAGGGCTGAGAGGGAGGCAGTTTATGTTCATACCCAGGAAATAGAGAAAGAAGGGAGAGGTAGACAGAAAAAAGAGACAGAAAGGCACTTTATGGTCATACCCAGGATCTAGAGATAGAGAAGAAGGGAGAGAGAGAGAGAAAGAGACAGAAAGACACTTTATGGTCTTACCCCGGACCATGCATCTTGATGTGTGGAAAGCTTCATGAATGATAAATATGTGAAAGAAATATCCCAAGAATCCTAAATCACATGAACTCATATTTCACATCACATGAAGTCATAAGTTTTATTCCAAAAATTAATTCTCTTTAGAGGAATGTTCACATATTTGGAGTATGTATGCGATTTTGTCATAATTAATTTCCCATCACTAACTGTTTTCAAGCTTAAAATAAACAGATCTATGTACTTTCATTAAGACCTGAAAGCACCCCTTAATGGGCCTCTAGTAACAGTTTTGACAGACCCTCCTGAGGAGGCAACCCACACGTATCGGTGTGGAATTAGGTCACTATGTCAGGTTGTGCATAGGTAATGAGCGTGATACCGACCATCCACTGGGGAAAATACGCAAGGGGGCCACTCATTACCTTAGTTACACTTAAATATCACAAACTATCTAGCCATTTTACATAAAATAAAAGGTTTGGGATCAATATAAAACATGGTTTTGATGTCCTTGTTTCGTAACTTTCGTGATAGTTTACCCTTTTATCGCAGAAAGCATGGTTAGAATAACACTACTATAAAGCGTCAGAGACCGCCATCTTGGGTGCTGACCTGATGGGCTCTCCCTGAGTTTACTCGGTAGGCACACCAAGGGCAAGGTGTTGGTCTTGTGTGTGTAGGATCGTCTGCTGAAACTAAATTTGGAGGCTCCGGTACACTTACGGATATGTGAGCAGTGTCGAAACTCCCTATTGTTAACATGCATCAACTTTAATGTTAAATCCACTTCCTGTACAGATACCTTATCAATAAGGCTACCAGGTTCTCACTGAGGGCCACTACACAAAGTATATAAGATGTATTCATTGATTGACATTTTTCAGGGGATTTGCGTTTTATCAACTTTGATAAAAAAATCAGGAAGGCTATAGAAGATAATGATCTGCTCTACACTGAAGGTAAGAATCAACTGTTATTATCTATGTTAACATGGAATAAATCATTGTTCTTGTGATAAACTCTTCAACCCAGTTGGACCATAGCATCGATGCTTAGGAAATAAAGCTGCATTCTCAAATATTCAAACATCCGTTTAAAAGATATCATTTTTAGATTTAGGCTAATTTTTCAGTAATGCATCACATAATTACTGTATTTGTTTTTTTCTGTTACAGAAGCACTACCTGATACTGAGATTGACCTTACACATGAAGGGAAGGGTTGTTATGACTTTCTTTATATGATTTTGATAAGAGCAATGTCCATAGAAGAGGTAATTATAGTGTATGTCCATTATTGTGCCAACCATCTTTAATAATAAAGGTTTCAGTGCTGTGTAGGTACCTAAGTTTATGTGATCTTATCTCTATGGATCCCTATGAGATTTTGTTTTAATTCAGATAGATTTCTTTTACTTCGTTATATCACAAGTTTGGGTGTTATCATAATATTATAGAAATGAGTGAGATCAGCCTATATGATACGTTTAGACGTATCACACATATATGCTGATATGCCCACAACTGAAGGCGCTTAATTTTGGTCAGTTTTGATTGGTGGGCAGAGTGTGACATCATAACGTGCTAGCCAATAGCAAATGCTGTTGTTTACGAGGTTTGGTTGATGTATACAATATGGCGACAGGCAGACAGCGGTCGATAGAAAATAAAGGCATTTATTGTTGTCTTTGTCATCCAAAAAGGGGACTTGTGATATGAAAACCAAAAAAAAAACCTCATCATTTATACGCTTAAACGTTTCAATGGACACAAGGTGGTCGAAATGGATGTTTCTCACAAGTGGCCGCAGGCCATGAGTGAAAAACGTCAATTTCAACCACCTTGTGTGCATAGAAACATCAAGTGTATCAATGACTCGTTGTCTTTTGTCTAAAGCTGCAATTGTCATAATGTATTAGTTATCGGTATTATACATAAATTATTTAGTTGCATTACATATATAGGGAGACCCATTACATCTTGTATATATATAGACCGTTTGTAATTACTCCTTCCCTCTACTTCTAGACTACATTAAAAATGCATTATCAGCTATGCATGCACATCACACTCATTTAGTTTTTTTGTGCAGGTATCAACTATATAACATACTCAAACATGTGCATTAGTTTGTTATGTCAGTAAAAGAATGGAAATAGCCAAAGATGTTTTATTTGTGCGCACCAATTGAAGGCCATGCTTTTGTTTACATAGCTCCCATATGTAAGGAGAATCAAATGTACTTATATGTAGGAGAGGTGCGATATAGGTGCCCATATAGGTTATGGCTACTTTTGATTTTCCATATAGTTTACAAACCACAATTAAGGTGGCTCCAAAAGCATGGAACTTAGTCAAACAGTCGATCAAGAATTCATCATTTTTAGTAAATTTCTTTGGTATTGACTGAAGGTATGGTGACTTTAATGTGTTTATTTTTCAGTTGGTAATTATTTTGTATTTTTGTTCACAGCTGAGAATGTATCTTTAATATCAAGAGTATAATACAATAACCCATTTGGGTTGTTTCAATGTGTTGCCATATTGTTTTGAGGGGATGAAAAGTATGGCTTAGTTTAGCATTGTACTTGCCAACATGTATATATTATTATGTTGCAATAACAATTATTTGTTTTTCCTATGTTATGTTTGAAAACGTATATTTTGTGCATTGCAGAGGAAGGAGATTATTAGTGAACTCTTGAAGACTGTGGACACTGGCACCAACATTGTCCATCAGCAGCATAAAGCTTTCATCATACAGAAATAGGACATTAGGAAGATCAGGACTTGCAGATTTGGATATTAATGTCTGTAATTTAACATCAGGAACATAATCATTCACCGATGGATAGAGCATTTGCTTCACAAGTGTGAGGTCGGGAGTTCGAATCTAGGCTGTGAGAGGCTTTCTTCATGATTCCTAATGTAGTACAGTCAAGGACGCTAAACGTCACACAGTAAACGTCACACATGTGACGGGTTTTTGGAAGACGATAAAAGACTTAAGATTCTAAACGTCCCACCAAAACAACATTTTAAAAGTGGGAACAAGAAAAACGTCTTGTTTTGTGTATCATGGTAAGACGTTTGACTTTACAGTGTAGTTTAATAGTTTATCCACTACATGTCAGGTACTGCTGCAGTACTGTTGCCACCAATGGTACCACCTATAGCCCAGGTAGAAAGGGCAATCAGACTACCTGGGCTATAGTTATGTGACCAGCAGTGTGTGTGGATTCCCCTGTCAAAATGAATAGGTAAAGTCATCTAACACGAGAATTTATATCTAGGGATGCAAGTCCTTAGTATTTATTCTGAAATCAGTAATTTTCGGTTCTGGGTAGTAGGGGGTGGCTGAGAGCAGAGTGAGTCAGTAGAGGAGGGGGAGGAAAGAGAGGGGACAGGGCGGGGGAGGAAATGGAAAAGGAGAAGAGGAGAGAGAAAGTGGAGGGAAATTTAGATAGGGAAGGCAAGATAGAGGGGAAGCTAAGGGAGGCCAAAGGAGAGGGAGGGGGAGGGGCCTGGGGGGAGGGGAGGAGGAGAGGGAGAGAGAGGAGGGGGGAGGAGAAGAGGAGCGGGGAAGGAAGAGAAGGGGAGGGAGAGAAGAGAGCGGGAGGGGGAGGAGGGAATATTCTCAGCAATTGTTAGTTCCAGGAAGAGCCATTGGTATGTGGTGGTGGCGCTGCCTGTAGAGTATTAGTATCCGTAGATATTTTAGTAGGGAAAATGTGTTTATGAAGGGGCGAGATGGGGGTAGGAGATGGTCTAAGAATAAAATACTAATATAACTTTAGACATCTGAAGCCTGAATGCTGTTTATAAAACTTGATTTATTATTACTTCATTATACTTTGTTATATTATTATTAACTTTATTATAATCATTTATTTATTTATTTATTACCTTTATTTTAAAGATCACTGTCAAGTAGAAGTCCTGCAAAAAATAGAAAAAAATTAAAAACAAATACTCCTAAAACAATGTTTTATAAAAACACCTTTATTTACAAGGCTAAATCAATATGAAACTCCTTGCCCTCTGTTACTCACGAATCAAACCCGAGAAGGGAGCTCAGAAATAACCTTGAAAATGTAAAAAAAATCAATTATGACAAATTACCTTATCGTGCTGCTATTGTATGTGTATTACTAGTGTATTACCATATGGTATCATCTTGAATCAAGTCAATATTATCGTAAGATTACTGCATTTATTTTATTTTATTTCATTTCAGAGCATTGTTGTTAATCCACTTGAAATTATATAAAGCCGGAATAGGCAGTGATGATCTAAGCTTTATTGTATTCACCTTTTGTGAAGTATTTTGTCTTTAGTCTGTGACGTAAGTATAACCCTTGCTGGCCCCTATGCGCACACCCATTCTGCTTCACAGCTTTTTAGCTCTATGTAAAGTGTATGCCCCAGTGCGACCCGAATTTAAAAAGCAGTCCACTCACTGGTCAAGCTACAAGCATTCCTAGAGTGGCATAGTGCTTGAGTGCTTACAGCACACTCAGTCAATCGCCATAGGTTTCAAATTGATAAGTAAAACTACTTAAAGGCAATATATCTAAATCTCTTGGGTATTTATTAAAACAAACTGTTTACAACTCAAAATTATCACTTTCATTTAAATAAACCCTGTTATTGGTTGTTTTTCTACTGCACATTCCTATGGGAATAACCTTACATTCACATCTTACATTGCACTCCTACAAACTCGTCATGAACCATTATAACAAAGAAAGTGTATATTTATTTTTAGAGACTAATTTAATAATTTTCAATAATGCGGTCATCCTGATAATTGATTTAGTATATACTAACATCTTTTTCAGTGCTCCCTTAACAGTGCCTCAGAATGCACAGCAAATCTGCATTCTGGTTTCTGTTCTAAGCTATCCCTGCAGCCCAGACGACACAAAGCTTTGCTTGGGCCCAAGGTGTAGCTGACACTTAACTCACCTATAGCTGGCAGTTCACACTCACCTCCCCCTCTCCATATTTTATAAACCCCTCTAACACTAGAGGGCATTACAAGCAAGCCAGTCATTATTAATAATCCTCCTATATTAAAAGCACTACCCATGTAATATTGTGACATTTATGCACTATTGTAATTAACTATCATATCTTGAATTGTTTTCGGTAATATTCTTCTATATTTTGTCTCTGTAATCATTTGTGGGATATTGTAGAGGGTGTGTAATCAAAACACCCCTAGTCATTTACATCTACATATGTAGTGTACCCCCTGTGGGTCTGCCAACTCCTCAACCCACTACCTACATCGCACAGGAGGGGAATGATAGACACCCACACTTATATTGACACTGTAGGCAAAATGATGAATAAATGGATGTCTTTCTAAGGATACCAGTGGTTATTGTTATTACTGGGTTTCCTCAGCAACTCGAACTGGATGATTATTTGATCCTTCCTCCTCCTCCTCCACCCTCCACCACCACCGATATATCTTGAATTGTTTTCGGTAATATTCTTCTATATTTTGTCTCTGTAATCATTTGTGGGATATTGTAGAGGGTGTGTAATCAAAACACCCCTAGTCATTTACATCTACATATGTAGTGTACCCCCTGTGGGTCTGCCAACTCCTCAACCCACTACCTACATCGCACAGGAGGGGAATGATAGACACCCACACTTATATTGACACTGTAGGCAAAATGATGAATAAATGGATGTCTTTCTAAGGATACCAGTGGTTATTGTTATTACTGGGTTTCCTCAGCAACTCGAACTGGATGATTATTTAATCTAAATGTTCATTAAAATTAACATAACTGATTGAAAATTTACCCTAAAATAAGCTGTATTAATACATAATATTAATCCAATTTGATGTGCTAATAATATACTGTATTGGTCAAGACTACTATATATATAGCTTCATGATGCACATATAACTTATTAGTACTGCGTTTTGAGGCGCTACAGTGTAGTGCTTCCTGACCGACTACACTGTTGCCTGTGAAACAGCGCGACAAGTAGTAATCAAAATAACTTGTGAGGAGGTGTGTTTTGACGCACAACAGGTTGTGCATTAAAATCCGGTGGCCCAGTGCAAATGTGTCCATCGGGGCTGTAAGATATGGCACCTTTGTTGTATGTAATTAGTTGTGATGTTGATTTCCAGTGAATATAAAATATCTAATGGTGTATAGGCCCATATTGTTTTTATTCTGAAATGAAATTAATGTTCAGGCACATTTTGGTAAAAATTCAAAATTTTGTTGGAATTTTTTCACACAAAAAGGGTCCCATTATGCAAATGATTATTTTCAACTGGTTTTCTGAGTGGAATCTATTATTCAAACAGTTTTTAATTGGTTTGAAAAAGTAAAAGGAGAAATTAGGCTATAATGTATCTAAAAATCATTGCTTTCATGTACTTTGAATGTAAGTGTGTGGCGTAAGTATAGCCCTTGCTTATCATAGGATCTGACCCTTTTATCATGTGTAAATAGTCAAGAAAATGACTTCAAGTGGATATGGGCTCCAAAGGTGTATAGGGTGTGGCCCTTATTGTTGTTATTTCAAGAAAAATATTTAATCCACCCGATGTGAAGTACCCATTTTCTTTCATGTGCCATGAGTATAGCCCTTGGTGGCTATTGGATCTGCCCCTTTTGTCATTTGTAAATGATTGAAATAATCTTTCAACTCGAAAGATGTTCATAGATTTAAACTTATACCTTCTTTTCCATGTCATGCATGGTTGAAGAAAACAATGTCATGCATGGTAAAAGAAAACAATACTTCTGTAGCCCCCTTGTACCTCCACAAGGAGGTTATGTATAAGGGTCAGATTTTCAGAAAATGTACCATTGGCAGCTCGGTTTGGTTAGGTTAAACTGTATTTTGAACTTTATTTTCATCTGAAATTTGGGTTATTTGAGAAGATTGTTGAAGGTAAATTGTACATTTTCTGAAAATCTGACCCATAATTATAGTGTTTGTATATATATTGTATATAGTATGCATTAATTGCATTGCTTGCATAGTGCTTGACCCATAAGTAGTTCTACTGTGTAGAATATGAATTGGTATCTTTTAATTTCTTATCAGCCCAAATACAATTTATTCACAGCAAATATGGAAACAACGGTTTCAAGTATTTAAACTTTTAATTCCTTAATTCAGATCCATCCATTATCTTAAGTTGGATTGGTGAATAATTATGTTCCTGATATTGAATTACAGACATAAATATCCAAATCTCCAAGTCCTGATCTTCCTAATGTCTTCCTATTTCTGTATGATGAAAGCTTTATGCTGCTGATGGACAATGTTGGTACCAGGGACCGCAGTCTGCATCAGTTTACCAATAATCTCCTTCCTCTGCAAAACAAAATGTTATACTAGCTAGCTGAATGCTTTCCTATACAGTTGCATTGGGTGCAGACTGACTACATTTATACTGCCAGTGCTGAGGCAGTGGTTGTGTAACAACTTGTATGACTTCACTAATTTGGATGGATTTGAAGTGAAATAAAGTGATGATTGCTGACAAGGATCAACAGAACCTTTATTGAACTATCATTGCAACAATTACAATAATGGTAAAAGTTTATGTATGCTTCTCTCCAACTTTAAGGACGAGACCAGAGCAAGCTAGTTAAGTTGTTATTAGCTTACTTATAAATAAAGGCCAATGGAAAGGCTCCTCACTTTGTTGCATTCTAACTTGGTGTCAGTGTGGAGAAACAGTAACTTGGAGATTTATTATCTATTTCTTAAATAAATTTAATTACCTTCTCAATTGACATTGGTATCTTAATCATCATCTGGACAAAGTCATAATAACCATTCCCTTCATGGGTAAGGTCAATTTCAATGTCAGGCAGTGCTACTGTAAAGGTGAATAAGTCATAATGTTTCAACTTCAGTCTCATAGAGTGACTCCACTAGAGGAAAAACAGTGGCGACATTTTTTGTTGTTGCCCACTAACATCGGGTCATTTTATGTTTGCAATGAAAAATGGAGGAGTGTCAGATGTGTTGCCACATTCTCTGGAAACTGTTGTTTCGGTATGGATATTTTTTTGCACCAAATTAGTGGGCAACAAAATTTGTCTGCGCCGTTTTTCTCTCTAGTAGAGTCGCCCTATTATACAAATTCAAATTCAAAAATCCTTTATTGCTGATGAAATGTACAATGTGGTAGCTCAGGTCTAGAATTCTAGGTCTCCCGAAGAGTGCCGATAAGTTTTTTTGACTTATTAACAGAAAAGTTACAATTGGTACAAAATGTTTACATAATACATGTATTGCAAGAGATGTGATGAGATGTGAGATGGCTATTTACATTGTGAAAGGATGTAATTTCATGTCAATATTTGCTAATAGTAACATCAGGTTGACTGACCAACTTGTGAGATTGCAGAACTCACACCATTAAATGATATCAAGCAAGTAGATCAACATTTGTCCATTCAAATTCATATTATCAGTACATGTCACAGAGGTGACATTTAGTCTAGAATTAAGTAAGTAAGTATGACATTCGATTTTATTAAATTGCAAATGATCACAACAAGGAGATACAGTGGCCGCGATAAAGTTGCGTTGACTTTAACTATACTTAATGATCACTACCAAGATATATAATATTGACATTAACTATACAAGGTAATAGGCTGACAGTATGAGGGTCACTAAAAACAAGTTGCCCTCATTTGCAACCTTAACATGCTACTTTGGTTATTTGTCATTCAGTATTCACGACATTAGACCAATCATGATATACATACTAATATATATGACTATTTTAGCTAAATTATGGAATGATCTACATGTGATCTACATACAATACAGGTTGTTGCAAATGCAAGCTACATAAGGCACAGGTTGAGATAGGGCGAGTATTTACACCCATTATTTACAAATATACGAAATGTAGTAATACAAATATGAATACAGATATATATATAAATAAATGCAGTGGGGAAGGCAAGGTACCCAAGGTAAAAGGGGGATAGAAGACGTTCAGTGTATTTCTTGAACGCATATTTGTCTTCGATTCTATGCGCTTCCGGACTGAGGTTGTTCCATCGAGTTTGTGATTTATAAATTACTGAATCAGTAATTTTTGTTAATTTAGAGTTGAGGACTATTAAATTTCGTTTGCCACTGGCATGACTTCTCGTTGGAAGGAGTCTAGTCTCCAGGTTCAATGGGCTTTGGGCTAGGTAATGGGCTATGTCAAGGATATGTTTATTTCTTCTTACCTGTAAAGGCCAAATGTTTAAAAGTTTGTGTTCCTCATCTACGTTGTCATATTTAGATTTATTGAAAATTATCCTCAAAGCTAGATTTTGTTGGGATTGCAATTTCTGCAGTAATGTCTTAGGGGCGGAATCATGAATAAAATCACAAAAATCAAGGTTAGGCAAGATGGCCATCTTGTAGAGATCATGCTTAGCTTTGGGGGTAAGTGCACTCCTCGCTCTATAAAGTAATCTGATTTTAGAAGTAACTAGTTTTAATGTGTTTTGGACATGCGATTTAAAAGTTAGAAGATCGTCCAGAATAAAGCCTAAGTACTTATACTTGTGAACTTCCTCTAAAATTGATTTGCCCAAAGTGAGAGAATGATTTGAATTTTGTGGTTTACATTTGGAGGCACAACTGATCGAGAACGACATTGATTTACACTTTGTAGCATTCAGAGACAATTTGTTAATGGCACACCAAGAGTTTACACTTTTCAGGTCCTCCTGGAGGTAAGAATGTAAGGAGTCACTATTTTGATGATGATAAAAGAGAACTGTATCGTCCGCATAGTGTTGAATACTTGCGTGTTTGATAGTGCCCTGAGGTACACCACAAGTGACAGTCCCTTCTTTAGATCGGAGGCCATTTACAGTAACAAATTGATTTCTGTTTTTTAAATAGTTAGAAAACCACAGCAGCTCCATACCATGTATTCCATATAGTTCTAATTCATTTAATAAAATCGAATGATGAACCGTGTCAAATGCTTTGCTAAAGTCTAAGAAAACTGTTTTGTTAAGTAATGTTTTATTAAGATTTGTATAAATTTTGTTAAGAAAATCATTATAAGTCATAATGTGAGTAAATTTGGCAAGATTTCTTGCCACATAGGTGATAATGCAGCTTGTGGGTCAAGTCTTCAGAAAATGTACAATTGGCTTTCACAAATCCCCTCAAATAACCCAGATTTAAGACTAAAATCAGGGTAAAAATACATTTCAACACAACCAGACAGATTTATTGAACGCAGTACAGAATACACTCAGATAAACTCAGTATTTATTATTCTTCACTCTAATTAAGCAGAATTTGGGAGATCTATGTATAGAACTGTAGAAAGTTTTCTGAAAGTCTGACCATTGTATATCAGCAGTGGACTTGGTGGTGAATTGTTTTCTTCTGTTTTTGTTACATTGTCCTTCAATCAGATAACAATTGTAACAATAACAATTGTGAAAATTTGTCAATAAAATTTATTAAAAAAAAAATCAGTTGGGCTTGAAATCCTTCCACTATTGGGATGTATTCTATGGCAAATAAATGTTCCAACAACAGCATAGTTATATTCCACCTGATCTTATCTTTTTAAATATAATATAATCTCATAATCCTTTTCATTGTGATTTAAGAGACATTTCTGGGATACATCACATCTTTAGAAGGTATCTCACAGGGTACTTGCATACCTCTGTAGACACATGAGGGTTGGCAAGTTTTGGCCAACCAATCTTGCTCACAATTGTACAATTTCAAAGTGAAACTTACTAGTTCTGTATCAGAACTTTTTAGTTCTGCTCCAGTGTTTTCCAGAATGGAAAAGGTAAAAAAAACAAATTTAAAATTGTGATGCAAAATTTAAAAAATTCTGAAGGGGATTTTAAGAAACAAATCAAAATTGACACTCTGGAGAGGGATTAACAATTCCGAACCAAAATACAAAATCTCTCACACGAAGTGGCAAGAATTGTATATAGAAATGTCATAGGCAAAATATAAAACTCTCCACAGGCAAAATGAAAATAAACACTGTTGACATGTGTACCGCATGTATCCTATATTTACACAGATAACAGTTAGTTCATACCTTCAGTGTAGAGCAGATTATTATCTTCTATAGCCTTCCTGATCCGTTTATCAAAATTGATGGTGTCAGTATCACCTAAAGATTACAAATAAATGTAGAATAAATTCTTATTAACTATATTCTATGTACATGTATTAGTATTGGAGGAATGAATAATGAGTCTACAGTCGAAAAAATTGTATTTCTTAAATGCTTTACTTCAAGTGTTAAGGTCATAAACTTTCCTTCTTTAGAGGGAGAGGGAAGGAAACGTAAACAATGGGTTCTGGGTTCTGGTGGTCTTTGGAAGGATGTGGAAGGGTTACTGCAGTGAAAATGTAGAAAAACAACAACATGCAGAAGGGAAGAAAATGTAGAAAAACAACAAGAACATGCAGAAGGGAAGCTGGATTAATACAATCTAGGGTGAAAAAATTAAGGGAATACTGACTCTACTTGCCATCAAATGATTTTCCCCAAAAAATGATTGTTCACTTTTCAGTGTTAAGAAAGGTTTTCATATTAAAAACGTTTTCTCTGTCAAGAAAAGATCTTGGTCTTCTTTCTCTGGCTTATTATTGTGGTCTCCTGAGGAGGAAGGAAAGTTTGAACATCCATATCTTTATCTCATATCTGTTGGTTGTATTCTTCTACTCAGGTTAACCAAAATAACGTCCAAAAAGACACACTCAGGTTGATAGTTTGAATATTGCCTTGGGCAGCTTGTTTGTCCTACTCTCTTCTTTACAACATTCTGTGGACCTGGTCTAAGAGCTAGCCTCTTTAGAAGGGCATTTGGGCAGTTAGTAATTGTTACTCTCAGCAAACGCCTTAAAATACATGTTGCTCTTGTTGAGGTGCAGGGCAACAGCCATGCAACACTTGACAACTTTTACTAATCACTAATTCTGACTATCAAATGATGTACCTGTGCTCTGTTAAGTTACATTAGATTGATTTCATAGAACCACCGTGTTGCGTCCCAAAGTAGACATATGTACAAATGATGAAATCGGTACAGACTTTTCCTCTGTGGTACATGCTATTTCACATACTATAGTTCTTTTCCAACTGCTTTCTTCCTATTTCCGGGAAGATTTTACTATTTCCAGAACAAAAAGTTCCATGTCAGTGTCGATTTTCCCATGTCAGCCTCCTTTTCCACTATTTCCCTTAGATATTCACCACAGAAAAGTATATCACTGCACCTTTTTCCTATTTCCCCTACATGAAAAGCCATGTCAGGCTGCTGTGACTCCTATGTCTAGATTTGGCCATCTTTTCTCATTGGTGCTCTCCCTGGGACACTCCTTTTCTACCCATACAAAAGCAGACATGGGTCAGATTTTCAGAAAATGTACAATTGGCAGCTGTACACATTTAGTATATTCTGCTAAATTAGGCTGCAATTTGGTCAATATTATGTAAATACCAGTACATTTGGCATTGCATTGATTCTAGCAATCTGTTTGGTTAGGTTGAACTGTATTTTGAACTTTATTTTGGTCTGAAATTTGGGTTATTGGAGAGGATTGGTGAAGATGAATTGTACATTTTCTGAACATCTAACCCACATGAGTAGTGGCTCAGTGTTACGTAACATTATCCACTACCCCTGAGTGGGGGCCACCAGCTATCTTTGTAGTGTAGCAGTGTTACATAACACATCCAATAACACATCAAATACATCTTCTCTTCCTTTCTCTTTCTCCCTCTCTCCCTCTCCCCTCCCGCTCAACCCCCCCCCTCCCCTGCTCACCCTCCCTCTCCCTCTCACCCTCCTCCCTCCCAGTCATGTTTGGGTAGAAATACATCATGGTACATTTGGGTGAAAAGGAGTGGATTTTTGGAAAAGGAGTGGATATTCGGAAAAGGAAAAGGATATTCAGAAAAAAAAAAGGATATTCCAAAAAGGAAAAGTATATTCCTAAATGGAAAATGATAATCCGAAAAGGAAAAGGACATTGGCAAAAAGGAAAAGAAAGTTGACAAAAAGGTATTGGATATTCCAAAAAGAAAAGTCTTGGATATTTTTTATTTTTCCTATTTCACGTTTATATCCTTTCAGATTGGGGACAAAACACCACCTCTGACCTTTGTTGATTTTCTATAAAATGTAAGCAGGTAAATGATAGATTGATGTATTTATTCATGAAGCTTTCCCTACACCAGGATGCAATAGAGAACTGACCTAGCATGACTTTGATAGTATCTTGGCAGACAAAGATGAAGACTTTCCCTCCACTTCTCACCATTGCTGCAGCACGTTTTATTGTACTTTTCAGATCCTTGAAGTGGTACAACACATGGCTCAGGAGCACAATATCAACCTTCTCATCTGGCTCTTCATAATCCTCGAAGACTCCATTATAAAATGTCACCTATCATGAGTATAATGAAGACTTAATAATTCAACTCTCAAACGTATTAATTTAACTTATCTTTGCAACCAGTTTGTGTTAAGAGGATTTACAAGGCTTAAAGGGACGAACATGTATGGAACGCCATTGGGTCATTTATTCAGTATATTTATTGATATCTGAAAATGATTTCTTGATATCTAAAAATGATTTCTTGATATCTGAAAATGGTTTATTGACATCTGAAAATGATTTATTGATATCTGAAAATGATTTTCAGATATCAAAAACAAAATAGATTGCAAAGAAACCCATTTCTTGATACCGATAAATCATTTTTTGATATCAAAGAATGATTTCTTGATATCAAGAAATAGTTCATGCATATACATTTGAGGGTGAGAAATATTTTCTTGCAATCCTCATTGTTACAACCAACCTTATAATTTGAATTTTGGATATCAATAAATCATTTTTTTTGTCCAACATCGAATCGTTATTTAAAAAACCTGCTTATAAAAACTAGTTTTATGCTATCGAGATTAACATCGAGATCACACAGGCGTAAGTTATGATGACTTAACAACCAGGATGATATTAAACTACATTATTTCTTTTCCTCAAAAACAACACTTCAGTTGGAGAAGATGAAACCAGCAGTGAATAATATTTTTCAATAAATTCATGAGCAAAACTAACCTATGTACATGCAATCCAGTTTTCATATGACTTAGTTGAACCGTATTTATAGGATCGAACTCATGATAATATATAGTGTGTGCCAGAGCATCAGCAGGACATTATCTACAAGTTGTAGAAAAAAAAATTCCAGATACCAAAGTCCTTAAATTAGCAAAAGATCCTCTGTCCCTAGAGCAGTCCTTAATGACAGAGAGCTTGATTTGTATGATTCCTAGGAATTCATACAGGCATATGGCATTAGCACCAAACAATTTCTTTTTGTATTTATAAAATCTTGCATTGAGGAATATATAATTCAACTTTGTATATTCTGGACCAGAGCCAGGGAAGCCCAATATCATGTAAACTGCATTCACATCACTTAATAACTCATTGTCAAGATACTCATTATGTCTCGCCCAGTTAATTAATCCATGCCAAAAGTCACAAGCTATTTGACAATTGATCATGAAATGAAAGATGTCATAAACACCTGCACAGAAAAACACTTATTATTATTTGATACCTTTTTGTTCCATGTAGACATTACATACAGTTCTTTCCCAGTTAACAATTGATTTTTCTAGCTTGAGGAATCTCTTATCCCATATAAGCTCTCCCAAAGTGGCCTTTTTGCTGAAAGGTTCCTTAGATCCGAAATATCGGTACTAGGTTTTACAAATATCAGCGTAAAATGGAGAGTTAACCTTAATAATCTTCTTCCTATGCTCGAAGGTACATCTGATATTGCTACCTTGGGTATGCACACCACTTACTGTCACTTTCATTGATCATTTTCTGAACCCATTTGAGCTTCATTGCTATTAGCTTGGCTCCCACGTCATGCAGTAAATCATTTTTGGATGACTATAAATGATCTAGAAATCATTTAGCCATCAAGTAGCCATCTTTATTGACATCAAGAATTGACTTTTAGATATCAAGAATTGCATTGTGTCACTCAACTCACCTAATTTGGATCAAGATGTCTTGATATCTAAAAATGCCTTTTTGGATATCAATAAATGGACTTTTTGATATCAAGAATTGCACTTTGGATATTCAAAAATGCCTTTTCTGATATCGGAAATGCAATTCTTGATATCCAAAAAGGCATTTTTTGATATCTGAAAGTCATTTCTGACTAAGTTAAGAGCTTAGTTGAATTCTAAAATTGAATTATTGATATCAATAAATGCATTTTTGATATCAATAAATGCAATTCTTATTATCTGTAAATCCTATTATCGATATCAAGAATTCAATTTTTGATATCAAGAATGGCATGTATTTATTGATATCAATAATTGATTTTCAGATATCATCAATTCCTTTTCAGATATCAACAATTCATTTTCAGATATCAACAATTCATTTTCAGACATCAACAATTCATTTTCAGATATCGATAATGGCATTTTTGATATCAATAAATAAGTTGATTCATTTTCCGATATCAAAAAATCATTTTCTGATATCAAAAAATACTGAATAAATGACCCAATGGTGCTCCATATATCTGTAAATCCTATTATCGATATAAAGAATTCAATTTTTGATATCAAGAATGGCGTGATTTATTGATATCAAGAATTGATTTTTAGATATCAAGAATTGATTTTCAGATATCAACAATTCATTTCCAGATATCAACAATTCATTCATCGATCAAAGCATTTTTGATATCAATAAATGAGTTGATCCATTTTCTGATATCTAAAAATACTGAATAAATGACTCAATGGCGTTCCATACAATAGCAATGTAGTATATATACAGAGAAGAGGTATAACATACAATCTGTAGTAATTGTAATAGATATAACAGCAACCTGTGAAGCAGGAATAAGATGATACATAGACCTGGATAAAACATAGGATATGATCTACATCAATGCCTCTAGTAGAGTGAGTTGGTATGCTGCAAGCACTGGACAGGTAGGCAACCTGGTGTAGAATAGAGTTACTAATGACAACTCTGTGTCCACTCTAAATCTACTACATACATATATTTTGTTCCACAAAAAAACTTACCTTAATGTGAGGGTGTCTAGTGGTAATGTATTTGATAGCTTCATCACATCGTGTAGATACTGGCTCAATTCCAACAAATTGTTTAGCATTTTTGCACAGACAAAGGAGAATATTTTCTATATCAGCACAACCTGAATATCAAACATGTCAAATATTTAAAGAAAGTCTTGTAGTTGTCCCACCTTTTCAATTACATTTGATTTGACTTTTTCTTTAGATTGTTACATATTTGTTTGTCTGTGTATATGTATATATTATTTTATTTCAATATCTAACTGTCTTTTGTTTACTAATTGCCATCTGTACATAGCAAAGTGTATGGCACTATCACTCAAAACTTTCTAAACTTTCTGAACTACTACATAATCTTGTAATGTACAGTGTTGTTTCTGATTCTCAGTGATTGAAGATGTTTGGGAACATAGCTGTCTGTGGTGAATAATTGGTGTGTTTTTCAATGGTTCTGAGCTGTAAATTATGTAGGGCTCTGTTTTACAATTTCTGTAGCTTGTTGAGCCTTGATCGGTGGGTATTTGGGGATAAGTGAAGTCTAATCATTCATTGTAAGGCAAATTCACCCATCTCTAATTCTGGTTTATGTTTGTTGCTGCATCAAAATAAGAGAACCCATTACTAATCTTGTCTGATGAAACATATATAGATAATATTATATACACTTAACAATATATACCTGTTCCAACACTAAGAATCCTTGAAATATGGTTGTATTGAAGTAAAGAACTCGCTTTATCAGATTTTAAAAAATCCACAATGTTTCTTGTTTGGTTACAGCGTTTGAGAAAGTCTTCATATCCATCAACCATGGGATCATTAGCAGAAATTACTTTTCCAGCAGAAATAGAACAGATTGGATTTTTCTCTGTGCAGAATTTCCCTGAAATAAAGATTTCTATATTACAGGAGAAAATTTCAATTAAATGAAAATAGCATTGCCTCTCAACAATAGCCTAGTATTTTAAGTGTATGAAGTTTACTTGATATACAAGTTCTAATAACCACTTATAGTACAAGTTCGGGGCGGGCGGAAAATATAGAACGAGTGATACAAAACTCAGCCATTAGCTTCCCCCCTTCTATCTCATTGCCCTGTACAGCGTTTGTACAGGTCGATGATCATACATCACTGCATTGTACTACACTACGTGTCCCAGTGACACGGCTGGTGGATTAAGTGTACTGAAATTACCACCCTAAATTTGTGGGTGGACTGTACAGAACTTAGATATTGACCTTGAAAACCTCTTGTAACACTATATTAGACTGTATTGTATTGATATGTATTATATGGTATAATGTATATACACCCCCTGCTAACTCGATTGTACTTGAAACTAAAAATCTGACTCAACGATTCTGACATATCGGCTTACTGATGTCATGACCCTTGTATAAACACCAATTGTTATTACACTACTACAAGTCATAAGTATCACAACCATTTCGCTCACTACGCAAATAGTCTATAGAAACAGAAACAGACTGTAACCAATATCTCATCATCACTCATCTCATCTCATTAACTATCATATCCGCATGAGTTGAATATAGGATAACTTTGTCATTATTCCAAGATAATAATGATATCTGTATCAGCGGATGTATTCACTAATTAATTAATAAATCTGTATGTGAAGTAACTACACCCTACTATATGTAAAACTGCACAGTCAAGTACGCCTACGAAAATCACTAGGTGTCTTGCCACCCATTCTTGAATAAAAACGTTTCCCAAAAAAAAGCTTTGTTTTGTATCACTCTGCATTCTCGTTCTACATTTCCCTTGCCCCGCAGTTCAATTTTTAATAAGAGAAAATAGAAAACTATTTATTTTACCTACCGGCCATGATTTCAGGTGCTTAGATGTACTAGACTTCTGAAGGTCGTCAAACTGTGAATATAAATATGCAATGTATTATCTTATCAATGTTGACTAATATTTTATACATAAGATTATACCTATGCATTAATACATGTGAAAGGTTTTAGTCTACAGGAATAAAATTGATCCAATGATACAAACATATTGCCAACAAGATGAGTCAGGTTCTTCAGAATCACAAGCAAACTCAGCATACACTGGCAATATGCTTTAGACTCCTGGTGAAAATGTCCAAATGATTCCAGCTTAAATCCAGAACTGCTCTTAAAGATGTATTTACTATTTGGGTCAGATTTCCGAAAATGTACAATTAGCAGCTCTACACATTTATTAAATTCTCCTAAATTAGGCTGAAAAATGAAGAATACCAGGTATATCTGAGTATATTTGGGATCGCATTGATTTAAAGTATCAGTTCTGTTATATTAAACTGTAATCTAAAGCTCATTTTTGTTGTAAATCTGGGCACCAGAGGATTGGTGAAGGCGAATTGTACATTTTCTGAAAATCTGAGTCATATATGTTATTACATCATAAATCAACCATGAAAATACAAGCCTATACAAGATTGAAAGAAGTGACTGTCCATATATTTGATTCTTATCATAATTATCATCATCGATTTCCAAAGCCCACCACCATCATTGCGTGCATTATATGATAAGAAAATGTGTTTGACAATCCTGTTGGACATTTGTTGAATTGGCCCTTACCTCATTCATCCATGTCAGTGAGGTTCTATCTATGCTTCAGATACAAAGCATAAGTAAATCCTGTTTTATTGGAGAATCTAAAAGATCATATTAAATTTAGATATAAAGCTAGATCTAGTATGACACTGCTAAGGTAAAACTACATAGACAACTTTGTAATGTAAAATGGAAATTAACTGTACTGTTACAGTCTGAATTAAACAGTCATTTGTACTGTACTGTTATTATATTAAATAACCCGATGTCGATGTCAAATCGATCGAGACGTCGGGTCAAATCGCACGACACCCCGAAGGGGTGCAGTGCGATTTGACCCGACGTCGAGATCGACAAGAGAAAATCAACAAGAGAAAGACGATTTTAATGACATTTTACCTTGGTTTCCATCGAGTTTGTGGACCTTGGTTTCCATCGAGTTTGTGGACTGCGGAAGCCATGATGGCGGAAGTAAGTTATATCATTGCGTGCTTAGACCTTTCACTACCATGGTTTCCTTGCGTCATATGCTCTAGATTTTTCTTTAATATAATGCTTCTGCTTTCGGATTTTTTGGAATTAATATAACTCGAACTGGACATTAAAGGTATGTATTTGGTTTTCTGTCTTATGGATCACTATATATCGCTTGAAATTCTTCAGATGGGGGACTACTTTTTCTCTCCCTGGTTACCAAGTCATGATACGTTCACAAAAATTGTCAACAAACCATAACTTAAGTCTTTATTTAGACAATAAATAAGCAATACATATCATATTTCTCAAATTACTTCTCAACATGGAAAACAAAACTTCTGCCGCTGATGTTAGCTCCAGCAAATACATATCTTGCTGTTTGTTGCTGATCCCTTGAACTAATGAACATATGGCTGTGCCGGCATTGATGCTGTCAGTGGGTCGAAGCAGACAATTTTATTCTAGGCTTCTCATTGGTCAGATCAAGTCATGTGATGCTCGAAAGTAGTTCGGTTGTAATCACATACATATGTGATATGAGATTTCTAATGGCACCCCCGAATCGCACCTCTGTAATCACATAAGTATGTAATAATAATCTGAATTGAACAATTAGCAGTAAGAGAAAATAAAAAATGTTAAATGTAAGTCAATATACCAAAGGGCACCTGGAAAGAACAGCAGTTTAGTTCCCATGACTACCATTTTTCTCATCACTTGCTGAATAATGTTAAAGAGAAATAAAAATACTTAAAATAAAGTACCGCCTTCAGTACAATGGTACTGCAATAGGTTCTTTTATTAAATAAAAACGTACCTGTAGTACAGAAATATCCCTAGTATCTAATACAACCTTGATAGAAGCATTTGAAACGTCCGAAATAGGTTTGATTCAAGATTCATGACTGCCGCCATTTGGGGGAATATTACCCAGAATCCTCCTTGAGTTTGACGTCATCAAGGCTAGATTCTGATGCCGGCATCGACCAAAGGCAGTGTGGGCGTGGTTGGGTAGCAGTTTGAATCATGTTTTCCTCCCTTCAAACCCCTAAAAAGCAGTTTTTCTTGCTAATATTGAGTGACATAGGCTATAACTAGAGTGTTATGGGGTTGTTTGAACTTAGATGGTTTGAAATGAAACCTGTATAGTCCCGAAAATGTTGGTGTATATGTGAGCGATAAGAGGGGGCAATTGGAGTGTGTTCAGTTCCGGTGTTAGCAAGACTTTGTTTACCACTTACAGAACATCTTTTCTTTCATAACATTACACTTCAAAAAGTCAAATCTGGCCAGGAATAGCATGTAGAGATTCAAATCAAATGAGGACATGTCTATTTCTGCTTTATATCATTGCCAAAATGCCAGTAGGAGGAGGAGCATGACCACGATGCACTTGGCATGCTAGCATGCCAGGCAGGATTCTATCATGAGTGACGTCATGTCTCCTCCGAAGATGTCTGCCTATATTAAACATCATAATCCAAGATTATAAGCACTCCAGCACTCTTATTGTTCACCATATTTATGTTCAAACCTAGCTGACATTGATTTTACCTCAAGAAGTAGGGATAAGGCTATCATTATACTGAAGGCGGTATGTTCTTTTAAAAATATATATTGATGCCTTGTACTAACACTATAATATCATAAATGAACCATGCAAAAACATGTTTGCAAGTGTATGTATCTATTTGATTCTCATCATATTCAAATACTTAAGGATTGTAATTCATTTATCTAATATGATAACAGAGAAACCACCCCTATCAAGAAATACATGAGCTTTATGAATGGAGAGAAGGGCTGATAACATTTTCCCATTGAGAATGAATCCCATAAAACAATTCTTCCTTGCCAGTGACACAGTTCTCTTGTAGATTTATTTCTGGCAGGAACACATGTGTTGTCAGTTCAGGCTCAAGTCTACATTGGGTCAGAGCATCAGAAACTGTACACTAAGTCGCCACCATGTAATGTTTTTGTTTGAATAGCTCCCATAATTATGTATGGAGAATCAAATGTACTAATTACCTATATGTAGGAGAGGTGCAATATAGGTGCCCATATAGGTTATGGCTACTTTTGATTTTCCATATAGTTTATAAACCACAAGGTGGCTCCAAGAGCATGGAACACAGTCAAACAGTAAAAATCGTTATTTTTATTCATTTTAATAAATTTCTTTGGTATTGACTGAAGGTAAGGGGACTTTAATGTGTTTATCTTTCAGTTGGTAATTATTTTGTATTTTTGTTCACAGCTGAGAATGTATTTTTAATATCAAGAGTATAATACAATAACCCATTTGGGTTGTTTCAATGTGTTGTCATATTGTTTTGAGGGGATGAAACACCACTTAGGAGACCCTAGGACCAATTACAAAATAAAGTATGACTTAGTTTAGTATTGTACTTGCCAACATGTATATTATTGTGTTGCAATAACAATTATTTGTTTCTCCTATGTTATGTTTGAACATGTATATTTTGTGTATTGCAGAGGAAGGATATTATTGGTAAACTCATGCAGACTGCAGTCCCTGGTACCAACATTGTCCAGCAGCAGCATAAAGCGTTTATCATACAGAAGTAGGAAGACATTAGGAAGATCAGGACTTGCAGATTTGTAAATCAACATCAGGAACATAATCATTCACCAATCAAATAACCGGGAATAAATTTATTTATTTATCTATTATCTTTATTTTAAAGATCACTGTCTACTAGAAGTCATGCAAAAAATAGAAAAAAAAATAAAAATGAATACTCCTAAAACAATGTTTTATAAAAACACCTTTATTTACAAATCAATAAATCAATATGAAACTCCTTGCCCTCTGTTGCTCATGAATCAAACACGAGAAGGGAGCGCAGAAATTACCTTGAAAATGTAAAAAAATAAAATGTATTATGACAAATAACCTTATCGTGCTGCTATTGTATAGTGTATTACCATACAGTATTATCTTGAATCAAGTCAATATTATCGTAAGGTTACTGCATTTATTTTATTTTATTTTATTTTATTTCATTAATTGTATGAACTGCATCCAAATTAAAAGTTAAATCTGCCTTAAGAGAGATGGTAACGTCTGGGAAAACTGGATCTGATCTAGAAGTCTGTATACCTATTTGTCTGTATTTGTCTATTTTTGTAACTTCATAATACATGTACTGTGTGAGTTGGATAAATAAAGTAGTATTTTATCTTATCTTATTAACCAGGTGGAGAGCTATCCCTGTTTTTCATCTCATACTTGGTCATGGTTTTATTTATAAATATTGATAATAATTCATAGAGAAAGTCGTAACCCCATTGGCTAACCTGTAACATATGGTAACATCATAGTGACATTTTGGCTCCAAAGGTTATTGATAATGACAAATCTATAATGTTGGTTTTAACCTGCACACAGGTTGTTATTCCAGTCCATAGTCACTAACAGAATCACCTTATGATGGAATTCATTGATCCTGTTTCCCTACAATGGTAAACAATTAACCTGGCCATTAGACCCCAAGGGTATTTGCTGCAGCACAGTTGCATCGTTACTCGACATTGATTCACCAGTAGCAGAGTGATTGCCAGAGAAAACACATACCATGTTCCAGCAGGGGCTGTCAATACATTTATGTCATTATTTGCCTGTGGAAGTCTAATTACATATGGGTCAGATCTTCCAAAGATGTACAATTTGCCTTCACTAATTCTGTCAAATAATCCACATTTAAGACAGAAATGAGCTTTAAAATGCAGTTTAACATAGCAAAACAGATACTATAAATCAACATGACACCAAATTTACTCAGATATACTTGGTATTCATCATCTCTTAGCTTAATTTATCCCAAAAAAATTCCTAAATTTGTAGAGCTGGCAATTGTACATTTTCCGAAAATCTGACCCATATGAAAATATACTTAGCTGAGATCCATTAGCTAATTAGTGCTGGGACTACTATAAGCTTGTCACATTGACTCTAGGAGTCAGGCATTAAGCATGCATCAGATCTTATCTCTTGTCCTTTGTCTCCTATTGGGGAATTATACCAATGCTGGAAATGAGGATTCTTCCAAGAGATATCGCACATTTGAGATCATCAGAGGCAGGACCTACATCAGCCAGGACAGTGAAGAGCAGGTGAGTGGTGCAGGGAGTGAGACAGCTTGTTGTGTGAAGGGTATATCAACCCCATACTGTGCCGCGGTGACATATAACAGCCTTACCAAGCAGTGCAAAGTCTTCAGCTCATGGAATGCCTCAGTAACAGCTGCTGACACAGACTCCTCTGTGTTCTACCTACCCAGTGAGATACGCCAGGGTGATATAGGACTGTCTATGGGCGCTGTACCAGGGGAAGGCTTGGCTGTGTACAGGAGTAACTCAGTCTGGGGCACTGTCTGTGACACTCAGTTTAGTACCATCCACTGGCCGTCCGCGTGGTGTCGTAAGTTGGGCTACACAGAGGCATCATTGGCCACATTTGGCATTAAGATGTACACAGGGGCAGGACAGGGCCCTGTAACCCTGCAGGACTTTGGCTGTGGTAACTGGGATCTGGATACATGCTATCAGGATGGGCAGCTTTTAAAGAAAAATGGAGCTAAGTGCGGCCATCAGCTTGATGTCTTCATCCGCTGTCGCTGATTTATTTTGTGTTCTGGACGTAATTATTATATACCCTCTCCATACAGAGACACCAAGTTAAGCATAATATAATGAGAATAAGATATTTATGACACAATGACATGAGAACAGTTCTTGATGTGACAAACATCAAACATCAGGGAGAAACAAAAAAAAACACTTGAAACAGTACCGGAAGACAGTTCTTGACATGAGAAACCACCAACAGACACTGATTTATTTATTTGAAAAGCAGAGTTGAGTTATTGTACAGATATTTGATTACTAACCATGCTCTGACTGCAGTGTACACACTATTTAAAAGAGATTGTCAAGATGACTAAGTTTTGAAATTTGATTAATTATATGATGGAAGAAATAATTTAAATGAGGCAGGAAAGATATCACTATAAAATTCGACCAACAACTTTGAGAATTAGATGATGTTTTTCATCGTTTCAGGCTGTGGGTGAATGTACGTTACATGCTTTTGGGGGTTATATTAAAAATGTGCAAAACCAAAAGTTTTCATTCTCTCCTTGGGGGTGCTGGGGGGGGGGGGGGACGAAGTAATCTATAATATTAATTCTGTAAGAGAAAAGTGTAATTCTCTGTATCTCCTCCCAAACAAAAATGCTATGTATGAATTCTCATAGGCACCATGTGATCCTCGGAGCATGGCGGAACGCACCTCACAGCCTCTCAGCTTTTTGAATAGAGGCCCTGAAACTAAATTATGTAATAGAAAGTAAGTAAAATATAGTTTAATAGTAGGTAGACGCGTGGCAGTATTCACCTAAACCTGTAAAAAAAGGATTTTCTCCCCAAATGGGTAAAACCAGGAAGGTTGAAATATTTTGAAACCTAAAATATAGTTTAATGTTAAGAAAATTATTAAGCTAAAATGAAATATGGGGTTATTGGGAGTGTTGTACATGTAGAGTCACCGGTTTGAAGGAAAGTGCAAATTCTGGCAGTGCTTTAGGGGCCCTCTGCCCCTCTGGGTTAGGGGGGGCACAGGGACCATTTTAAGGGGTCTAGGGGGGGCCGGTGCCCCCCAGGCCCCCCCCTGGTACCGCCACTGACTCTAGGATTATCACATTAAAACAATAACATAGTATAGAATCTAATTGTCTGCAGTCGTCTTATGGAAGTTCCATAAGATTGACTGCAGACATGGCCAGGCAAAACACCTGACAACCCTTCTTTCTGAACAGCCAGACAAAATTTAGAAGTTTAGTGGCTGGGTCTCCCAGCTCTGAGTGACGCGGTGGGAGGGAGGCCACATATCGATCCTGACAACAATTCATAAGGTTAGCTTTGAAACAATTACCGCAACTACAAATCACAACAGGAAACAAATAGGAAAAATAAATCCTCGCAACTATACTACTGGATCTTTATTCTATTCCTGGTGGGTCAGCATTGGGTGGTAATAATTGATGAGAGAAAATAAAGCTAGTGTTTGAGTTTCATTTATTAATATAGACTTTTTTGTGGTATCCATACAATATTATGGTTGGTTATAAGAAATCTGTTTTAGCAGGAACCCGCCCAAAGACCAGGAACTCATGCTTCAGATATGGGTCTCCTTTTTGTACACCTTTTTCGTATAAATAAAAAATGCTTTGAATTTAATTGAATTCAATATACAATATGCATGATAACTGGCGACAAAGAGTTAACTCCATAACAAGATCAGATGGACACTAGACGGCCGGCATCCAATCGCCTATGTTTACATAGCGTAGCTATTACATAGAACATTTCGAATGATGCCCGTAAATCGGGTCTCTCGTACAATACTAGGGCCCGTCAAGGGGATATGTGTTTTCTGATGTATATTCCCCGTAAAACTACGCTATTATCATTCTCTATCGATATCAGTGATACCCCTCTACAACTTGGACCAAAGGAATTGTTTCATATGGCCATATTTAAAAAAGAAACAAAAAATATGGTTACCGATTTCCGTCCCGTTTCTAGGTGGCTCACGAACATTGCCAAATAAGTACCAATTAACACTCTACCGTTGGTCAGGCTCAACAGGTTTGTGTGGGAGGGGGGGGGGGGGGGCGGTCCAATAGACTATAGAGAGAGGTTGACGGTCTTCCAAGCAGCTAATTTATCACTGTAAAATGTATATTCTGGGGCGATTTACTTCTGGATCAGATTTGACGGTTCTGGGTATGATCATAAAGTGCCTTTCTGTCTCTTTTTCTCGGTCTCTCTCTCCCTTCTTCTCTATCCCTATTTCCTGGGTATGATCATAAACTGCCTCCCTCTCAGCTCTCCCGCCCTTGATATAACCATATTTAATGTGTTGATAAGGGCGTAAAGCAACCAATCTCACTCACTCACTCCCTCTCAGCTCTCCCGCCCTTGATATAACCATATTTAATGTGTTGATAAGGGCGTAAAGCAACCAATCTCACTCACTCACTCACTCTCAGCTCTCCCGCCCTTGATATAACCATATTTAATGTGTTGATAAGGGCGTAAAGCAACCAATCTCACTCACTCATTCACTCACTCACCTGGACGACGAGGCACCAGTGGCCATCCAAGAGATTGCCTAATTCTCCCCTTTGACAACAGGACGCGCCACCGTTTCTCGGAACGGCTAAATTGGACTAGGAAAGTTGGCTACTTCACCCGATTTCGTATGTTTTCGCAGTCAACGGGAAAAAAGAATTACGGATTTGTCATCCTTAACATGTTTGAGAATGAAATAGTCGGGGTTCATAGTGTCTATATTGTACTGGTAATGCACATAGGCTGATTTCCCAATGCATGTCTACCAGCTCCCAATGCATAAGCCTTCTTCCACGCACTCGGCCGTACTCGTGTAAACCTGCACTACAAGCGCTGGGTACTGCTGCACTATAGGAGCAGCAGTACCCAGCTTTTAACAGTAGGGTGTGTGTGTGGGGGGGGGGGGGGGAGGGGGGGGGGGGTAGCGTTATATACTATAAAGCCATTCCCATTCTCATTCCCATCAAATTGTGACGATAGTCCTACTTGCCACACACACATCTGGATCAGATTTGTGGTCACTTGGATCTAAGAATGAGGTCTGTTACATATTGGTTTGTATTGCCACCTGGTGGGAACGGCGAGAACCTGGGTATAAATGTAAGTTTGTAAATGTAAATGCCCTTTAGTTCGTTCTCCTTCACAAGGTACTGGGAATGGCCCCGGCTCATAAATTGCCTCAAGCAATTTATTATTTTCCAAGGTTTCTTTGATACTCAGAATTAGGACTGCTGGAATACGACACAACGGTGGTATGGGTTTTTATCTGTCCTTGTTCTTAATATGACTATATTTATATATATAATTATTGTCTAATTTCATCAAAATGTACTCTGATTATCGATTAATCCTTCATTAAAAGTTAACAGCACATTCTGAGAATAGTTTAATTATTGCTTAATGATTTTGCCGAATTCAAATCTTTTAAATTTAATACAAAATACAGATGTGGGTCGATAACATTTTTTTACATCGTAGGGGGCCTACCCCTTTTCTTTTCTCATCACGTATGATGCAATTCTGAAAGATATAGTATAGTTCACAAAATGTATATTTTTGATGCGATGTCTACATGATGGGTTCTTCTCATGTTTTTACATGTTGTGTACATTATAAGGAACATCACATGCTGCTTTCACCTGAGGGGTGGGGGGGTGGGGCGGGTATATTACCTGCTCAAAAACTTTGCGGCAATGAGCTCATCTCGTCAATTGTAAAATAATTTTGCATGTCTGAGAAAATCGCAAGAAAAGCCAACTCGAGATCTCTTAACAAAATTTATCACAACTTCTAATCGTCAACTGGATATATTGTAAAGTCTAGTCTGCAGTAGAAAATAAACTGCTTTTGCGTACAGACTGCCATGGTCTCTGCTCGAGGTGTACATACAATACTATCATGTGTGATATCTATATCTATCATTGAAGCAATACAAAAAGTGTCATAAGTCAGAAAATAAATGGTTCGTGAGATCATATTTGAAAAGATAAGATTAAGTAGGCTCCAACGATAGGGCTCTTGACATATTGAGGCCTTAAATCGACATGGCCTTTTCTTAGATGGACAAACGAACATAGGCAGTCCAGTGACAACCAAATTGACAAAAAATCTTTGTTAGCCTGACAAATCCAGTGGCGGTACCAGGGGGGGGGGCCTGGGGGGCACCGGCCCCCCCTAGACCCCTTAAAAGTCCTCTGTGCCCCCCCTACCTCCGAGGGTCAGGGGGCCACTAAAGTCCTGATAAGGGCCCCTGCAGTAGCCTGTATTCACTGCCAAAATTTGCACTTTCCTTCAAATTCCTGACTCTACAACACTCCCAAAAACCCCATTTAATGTGGGAAATCGTTCAGTAGATTGAGGGTCTCTGAGAAAAATCAATAAACAATAATTAAACTGAAAACTATCTAACTTAATAATTCTTTTAACATTTAACTTGCATATTTTACTTGCTTCACATAATTGTGTTTGATGTAAAACATGTTTATGGGTGTGAGCACAATTTTTCCAGTAGGGCCTGTATTCAAAAAGCAATTTGTGCCCCTGTTAACCCTCAGGAGGTTTGTACAGGGGGCTCAAATTTGAGATGGTTTCAAAATTGGCATTCAAACAATATTTGTTCACAATTTGTACAATTCAAGATTTTCCAGTTAATTCCGTTTCCCAAGAGAAATGATGACAGGGTCTTTTAAAATCTGAAATTTGTACAAAATAAACCTATATGTCTCAAAATTTACATCTCAAGAGGGTCTTAATAGAGACATCCTCAAAGGGACTCTGCTAAAGATAGTCTCAAGATATATTTTGGCCTTCTTGTATAGATTTTGGACTACAAATTGTATGAATTCAGGGAAACTTGCATCATCTCATACTGAAATTAAATCGGAAATATTTCATTATGATTTTGGTGGACTTATATTTATGAAATTTGCACCACTCATATTATGTGTCATACTGTCACAATTGAGAACATTAACTGAAATTCTAATCTGGAAGTCCCAGATAACCACTCTCTCCTAAAGGATGAAGTTTTTCCCATGAGAATAGCTAATGGTAGATACTTGGTTTGAGATATATGTTAAGGCCTATTTTAAGCAGTGACCTATTGTTTCTTTTTCATTCATATGACCCAAAACACATAATCTTAGAACAGAAGTGAAGAAAAATGGCATTTATTTTGGATTTTACCCAACAGTGTTGTTGGTGTTACCAGTGTGATATTATAGGGGGAACATATATATATATATGTCTGTGTTTGGTATAAAGGAGCACTGTATATTTCTTAAATGTGTGAATTTTATCTTCTCAAAAAATATATTAGAGGGTTGCCGTTTTTCTTAGACAACTTAAAGTAGTGGGACTCTATTTCATTGTCATTAGGTAAAGTAACTGTTATGAACTGCAATGGCATTCCAAACAGGCACATTTTGGAAGATTTTGACCTCAAGTGTGCCCCCCCTAGACCCCTCTTCTGGTACCGCCCCTGAAATCGACATAGACTGTAATAGTCCTTAGCCACAAAAATCGTCCATATTACGAAAAAATAAAGTGACAAACGACAAGAGAATTGTCTTAGTGGCAAACGACAATTGCTGTTTCTTTTTTTTTGTTTTTAAAAGTTTTTATTCAGTTTATCAACAAAAATCACTTCTTCCTCCGGGGTCGATTACACCATTTACAATTGCTGTTTCTTGGCAGTGACAAGAGAAATCAAGACCACTCTCCTCGGGAGCCCTAACGATGTTAATATTTAGGAAATTATTTCAGCAGAAATCGGCAGAATGTACTAAATGGGTGTTAAGGTATGATGGAAGAATACAAACGAACGTGTGGTCTTCGTGAGAAGAGTCGAACTGTCAAATAGTATTGTACATGTCTAGGCGACCTGACCCAGTACAACAACTCCATGGGCGAGGTTATGTTGTGTGAGGCAACCTCGCGGCCTTACTACTAACTAAGGAGATTAGTAAGAGCTTGGCACCTGTATGACTATGAAGCAATGTAATTATACTTATAATGCATTCTATATAATCACTTCCATTAAACCGTACCGTATAATCATGTTAAACAATAGCGCCTACCCCATTGCTTATTATTAAGTATTGTATTATAAAATCTGATAAAGTTTAAATCTTGGCTTGGGAACAAGAGTAAACAAGGAGAAGCTGTGAATAATGGTTGTGCGGTCAAATCATTATCAACAATGGTAAAACAGATCAGGCAGAATTTGTATGCCGTTTTCATAAACTTCTGCTGCCGACCCGAAAAGTTGCAAAAATGATTCTGAGATATCATCATATTTGAAGAGATGAGATCAAGCGGATTATAATGATTGTAAACATTAAACTTAAAGTCATCTAAGAAGTGTTTCTATATTTGTATGTTTGATAGTCTTAATTATGTTTGAAAAGAAGTTTGCAATATTTCTGAGTGGGCAATTACCAGTAAAATAATTAAATGTACTCAAAAGTATGACCTTAATTAATTTAAATTTACAGCCCTAGGCCTACTATATATCTGATAACATTTAGAAACTTGGAGCATATTGTTGTAGGCGCTATGTGTAGATCGAAACATACTTTTCATTATTATCATAATGCAGTCTAACTTTACCATATTTGATTGATGTCTTTCTTCCCAACATATAGACATTGCCGGGAAAATTGGCAACAATTTGGTAAAGTTATTTTAATTGGCTATATATAGCTGAGAATGAAAGGTTTAGCTATAATTAAGGTCTTTCAGAGATACCGGTACTAAAATTTCCCTTCAAACACTGTAATCAAATTATTAAATTTAGCATTAGAATATACTCCTCGATTCCTCCTTTTCCCTGCCTATCTCTTCTCTTTATAATAGAGATGTATTCCTGCCAATACTCCTTTCCGCGATACCGGATAACGCTAGAGCCCCATCTCACTTGGCCCCGCACTTGGCGCGAACAAAACCATCTGTGGGGAAATGCTGTAGTCAGACCTGAATGTTCCATACACTTCCGGGTTACAAGATGGCCGTTCACGGGCGGTTGTTTTGAAAGTTTACATCGATATTTTTAACGCAAATCAGGTAAAAATAGCAATCTAAGTCATGTTACTTGATTCCAAAGGAAGAACTAACTAAGGAGGCGTTCTCTTACTATGTTTTTAGCCAAGAGAGGCTTGTTAATCCTGCTTTGTTGGACTTGATTGGCACTTCGCTGGTGACCGAGATTTGACAGGACATGTCCAAACTTGGTCTTGGCAGCAAGTGACGTCGTGTGTGTGAGAGAGAGAATTTGTGTCTGGACAGAAGTTTACATTGGATATTACCACAGGTGTGATGCAACCTAGATAGATTTTACCTTGTTTTGTGAGTTTCCTGCTTTTAAAATGGAGGGGGAAGAAGATACGACGGTGGTGGCTACGTACGTTTTTCGAGGGATAGAGTACGTAGTTACCATGAATCTGGTAAATGGAAGGAGTACGCTTGTTATGGAAGTGGAAGATAGACTCACTGCAGATCAATGGAGAGGATCGTTCGATGCTGCTTGTAAGTTGAAGTTCCTATTTTATGCTGTCCTTTCGACGTGTAGTTTATTCTAAGGAAAAGGTAGTCATTAATAATAATTATGTCATCATTTCAGTGGGCCTAGTGTAATTTCCCCATGCTTAGGGCGGTCAAATCATTGACATTGTCTATTTTGTTTTTTGTTTATGTTATTTTCCACCCGTCCCGGTCCCAGGACGCAGCGGCAGTGCATTTATTTAATATATAAACCTTACAATAACATTTATATATGTGTAAGTAGGCCTATAACAGTGTTACGTGATATTTCATTTTGCAGTTTTTTTCTGTACAGCATTATCTATTTACATAGTTATTAGTGGGCCTACATTATAATTTATATAATTCGATATTTAGTACATTAAGCTACATTAGTCATATTACTGTCCTACGCCTCTCTTAGCCTAATTCTTTGACTATTTTTCTTCTTGAAGCAAGAAAACCTAGACCAAACAGTAAATGTTTAGGCTACTTGGAATTTATTCTGTATCATGCTTTCCAATGATATTTTGACACCCCTTTCAATTTCAGATATCGAAGATTTAACTCACAAAACAGGAAACTACAAGCAGTTCTCAATATTTGTCAGCATGTTGGAATCTGGATTAACGCAGGTACGACTTAATAAAAATAAATAATTCGATTTGATTTGATGAACGTTTATATAATTTACAAACTGTTGGGCTCATTTACCTATTTCATAGACTTCCTATCAGGCAAATCCGGAGTTAGAAAACATCATTATTAATTTACCTGCATAATTGAACTATTTACTTGAGCATATTGTTAGTTTGCGACACATATATTACTATACATAACTTTCTTCAAGATTTAATTTCGCTAGAATTTGTATATCATCAGTACCCTACAAAGACACTTGGAGAACTGACGAATACTCATGCAATTTTACAAGGAAATATACATCTTTGTGTATTCCCCTTTGTACGTTTGTTTTTCTGGTAGACCTATCTTCTGACCCCGACCCTCCCTAAATGTTTTGGTAGTATTTTTACCACAGATCGATCAGCTCATAGTGTCATACAGCTTGTCTCTCTGGTGGGACGTGGGTGGCAAACTAATTGCAGTCGCACCGGGATTCGAACCCATACCAACATTTTCGGGCCTCTGGGTGCAAATACTTTTTTAGAGAATGGAACGGGGTGCTTCAGTCACTGCTAGCAATTGACTATTTATTATAGGTCCCCTGGATAGAAATATATTGAAATATTGAGTTTTGAATCATCAAAAAGTACTTAAAAGCTAAAGGAAACCCATTTCGAATTTATATCGTACACATACAATAACGATATTGTTATCGCATCCCCCTTGATCGCATCTCTAAAGTGGAATGGGCATATACTATAATAAAACACTTAAGACCACTCAACCAGTGCGGTAAACATTAATAATGTGGAGATATTCTTTTGCATTGTTTGACAATCATTGGACACTGCGATTAAACGCTATCTGGAACAGCAACAATGACACTTCTGATAGATTGGTTGAACTGTCATTTGTTCTGTTTATTAAAAAGGGACTCTCCAGTGAATACTATTACACAAGAAAATAAAAACTTTCCGGAGAGAAATTTCTAATACAATATAAAAAGGTGATTCGTGGTGGTTGAGCTGTCTAATGCGCTACCTTTGGACCCAGGGGCATGAGAATGTTATGTTTTCGAATCCTCTGCTGAGGATGCAATGTTAGGGGAAGACAAGCTATATTCATGAGCTGACCTTTTCTTAGTAATAGAAAAACAAAATAGATAACAATATACAATGCAGCCAGGTCAAGATTTAAAAAATTGTCTTCCCTCTCAGGGCTCGAAAAAACCTCTGTTTACTTGCCTGGGGCAAGTAAAAAATGTCTCTGGGCAAGTAAATTTAATGTTAGTTGCCCGATTGGGCAGGTGAAAATCTCTACAGCACCGATTTCAAACCCCTACTGTGATGTCTACTTACAATGAAACAAGATACATACAGATAGCGTGATTTCGTTTATAATTCAGCAAATAAATTTGGGCAAGTGAAAAATTATGTTGGGCAAGTAAATCTTGACTGCCAAGTTTGTGGGGTTTTTTTTCGAGCCCTGCCTTTTATACACAAGCAGAAGAAAATAGGCGTGTCCCTGGTTCCATTACATATCAGGGTCGGGGGGGGGGGGGGTAACGTTTTTCTTTTACTATTTAGGGAACCACCGTTCAGGTACTGAAAAAACCTCATAACATATTTTTTTTAAACAAATTTCTATGACTTTCTCCCACTACAGAGCAGTGAGACTGTGTCTCTGGACCTTCTTACGTACGCGGATCTGGAGTCGTTACGTAGCCGTAAGGCTGGAAGTGGGACTAGGACCATACCTGGAGCCAACAAGGCCTCCCTCAACTCTAAACGTTACCTCATACTCACCTACACTGTCGAGTTTGACAGGTATGTTGTTTATTGGATTTTTTCGATTTGTAAATCAAAATCTTCTTTTGTGTTTGTTTTATTTTGTAAATCGCTTTCCATTTGACACTTTTAAACGAAAATAAAATGTTGTAGCTATTGCTTGTAATTTAGAAAGTGTAATTTGGAACTACATATCTAATTATCTTTCATGTTTTTCAATTTGCAAAACTGTGGCATCTCGCTATATAATTATGTGTTATTGTGAATGTTTTGTGGCGCTTGGTCTGAACCAACCATTATTGTTGGTTTAACTGTTGTATTTTGTTTTATTCTTCGTTTCTGCTACCGATGACAGTATTAAACTGCATTAGATATATCATATTAACGGTTAGCTAGATGTATGAGAAGCTGATGTTTACCGTTTTTGTTACTATAACTAACCAAACACTCCTAGTTTAGACATTAAAAAAATAGTCCTCAGATTCTTTTTTGGCACAATAATGTAAAATCAAAATTTATTCTATCAGTAATAACTAGTCTGGAGGACCTGGAATTTACTTTCAGATGCAGGTCTTTTTTTTTGTACACCTCTTGTATGAATAAAAAAATGCATAGAATTGAATTGAGATCCATATTTGTTGCAGGATCCATTACCCCCTGCCACTGCCATATATGGGAAAACCAGATCCTCGAGCTCTGCAAGATACAATCAGACAACTTCGTAATGAACTGAAAGCTGCCAAACAAACGGTAATTATCATTTTTCACTCATAAAATAAAAAAACTCAAAAACAAATTCATGCGGACAGTTATCCAAACCCTCCGAATATTCACTGCGGACAGTTGTCCCGACCAATGTATCACCACTACACTAAATGGCACCTTAGACCAAAATCTTGATGTACAAACCAACCATCTCACCTGAAGAAGGGCAAACTAGCCCGAAAGCTTGTGCAAAATAAAATCAATAAGAAACAACAACTTTATTACATCTTTCACCAAAGTCATCATTTATCGAACGACTAAGATCGATATACAGTTATACCTTCCCTCTCTACTCATCAAATAAATAAAATAACAATGGACAAGGACAAGGGACTGAAGTTTGTATATTTATAGTTGGTCTTCCAGCTGTCACTGGAAGCAATGTACACAGAAATTCAGTTTATTATAATTAATACGAGAACTATCTATCCTCTTATCATCTCTTTGACCAGTCACCTAACTAACTGATACGCTAGGATTTTTTGCCTGTACAGAACCTGCGTAGAAAGATCAATGTAAATATAAATGAATTCAATATACTTACCGTTAAATGTTGACATTCTCTAGGATTGAATCTTACAGTTTGATTAGATTAAACCAGAACATTGGTGTCCTTTAGTTTTTATGTTTTATAGAGCTTTCAGGCTGCCGTTTACTGACCGAAATCAAGTTCATTACATGTATCATACAGTGAAAAGTAAAGGGCCTTGTCCACTAAGTCGATTCTCATGCGTTTTTCACATAATTTAGTGAAAAAGGGTCCTCTGCGGCCCAAAATCGCATGAGAGTCGGCTAGGTGGACTAGGCCCTTAAGAAAGAAAACAAAATAAATTATTAAGAGGTGGTGAATCAAAGTTACATCAAAATTATTAAATGGACGCTATTTGTAGTTCACAGGACAAGAATATTAAATAATGTTATGTAGTGTTGTAGTGTTACAATCTTTTATGTTATCTTTGTTATCATTGGTTTAATAACACCTCAAACCGGTGTCTCATTTCATTCCATTTAATTCTTTAAAATAATGCCTAATTTACAAACTTGTTTTGTCAAGAATCAGGACTGGGAAAATGAAGTAATAATGATTTAAACAAAGTCAGGCGATCTTGTAAAAAAGGACTTGACTGATACTTTTTGTTTTGTTCATGTATTTCAGGGTTCCAAGGACTACAGATTGCGAGAGTTAGACAAGCTGCGCCACGAGTAAGTAACCTATGTGATGTGTTCCAGGAAAATGAGTCACAAGTTGCAAAATTGATATTTTTCAAGGTGTTTTTTTTCACAAGATCTCTTTATTGAAATATTCTGATTTTTAGAGGGTTCAGCACTTATAGGCATATGAATCCATGTAAGGAATTTCGGGACATGTTTTTGTTTTTTTCAAAAATAAAAATATCAAACTTAAAATATATAAATACTTATTAGGTGTCCTAGTGTTTACTCTCATTGGAATCGCCTTGATCTTCTCTTTTCAAATATGGTGATATCTCAAAATCCATATTTTGCGACTTATGACTTATTTTCCTAAAACGGATCACATATTTGTGTTTAAACTCTCAGGTTACGGTCTCTGCGGGGCCGGGAAAAGCCTTGATTTTGGACAAATAAATTTAAGGCTTGGAATAGCCTGGAATGTGGGTATTTTATAGTTGAAGGACCTGGAATATAATATGATATGGGTCTAAAAATCCTGTTTGAATCGATTAAATGGGCTTCAAATTTCTCAATTTCTTATCGAACCCTTTCCTCTGACCAGCCTCCTCCCCCCCCCCCTCTCCCTCCCTCTTAGTTGAACTCTCACACCATACACTGAGTGACTAACAAAGTAAAGGTATTGGCTTATGTAAAACATCAACTACATCCCTCAGGTCCTGTCTTTAGCGTTCTGAAAAATCACTAACTTGGGCCTGGTTAATCACCGAGGAAAGCTTGGAATTTCTTCCAACCAAAAGCGTGGAGACCCTGCATGAGTTCCACAAGTTTTGTTTGTTTTAAGATTTTTATTCAGCCAGACATTATGCAAGGAATACACTATTCACAGAACAAGCTGATTTAAATCAATAGAAAAAATATAACTAGAAAAACAGATCATAAAGTAGTAAATTATTCTAGACAATCTATCAGGATTATAAACAATAAAAAAGGTGATAACCTTACAAATCACGACAAACTCGCAGATAATAATTAAAACCATACACCCGGGATCGTGTCCCATGCATGACGGGCCAAGTTCAACACAAAAAGGGCAAAAATTTCCTCAGAATATACAAGAAAAGATAACATTGATAATCAGCAATAATCAACGATGAGCAAAAAAGTGATATTCATGATCTTCAACCAACTCGTTAAATTACCTGTACACATCAGAGAATATCCATCTCATCTGAAACCCTTCTCAACTCTTTCTATTGTTGCTCTTCCAGTTATGACCGCCTAGTTGCAGAGAAGGAAGATATAGAAGAGGAACTTGTCAACTACAAGCGGGAAATGTCACAAACGTCTGTAGGTTCGGCTTCAAAAGAAGTACGGATGCTCAAGCATATGGTCAAATCATTAGAAAGTGAACTTGTCACAGAGAAGACCAAATACCAGAGACAATCATCTAAGAGAAACGTAGAATTTAGGCAATTACAAGACGAGGTAATAGTTTATTTGTTTGTTACTATTATTAATCTTTATTAAAAGACTTGGAATCTAGGTTTCAAATGTGAGCCAAATTTTTGTACTCACCATTTGTATAGATAAAAAATGTTTTGAATTGAACTAATCAAAAACTGATCTTATCAAGGGATGTATATCCCGACAGTTGGTGGTTTTCGAACCCTCAGGCTCCTAGACTAATCAAATACTTGTGTTCTAACTGGTAAAATGACTACGTTTTTTTTATCAAGTGACAACAACTAACCTTTCTTTCAAAGTTAAATCATTTCATATTTTGCTGTGACAATATATATAGGTCGCTTTGAATCAATATATCACTGACTTGCAAGACAAGGGGGCCTGCTATAATGGTCAATACATTGCGCTTGGAATTAAGAGTTTCCTAGCTTTATGTGTATGTAAAAGAACCATTGCTAATATTTGAAAAGACCAGGGTATCGCATCCTTTTAGCGTGTTTCCTCTCTCGCCCTGATAGGACCAAATATATACAGAAGTATGGTGTCAAAACAGGGCGTAAAAGCAATGAATTCCCGCCCCACCACACGACCCCCTTACAAGACAAAATATATTGTCAATGCACCAAAAGATTTCGGTTTTGAAATGGTGTTTTTATTTACACGTTCTTTAATATTCTCTTTTCATAGGTGGAGGATCTTAGAGCCAGTGAACGGAATTTGAAAACTCGTGTTAAGAGTCTGACGAATGAATTAGCTTTGTATAAACGGTGAGTAGTCTTCCTTCCGAGTGTCCCTTAAATTCTGTTGAAATCTAACTTATTCATAGGCAAAACCGATATTGGGTATGACTACCACATGGACAGTAAAATGATTTGAACAAGTAGTTGAATGTTATTTGCAATATAACTAGCTTTATATAAACGCTTATAAATTGCAGAAGCTACAATGTCGAACAGAGTAAAAGTCTATAATTATAGTCTAATTGTTCTCATTATCATTATTGTTATATATCATAATTATTATTTCTAATATAAAAGATTGTACTCTATTATAATGGTACCTAGGAAGACCAACATTCCATGTACAAAGAACCATCCTATAACTATTAATGAAGGGAAATAAAAATACTTATAAATATTTATTATACACGCACTGGTCTGAAAACAACATATCTAGAGTGATTTACGCATAGTGCATATTTCACTAGTGATTTACGTGAGGTTGTCATGGCAACCAATCTGGGTTTTTTTTACAAAGATTACTGGTAAAATTCAAATTTATGACTCGATCTTTTTCTATTTTCATGATTGAATGCATGTTATGTATAATAAATCTGTTAACTAACTCGTTGGTTTCAGTCGCTTAGAATATTGCACAAGTTAGAAAATAGAAACAAATCATTAGTAAACTTATATATATATTTGCCTGAACAGGACCAGCTCAGGTCGGCCTAACTCAGCGTCCTACCTCAGGAGTAACTCAGCGCGGTCGTCCCGAGAGAACTCCTTCTCCAGCCACCGGTCCAACACGTCGCGCGACAGATCCCGCCTCAGTCGACAGAACTCCTTTGAAAGGGACAGAACCAGGGAGAGATCTTTTGATAGACTTAGTGCCAGATCTTTATCCAGAGGGAGAAATTCCTCCTTGGATAGACAGAAGAATTCCTCATTGGACAGACAAAGGAATTCCTCGTTAGAAAGAAGAAGGAATGGTTCACTTGAGCGGGGGAGGGGGTCATCGCTTGACCGCTCTGGGGGTAGTCGGGCGTCTAGAGACCGGTCACTGGAGAGGTCACGGGAGGGCAGCATCAGGAATAGGTCCGGGACCAGTAGTACAGGCTCTTACAGAGCTGCCTCCCCATCTTGTGCAGGTAACATTGTCACTCTCTTATTAAGGATGCAAGACTATACATAGTATTCACTGACGTCACGGTGCTGGCTGCGGCTCGCCATATTGTGTGTCACTCCTTGTAAACAATAGCTGGACAAGAGTGTTCCAAGACTCCACTAGCCACTGACTGGGGTGACATGATGTTAATACTATGTATAGGCTTGGATGTATAACAAATTGGTTTAAAAGTCTATAATTATCGGGTATCTTCTCTCATTGCTCTTAAGATCATTTTGGTATAATAATATTGTATATCAACTATGAACCTGTTCTGATATAAAACAATGAATTTCGAACATCAGTTTATAATTACATTTAATACATATAATTACATTTCTATAATTATTTACATTATTACTTTAAAGTTTCTAATTGTTGGGCTGTACATGTTCTTGCCAGGTGGTAGATATCCTCGCTTTGATCCCACGAGTTATGTAAAGGAAAAACAGCGGAAAGTGCAGGAAGCCGATCAAAAACAGTGAGTCCATCACCTGTTTATTCAATATTCATTGATGCTATAGCCAGTCCATTCAATGATGGGCCCTATCAATGTTACAAACTTAAAGTGGCTATGGACACTGTTTGACTATATGTCATTTAAAAATATGTTTGTAGTTTTCGATTACCTGCACAAGTAAGAACATTTGTGTGGAATACCAACTCTATATATTCCTTAGATTAATTGATATTTGTTAACGAAGAATGTGGCAGAGATTCCATTGAGGAATTCAAATCTGAGAGAGAAGTAACTTGACCATAAGGTGGTGCCCTCAGTGCATGGTGAACTAGGAGCGAGGCAGGAGTTACATAGTGACATATCTACCCTGTCCCATCCAGCTGGTATCACTTAACTCATTAAGATAAGAGGTGTCGGGGACCTTCCCCTCACCAACCAAATTGTGTCTGGCAGTTGGGTAGGGTGACTCCAGCACCCTACGAAATTGGAGTTTTAAACTCTTAAATACACACAATATATGTAATTCCTACATTAATGCTCCAGGGTATACATTACAAATATACTAATCTAGAACATAGTTGAAATTCAGGCAAACTTTCCCCAAATCGGGAGCTCAGTGGCATGTGTCACTTTAAACTAGATAGATATCAGGGATATAGATAGAACTTGATGAGAATGTGTTTCAGTATTTTTGCTGTGACCCCACTTTCATCCCTGAATTCTACCATATTCTGTCCATGAGCCAAACATAGTAACATTCTTCAAGATTTCAACAGACATCTGAGTTGATGTTTGGTAAATATTTAATGATTCCTTAGCCAGTCCATTGAGTGTCAGGCCCTATTGATGTTACAATATTAGACAAGATAAAGAGATTTCCTATATTCTGTCCATATCTAAGACATAACCATTAGTTGGTGCTATGTATAGAACCAACTTTTGTCATCATTGATTTTGACCCTTTTTAGCGTGAATTAAAATTATTATAGTAACTGTAAGCCACAATGTATGCCCTCAATTCAGATAGCTGTGTACCTTTTACGTTTATAACTTGAACTTCATTTCAAGTGAGAAAAAGACAAACAAAAAAAATTATTTCGGTGAATTTAAAATGTCTAGGAATTTTGAAATGGTGTCCTTGATATTACCTAACGTCTTCCCTTGTTAGTACCAAAATTTGTTATTTCTTATATGTAATATTCAACTCATTCTCCAAATAGCATGATTATTTCTATGTTGTGTTTTGAAAATGTTTCTCTTGTTAATTCTGACAGAAAGCGCCATTCGAGACCAAGGCCTCCCTCAGGTAACCAGAAGAAAGCTCGTCCCTCGCCTCTCTCAGACAGAAATGCTGGTAATTGACCTTACATCTTGTGGATAAGTTTGCATTCTTCCATCATTATGGCAATTAAAATTAATTACAAATGTTTGTCAACATTTTCCAAAATTAACATTTTCAGAATCTGAGTTTTCTTAGACATCAAATTTAATGTTTGTCTTTAAGTCATTCGTGACTTCTGGATTCATTTCACCAGTTTCAACATTGGTTATTTAACCGTTCAAATGGTTAAAACTGAGGCTCATTTCCTACCAATTATACACATGTCACTGTACTCTGCAAGAATAGATTGTATATCGTCATATTATTTTGTGTATCGATTAATAAACGTTTCTAATAAAAAAAAAAAAATATTACAGGAAAGCAAGTCTTTTTTTAAACAGATTTTTATTCAGGAAAAATATAGTATTTTCGTCCATGCCCAAATTACTGAAACTTTTTGACAGAAAAAGAAAGAGTGAATTCTTTTTATTAAGTAAAGAGCCTCTACTAGCTGTACAGAATATTTTAAATTGATTTAAAGACAATTATTCTGATGATCAGATGATCAGTTCTTTTGAATTTTGACGAAATGGTAGAATTTTGGGGAGATTAGGGGAGTTTTTATTTTAAAAAAAACATTGCTACGGACTACATACTTCAACGTGTTTATTCATTAATGGATTAGTGATTATGCCGTACTCATTATATCACATTTCTGTATGAAATTAGCTTTGTTTCCTCGAAGCCCATGACAACTACGTATTTAACAGCGTTGACTATGTTACAGTTATGAGTTGCACGTTTTGTGCTGGTTGGTTGCTGTTAATGTTCCCTTGTTATTGTTTAAAGCGCCGGCGCGGAGAAGACCTGGATCACGAACGTCTTCAGGTATAATCACATTTCTGTTATTATCACTTCTATATTTTGGGAACTAAATGTTTTTAGCAAATGACGCCCGAAACGTCGGATCCGAAATAAACCAAACCTACAAATCACATCCCAGCTCCTGTTCTTTTTGTTTTGGGTTAATCGTCAATCCATTCCCTTGAGATTTTTTAATGAATTGTCTTCCTAAATTTCTTTATTGAATGAGAGTAAATTCATTTCATATGACTTGGGAAGAGAGCAGGCAGAGGGTGGCTGATGTTAATGGGTCAGATTTTCAGAAAATGTACAATTGGCAGCTCTACACATTCAATAAATTATGCTAAATTATGCTGCAATTTGGTCAATACTAGGTAAAGTCGAGTACATTTGGCATTGCATTGATTCTAGCAATCTGTTTGGTTAGGTTGAACTGTATTTTGAACCTGATTTCCGTCTTAGATTTAGATTATTTGAGTGGATTAGTGAAGGTGAATTGTACATTTTCTGGCGATTTGACCCTAATGTCTGAGCACTACTTTATTGTTCATTTTCCTGCGATTTGACCCTAAAACTTAATATTGTTTCCAGCCCTGTTAACGTTAAAGCAAATCATGTAAGTACATCATTTGTTCCTTACAGTTGGGAGTATCAGGAGTCGTACATCCTCCATAGAATCATTAAGTGACATTGCCGCTTCTTCAGATATATCGCAAGGAAGACGCAGGTATGGCGTAACTTGGGGGCAAGAACTGCACAAACACTGTCGTGTCAAGGGGATAATGTCTAGTAAAGCTAGGTAATGGTTATTACTGTTGTTCTAAGGCATATGGCTGCCCCCGGGGACTCGGTGCTTGGCATGGCTGCTACCGGCACTGGCTGTTTAGGATTCACTGTTAGGAAGGTTCCCAGTTGGAAGTTACTGTATGTATGGTTCTGTTTGCAAGGATGCAAGTCTGTGGTATTTGTACTGAAATTGGTATTTTTGAAAATTGTTAAAGTTGTAAAATCTCTCCCAAAGTCTACCATTTATAGCGAAATTTCGTCAACATTTAAAAAAGAATATGTCAAAATATGATAGGTTCAATTTCGTCAATTTTTTTTTAAAAAATAAAAGTTCTCATAATTGACATCAAAGTTTGTCTAAACCAGTTTACAATATTCTGTACAGATAGAGACTATAAACAATCTGAATTCACTCTCTTTATTTAAAAAACAAAACAATCCAGAATTGTTGGAACAGTTCGACTTGCATCCCTGTTTAAAAGTTTAATAAAATTTATAAATTTTAAAGAGTTTACAATAATTTCCACAGCAGGACGTTCACTCCATGTTATATGCTGCCTCGCCATTTAATACAATACAATCCATTAAGCAATACATATTGACTGAATTGTTCATTTTATTTGATAAAAGCAAGAACATTGGTATACAAGTAGTTAATCATGTATCACAATTCATAACAAAAATGAATAATTGGAGCAGAAGAATAAGGTTAATATCAATAGAAGTGTGTTCTTATTCGCTACAAATGCCTAATTGACCAAAATCTGGGAAAAAAATAAAACGAAAATGGCGGCCATCTTGGATTTTGGGAGCGATTGAGTCGGGCCTGCTTCTGATATTGATTCACACATGATTGTATACCAATTTCCATGCTGTTATTAAAAAAAAAGAACAATTATGACATTTATGTGCTTACCAGCTGGAGTATATTTGTCAGATAAATACATGGGATGTGGTGGAAGATGGGCTTAATTAGATACACATTAATGCATCGTAACCTTGGTAAAAGAAATACTAATTTAATAGGGAGATTTAGCAACTACAACGCACCAACACAACACTAACGCATCCACTAACTATTTGTACATTACTACCGCTGTGGGGATATCTCGAGAGGCGCTAGGCTGAGGACATCTGTATTGCAGCGCTCTCGAGATATCCCCACAACGTTGACAATGTACTAATAGTTAGTGGATGCGTTAGTGTTGTGTTGGTGAGATGTGGCTGCTAAATCTCTCTAATATCTCTGCTAGCTTTAACTGTTTCTTCTAATAGTTTAGTCCGTTTCTGAACATTCTCCAAGGTGTTAGGTTTTTACTATAGTAATTTGCTTGGTTAGGGTCTGAGTAGATAACAGCAGTCGTAGGCCTAACTGGCATGGAGGAGAGTGGTAGCATTGTAATTTAAAGAATGACATTCATAGAATACCGTTTAACCCTGAAATGTGAACTTATTTTATTGTCCATATTTCAGAAAACCAATGGAATCATCAAATGGAATTCTATCAAGTCCTGATTCGGTAAATATGAATATTTTCTTTGGAATTGAATTGAGTAATGTTTTTATTGATCCATTCTTTTGGGTACATCTCCCGGACTTCTCAATATGTTCATCAGTGGTTGGCTCATAGTAAGTGTTTAGAACTATCAGGGAGGTATATACAGAGGGAGTAGATAGGGGGGTAGGCTATTTGTTATGATAATGGTGGTACTAGTGCAGACAACATTACCTGGCATACAGTGGCTACACCATATATACATGACATGCATGGTCTGCTTAAATATGTGAGTCAGATTTTCAGAAAATGTACAATTGACCTTCACCCATCCTCTCAAATAACTCACATTTAAGACAAAAATGAACTTCAAAATGCAGTTTAACACAACAGAACTGATACTTTAAATCAATGCGATCCCAAATATACTCAGATATACCAAGTATTCTTCATTTTTCAGCCTAATTTAGCAGAATTGACTAAATGTGTAGAGCTGTCAATTGTACATTTTCTGAAAATCTGACCCATATATAAATATATATATATCCTTGGATCTATCTAATTTCTTGTGGAGTTACCCTGTACACATTATTTTTGAGTGATTGCTGTTTTACATTATTATTTACTGATTTGCTGTTTTTTTTTTCTTTTTCAGTCGTATAGCAGAAATATCCCCGGTCACAAGTCTAAAGGACCTGCACCATATCCTTTTAAACGAAAACTAAATGAAAGTTGTGAATTAATTGATAAAATAGGCATAATATTGAATACACATATTGAAAACCTTGAATGTGGAATATTATTCTATATTATAAGGTGTACTTTATTATATGTGCATTCATCTTGAGATGTGCAATATGTGGGGTACAATAAAAATAGCATTACAAGTTACACTCGAGTACACAACGTCCCAATGGTAGACGTTAAAGGGGGTCTCCACTGGCTGTGGTAATTTGGTTAACAGAGATCACTTATACAATCTCTGATATTGGTGAAAACATTCTTGCTATTGTTATTCGGGGAGACACGTTGTTCTGTCAGGTATGTTGACATGATAGGAAGGGGAATCCCAGAATTCTGACGTCACTTTTTTTACTCAACCCAAGGGACGGTATTACTTTGCACGTGGCAATGTTGACAAGTCTGGGAGTCGGCACCTCTTTTGTGACGTAAGACAGTGTAGTCTGGGAGTCGGCACCTCTTTTGTGACGTAAGACAGTGTGACGTAAGCCAGTTGACAGCTCTCCGCTCGGCCGGTTGAAAGTAAAAGTAATGGCAAATGGAATCTGAATGAAGGAAATGGAACGGAATTTTTTTGGGTGTTTCTGCATCTTATAGAAATGGTTGAAAGTAAAAGTAATGGCAAATGGAATCTGAATGAAGGAAACGGAACGGAACTTTTTTGGGTGTTTCTGCATCTTATAGAACTGGTTGAAAGTAAAAGTAATGGCAAATGGAATCTGAATGAAGGAAACGGAACGGAACTTTTTTGGGTGTTTCTGCATCTTATAGAAATGGTTGAAAGTAAAAGTAATGGCAAATGGAATCTGAATGAAGGAAACGGAACGGAACTTTTTTGGGTGTTTCTGCATCTTATAGAAATGGTTGAAAGTAAAAGTAATGTGATAAATCATGTTTTAAATATTTAGATGTTTATTAGCAAATATAAATGATTCGATTTAGGGAATTTTATGATTATTAAAGTTGTTTAAGAACAAGCTGGATTAAACCATGAGGCTTTCATTTTTTTTACGAACGACTGACTTTTACGACCAACTTTTTTTTCGACCAACTTTCAACTCTTTTTTTCCGACCAACTTTCAACTTTTTTTTTCGACCAACTTTCAACTTTTTTTCCGACCAACTTTCAACTTTTTTTCCGACCAACTTTCAACTTTTTTTTCAAAAAAACTTTCAACTTTTTTCCGGCCAACTTTCAACTTTTTTTTCAAAAAAACTTTCAACTTTCAACTTTTTTTCCGACCAACTTTCAACTTTTTTTTCAAAAAAACTTTCAACTTTCAACTTTTTTTCCAACCAACTTTCAACTTTTTTTCCGACAAACTTTCAACTTTTTTTTGACAAACTTTCAACTTTTTTTACGACCAACTTTCAACTTTTTTTCGACCAACTTTCAACTTTTTTTACGACTACCCTCCCCCTTCTTCATCCTTCCCCCTACTCCTCTTCTCCCCTTCCCTCTTCTCACCTCTTGCTTTAAGTTATCATTTTCCTCCGTTTTAACTCCATAACGCCACAACGATTGAATACTATTACTTATGCCCCAAAAACGATTGAAAGCCCATACTTCAATTAATTCAGAAAGTTCAACTGTTTATAAGTAGATCTGATCTATCTGTCTGATAGATATCATATTAAAAAATGCGACTAGTATCATGTACCACACAGTCAAACTAATAAATCTGACACCAATTGATATGGGGGAATATGAACTGGACAGAGGAAAAGGCTGATAAAAATGACATGAGGGCAGCTGTATGGTCGACCCGAATGGGGTCGGTAGACCCTTCTCAGGAATGTTAATACAAAAACCGATTTCATGCTGTCTTGTTGATAACTATGTTGTATAAGCTAAGGAAGGAATTGTCCGTGCAAATTCAGGACTACACCTTTTTCCCTTCTTTCGATGGGTGGGAATAGAAATTCCTTCCACCATTGAGTGTATAGGCTATTCCTTCCCATCATAAAGTCTATAGGGTATCCCTACCAGCTGGAAATTTCACACATAGGAAGGAATTGTTCCTTCCCTACAGGGGAAGGAATTGCCATCAGAAAATGACTTTCCTTAGCTTATACAACAGGCCCCAATATGCATTTTGTTGAGTGCCATTTGGAATCACTTGTTAGTTTACAGGGCATTGAAATCCATGAATTACAATTCAAATTTTGAATCCTTAACCTTCTCCACGTTAGCAAGTACTCCTGACAGCCAAACGTCTAAATCGCGGTCACGATTAGGATTAGAGAAGGAGAACAAAGTTCCCAGTCAGGGTAAGTCCTTTAATATTATATTTGGGCGACCTGGATGGGTTTAGAATAAATCAATAGATCACTAAATAGACAATTTCATATTTTTTATTACGCAAATTAGCTGAGAATGCACTTTAATAAAGTATTGATGGCCGACATTGAGGGGTTGCTATTGCAGTCCCAAGGCAAATTTAGTAAATCGGCCCATTGAAATAAAAATAAATTGTAACTGCTAAACTAAGGCAAATTTTGGTTGGAGTACCATTTTCAAGTATTCATCATGCCAACAAAAATTAGAATAAGTTGTTGGTACAATGTCCTTGTGTAAATATGCTCAGATTTCTAAATTATAATGCAAAAGAAGTTGCCAGAGTGTTCCATTTTACTCCAAACCAATTTGACCATTCCCAAAGCTATTCCAGGCCTGGCATTTGAAAACAAATCTTTTTAAAAAAATAATTTAGTTTTCAAAATGTCAGGCTTTACTCATAATTCTATTTCTGAGAAGCTCTGAGCTGGTTACTATACACATGTGCTGCCACCTGTAGGTACAGTTGGTAACTATTATCATGACAGCAACTGCCTGTAATAAGGTTGTGTATTAAGACATGGTTTAATTAAGGGAAATTATATATTAATTAATTAAGGGAAATCATATATTAATATCAATTAATTAAGAGAAACTATATATTAATTAGGAATGTCCCTAAAGACATGGTTTGATTAAGGGAAGCTACATATTAATTAAAGATGTCCCTGACTAATGGTAGATGACATATGGTGAGCAGGGGGAGTTGAAATATCTATATTAGAACAGTGCGTAAAAGCCACTAGGATATTTTAAAGAGTTTTAAGTGACAGAGAGATTTGGGGAAAGCCACTTCCACTGTTTCCAGACTTTTCTCACTCACAAAACCTGGAAGGAGAAATTGTCTAACTAACCATATATTTATACGATCAAACTTCTACTTCATTTCTACTGGTATTCTACAACTACTTGTACCTTCATTGGACTATATATATATACTGAAGATCAGAATAATTAAAAGACTCTCTACAACTCTACTACTTCTTACTTCTTAATTACCCAGTTGACAAGGGTGCTCTGAAGCACAAATTAACACCTTTGTTACCAAAGGCCGGCCATGTGTATAGCTGGTTAAGAATGGAAAGTCAGTTGTTAGGCGCCTACTCCCCTAATGGGTTTCCTGACCCAGGACTAATGGGATTATAATGTCATGTTGTGGTCTTAATGGCACGTTATAATGGCACTTTGCAGTTTGGAGCGAGAGGCTTTCCCTCAGTTTGAAGGTACTCTCTCATGTTTGAGCCTAAACTGGGTATCCCATTAGCAGTTTTCCTCTCTTGGTGGGTCCAAATATATACAAATGTATGGTGTCAAAATAAGGCGACTCCCCCTGCCCCCTTTATCTATCCCTGTCAGATTAACTTATTTGATTATCTTCATTCCAGACGGTCATGACTATTTTGACAGATCTGCTGAAATCAATGATATAGACGAGAGGCTGAACCGACTTCAGGAATTCATGAAAACAACCTTAGCCCAGTAACACATGATTAAATAAATAATGTTAATAAATAATGTAGTAGTTATATGTAATGTTTATTATACCTTATTGTACTGTACAGTTTGTATATACTATATACATGTATCTTTCCTTTTTACAAAATGGAGGTCCACCAGTAAAAATTATGGCAGCGTATATATGATACCTTCTTGAATTGGTGTAAATAAAGTATTTATTTTAAGTATTATTCTGAGATATCTAAAGACATTATCTGCTGAATAACTGGTCTTTTTTCTGCTTAATAATTAACAGCTCAGGAAATTAATGTGTTTCCATGGTGACATCAAAATAAATTTATTTAAAGAATGAATTGTCAACTATAACAATCTCAAACACATTCCACTCAACCTTTGTAGTAAAATTAGAATAAAATGTGAATTCTACATCGAACTACTTTCCTTTGATCTTATTTTTTATGAGTTAAAATAATTATCGGTTTTAAAATATAAAGCTCTTATTAACCGTGAGATCGTGGTAGAGATGTACATCATTCGTGGAGAAATTACTCATCGATCCTTTTAATTCCTATGGATTTTCTTTTCAATTTTAACCAGATGAAAGTGAAAGTCTATCATCCTCTCAAATTATCCATATTTAAGACAAAAATGAGGTTCAAAATACTACAGTTCAACATAACCAAACAGATATTTTGAATTAACATGATACCAAATATACTCAGATATACCTAGTATTTATGATTTTTCAGCCTAATTTACTAAATGTGTAGAGCTGCTGATTGTACATTTTCTGACAACCTGACATTTTATACTCCAAAATTAATATCGACAAGTTTCCTGAAATACCTTTTGACTATAGTTATCATATAGGATAGAACTACAATCAATGAGTATAGACATGTAGACCATCAAAAATTAAATTTCTCCTTTAAACAATTGTTACAAAATTTACATGATTTTCAGTTCTTGTAAAGATTTAGGAACCTCCCACAACTATCTCGTTTTGAATTGATCTGAGACGGAAACACCTAATCTTTCTTGGCCTAAGATGATCATAATCATTCCTATGCATATATAATAATTCCGGAATATTGCCTGACTCACAGAAACGTGTGGTATGAGGCACATGAGATGTATACTCTCAAAATATATTTGGACATATTTCATCAACATATCCCATTCTCAAAATTAGAATTTTCTTTGTCATGAAATAGTTAGTCTTTAAATCAGTTAACATATACTGTACAGGTAGTATAGGCCTTACAAAATAAGAATTAACTTTTTTTTCCACCGAAAATTTACAATTTTTTTGGCATGATCCGTTTCACATACTTCTACATCTAGACAAATGGAAACTACAAGCTTGATCAAGTCACATGAAAGATTATGGCATCGAAGATATCTTCTTGGTTGAATTGGTGTAAAGAAAATATTCATTTTTAGTATTATTATGAGATGTCTAAAACCAGTATTTACTAAATAACTGGTCTTTCGTTGATAGCAGGAAATTAATATGTGATGTGTCTAAGCGAACTGCGTCTCAAGTCGCAAAAATGATATTTTTTGAATGTCTTTTTCACACAAACTTTGTATCAATGATGTCATTTTTGGAGTGTTTTGACACTCTTAGTAAGTCGTATAGATATATAAGACTACTGACAAAAAACTGAAACTATGCATTTCTAAATATATAAAAGTACTCAATAGATTTCCTAACGTTTAACACCTTTGAAATCTGCGTGATCTATTTTTTTTTAGATGTGATGCCAAATGGTATCTCAAAATCCATTTGATTTTCTCTGTGACATAATACTCATCTTTGACACATCAGTACGTTTCCATGGTGACATCAAAATAAATGTATCCTCACATCCATCTATAGGCACAAATGGAATCTATAAAATGTCTTTAATTCATCTTCAACAAGAGCTAGATGGAAATGTTTTTACTCTGTTCTGTTGTTCATATTTGTAAACAAGGTTAGGAAAACAATGAAGCCACCGGCAAATCCTTAAAGGATATCATCACTAATCGCAAAGTACAAAACAAAATGATAAGAAATAAATGAGACTATTTCTGCTCAATAAGTACAGTCCCTGATGTAGAATCTTTAATCTTCCGAGGCGGAGAACTTGGTTGTAAACTTTGCACAAGTCGATTCATTTCTCTAAGTTCTGCGTTTTGTTGTTCAACAATGAGCCCAACCAGTTTGAACTCATCTTCTAGGGTGGTAAGCCTGTCATTTTGGGCGTCCTCTTTGTTTTGCTCGTTCCTCGCTTGGCGAGCATATTCTGCGTAAATAATTCCAACACCTACAGAGAAGATGACCATTTCTCCTAACATCTCGGCCCCAAGTTCCACAGCCATCTCCTCGTTCAGGGGTTTGACTTCCTTCACGGATTTACCAAAACCCATCAGTCGCATCTTGAACTTAGTTTCGAAGCCATGGTACCCTGTGATGTGTAAAAGAAAATATAAGATTATTATTCAGATTCATTTTATTTCGTCATTTTGTTCTCTACAGATTTTATTCAGGTTACATTTTTTAATTTAAAAAAAACTTTCGCTCAGAAGAGCGGTTTTCATTGTGCTCTGAACTAGTTCTATTGCTGTGGGTTTGACATCGGAGTATGACATTTAAAGAAGTACCACATTAGTTTAATATAATATAATACCAATGATGATGATGGAAATGAAAATGATTAATAATGAATGTTGACAGACTTTCGTTATGCTAAGTTGGGAGCAAGTGAATGCTAATGACATATGTGATGTGTTATAGGAGAATGAATCACAACTTGCAAGTCGCAAAAAATGGATTCTAGATCATTTAAAAAGTCTTAAGGAATATTCACTGACACTAATATCTTTAATTTCAATGTAACTGTAAGTGATCATCTCCTAGTGTTTAAGGAAATTATTGCTAAACGACAGATAGATAAATTAATGATAAAATGAACTAATTTGGAACACCATTTTGTTCATTTGGAATTCTATCGTTTGATTCTCTTTTAATTGTCACTACATCTATTACTATTATGATCTATCATTCTATGAGTATGAGTACATGTGAGGGGTTGCACTTTAAGCCGCATTTTACACAAAACCCGCATTTTACACTTTTGTGTATTCTATCTTGTGGGAGTGGGGGATTTTTTTTGTCATGTTATCATTTTACACTTGGGTTGTGTATTCTTTTCTACCTCTACTAGTTGGACAGGGTGAGTGTTGTGTGGGGGAGGGGGGGGGGGGGGGGTCGGGGGTCTGTAGGCATTCTCATTAGCCTATATCTACACTGTTGAAGTTAGTGGGCCCTAGTAATGCTATTAAAAACTTGAATGTGTATTCTATTGACAAGACAGTATATTATTGACAAGACAGACTACAATACATAACAAGTGACAAGAGGGTCGTCGGGAAGGGTACTATATAGTGTAGGGTAGAGTAATGAGGGTAGCAATAGAATACACCCCCCCCCCCCCTCACTCCCTCCCCCCCCCCCCCCCCCCCCCAACATGAGAGATTACACAAAGTGTAAAATGCGGGGGTTCCGTGTATAATGCGGCTTATAGACTATAGACTATAGTGCAACCACATGTGGGTAGGCTTATGCAATGACAATCAATGAGCTCACTGAAATACCACTGTTGTGAACCATAAATGTGAGCTAGAACTTGTGAATTCACACAGAAACAAATCCAACGCATATTTCCTCAATTGTCAACTTGCCCCATCGATAATTCTTAGCCTGTCCGACAAATCCCCTCTACACATAAGTCATAACAACGAAATTATATAATCTCGATGGTCATAACAAGTCATAAACAAACAAGTTCACCGCTCCTACTGAGCGATAATACAAGACCTAGACTCTGACATATGTCACCTTCACGGATCCCTTGTTTACATCCAGCTTCTACTACTTACACTGAGCCGGCGGAACTATCATCCTCCTCAGAAAATCAGAAGTCTTAGCTTTTCTCTTAATGGCAGCTGCGAAAGGTTTGGCCACTTGTTTTACAGCCAAGTAGCCGAGTTTTGCTACGGGGAACGGCATGCTCGAAAGTCAAATCAACTTCTCAAAAATAACTAAACCGGAAGTCTGAACAACTAAACCGGAACTGAAGTTTGACCTGGGTCACAGCTGTCAAATTTTGGCCCAGCGGGGTAACCCACGTAAACAAACCTCTTGCCCTGTCCTTCGAGTTTGTATTTGAAAGTGAAATCCCATTGAGGTAGAATAATAAAATAGTTTTTGATTCTTGGAATGAGGTTGTTGCTGTCGTCACGAATTAATTATGTGAATGGCGGCAGGTACAATTGAATGGACTATACCCGCTAGCAGCATGACAGCCTCAAGTAAGTTCCATTTAAATGTTTACCTCATAATATTATTGCATTTTCATCAAAAGCATCAGGATCGAAAGAGGAAATGTTGGCGATTCCATTGCTGTGCTTGGATAAAGGAGTCTTAGTGGAGATTTTGCATAAAGTGCTGGTGTTATCCGGGTGGATTTCTGCAGGGGCGAATGTAAACATTGAGAGCTAGGACCTAGGTAGGGGTGGGGTGCTCAGCTGCTTGTCTTCTCTCTACACTGGAGAAGGGTACAGGAGGAGGAGGAGGATCGGTAGACGCTGCATGTTGTTACACTGGTATAAGGATACCAGCGGAAGATATGAAACGCTGATATGGAATGCAGGAGTTTAATGGTTTCTAAATATAGCTCCTTTGTCTACTCTCCTTATACTACTAGGCTATATATTCATTTTGTAGCTACCGGTATCTATGGGCGGTATATATAAAGGCCCTAGTTTATAGCTACCGGTATGATCATATGTATTTTGTCATTGTAAACATTATCCGTTCATCCTTTCATCCATTCATCCATTTATCCAAAGAAGTCTCACAAATTCTTATAATATTGCTAAGATATAATAGAACTATGTATACTACGAATGATTGGATCCCTTGCAATAATGTAAATAGGCCTACCGGATAATAGTAGACTGATAATGTACTCGATCGATGAAAACGTAATGCTTAGACTATCGACCTATCTATCTATCTATCTATCTATCTATCTATCTATTTATCTATCTATATATCTATCTATCTATCTATACCAGCGGAAGATATATGTAACGCTTGGTATAGAATGACTGGTGGATGAGTTTAATCGTTTCTAAATATAGCTCCACTATGTATTTAAATATGTACCGGTTTTATATGTATGGGCCAGGTTGTCAGAAAATGTACAACCAGCAGCTCTACACATTTAGTAAATTAGGCTGAAAAAATCATAAATACTATAGGTATAGCCTATCTGAGTATATTTGGTATCATGTTGGTTCAAAATATCTGTTTGGTTATGTTGAACTGTATTTTGAACCTCATTTTTGTCTTAAATATGGGATATTTGAGAGGATTTGTGAAGACGAATTGTACATTTTCGGATGATCTGACCCATACATGTATTTTATAGCTAGCGGTGTATATATACGTATAGGGCCTAATTAAGTAGTGAAACACTGGAAGTGGTAAGGTAGGCCTATACGCATCATACTAGTTTGACTTTAAAGGGCAGCTTTATGACAGGTTGAAGGGAAAATATGCCAGTTTTTGGCTCTGGACCTTCATTGATCTCAAGCTATAACCTTCTAGAACTAGTCTATTTTCTACACTATAACCTTGTCTTCCTCTCTGGCATGCAAGTATCCGTGACCTCGTTATATACCATTTAGGTCAAAACACTGAAATGCGTATAATAGGATTACCAATAGTTTGTCATATTTCTGACACATTAATGGGATAAAATCTCAATGTTAAACATAATCTGAGTGTATTCATCTGAGAACAAATTCAAATTTAAATATATTGAGTTGAAAAATACTTTATTTGCTAAATGATTATAAATGTGTAAAAAGTTGGCAAATTGGTAAAAACAGGCTTCTGGAAAATATCCAGTTCTCACAGCCGTCACCATTAAAGAGTGAGATCGTCAGAAAATGTACAATTCACTCAATGAGAGAATGAAAGTTATAAATACTGTCCTGCTGTTGGGTCAGATTTTCAGAAAATGTACAATTCATCTTCACCAATCCTCTCAAATGACCCAAATTTAAGACAGAAGTGACGTTCAAAATATATACAGTTTAACACAATGAAAGATACATTTGTTATCAACACAATGCCAAAGATACTCTAATACTCCCATTATTCATAATTCTTCAGTCTAAATTAGCAGAAGTTACCGACTTAACGAGAGCTGCCGATTGTACATTTTCTGTCTTAAATGTGGGTTATTTGAGAGAATTATAGGGAAGGCGATTTGTACATTTTCTGAAGATCTCACCCCCTTGTACATTAAAGTGGTACATTGTGTGACTGATGCCTTGCTTGGGCCGAGTATTGATTTAAAGCGATCTGATCTTAAGATGAACTACGTACGGAGCATCTTTGAAAACACTAGTCTATTCTATATGGGTCAGACTTTCAGAAAATGCACAATCTACAGTTCAACACATCTCCCAAATTCTGCTAAATTAGAGTGAAAAATGATAAATACTGACAATATCTGAGTGTATTCTCTATTGTATTGATTCAATAAATCTGTCTGGTTGTGTTGAAATGTATTTTGAACCTGATTTTTGTCTTAAATTTGGATTATTTGGGGGGGGGGGGGAATTGGTGAAGGCCAATTGTACATTTTCTGAAGACTTGACCCACATGTAGCCATCCTGATTAATCGATGCACCCATTCGCCAGACTACCACAGCATTTTAAAACAGGATATTTGTGTCTGAAGATTGAAAGAGATCGATAGGAGATGATTTCTGACATAGGAACTTCACCAAAGTAGTAGTATATAACAAGCACGCTGTGTAGCAACTTGGGGGCCGCTGGAGATAAGGGTTGCTACATCCTGGAAGGAGCAGGAGCTGGTCTAAGACAATGGGGGCCGCGGGAGATAAGAACATCCTGCACCCAGCCTAGGACAATGGGGGCCGCGGGAGATAAGGGCTAAGACAATGGGATGAGCTGGAGATAAGGGAGCGTAGCAAACTGGAGAGAGTGATATTAATTAGAAGGTATGTTATTATTATTATTATACAGGTATTGGAACTATGTATATAAACATGGAGAGATAAGGGTAGCAGGTTAGGTAAAGGAGGTTACCAAGTGTTAGGAGACACACTGACCCAGCACCATGACCCAGACAGAAGACTAAAGACAAACATACTAAGCAAGGTTAATGTTTATTAGGTAAGACATTAGTGCAGGTGAATTACATACAACATAAACCACATATTAGACTGATTATGTAAGGCATTAGTACGAATGAAAGTGGGATTACATACAAGACAAACATTAGATAATTACATAATAGACCGAGTAGAAAACAAGCACTACTAAAAAGTGAAATGATTCTTTAACAATGGGGTATTTAAATAGTATGTTCCTGTATCCTCGCAGCAGTTGCAGCGGATACATACACCTAAATCATCATTTAAGGTATCCACAAGTAAGTGGTCAATGTTTTTATCGTCGCAACACAAATTAGGATGTCCATTCCAAAAGTTTTCATCGTGTAAACTAATAGTTTCCCCACAGTAACAAGACACACTGTTAGTTCCCCTATTAAGTAATATTGTCCTCCAGCGCATGTCCTCCTGATACGCAACAGTTTCATCACCGAACATTAGAGCACGCTGTCCGTACATGATAGAGAACCTTGTATGGGCGCAGGCAGTTCCTTGGGCGTTTAAAGCTGGTAGTATAGGAACTAGCCTTGGGTTGAACCGTGTAGTTGTTGTACAGCGCTTGGGTCGAGTAAAGTAGAAAAAAGCACACACAAATGGTTCCTCCAAAGAGAAACCGTTGTAATTGAAAATGGTATTAGGTGGAATAGTTATTCCCTTTGTATCTGCACATACTTTATGAGCCAAGTAGGTTGTGTAATGTAAACCAAAATCGGACTGTGCCTCCTTGGTAATAAAGGTTAATGGTTTGGCTTTGAAGCAAATATTGAATTTGATGTAGGACTGTGTAAACCACGAGCCTACATTATCCATAGAAGAGTAATGTGATATGTTTTGTTCAGCAGCTGTTGAATATGAGGAGGCCAGGGTGTTGTTATGTAAGAACAACATAAACAAACGCAGACACTGCTGTGGATTGCTGTCTGCAAGCTTACGTTCCTTAGACCGCAGACGGTGCAGCCGCTTAAGCCTGTATTTTCCCATGTTGGATCTTTATGACTGTGTGTTAGTAGAGCTACTGGTAAATGAAATGAAAACCCGGATATATATATATATACACCTATGTAGGATGCGTTGCAGCAAACGACAAATGTGTGTAGTTGGTTAAAAGGTTATGTGGGAGTCACCGCTTAGTAATGGAACATTGAGAAAATAATCTCCCGCGCCCAGTTCGCAACACTCGCAGCGCAGACACATACCATTTAATCCAATACTACGCACCGTTCCATTAAACTGGGTTAGTGTAACACACCTGACACCATTCTGTAAGCAGCAGGTACCAGTAGAACATGTTGACCAATAATTAGCATTGCTTAAACACACACTAAAGCCGCAATAACAAGGCAAATGCGTTTGATTATTATCAAGTAATTCCTTACGCCAGTCACCGAAAACCCTGTATGCAAAAAACATGTCTGCATTTAGCTCAAGGCGACGTCCGTACAGAAGGGCAAATCGCGAATGGCCGCAAGCAGTACCATTTAGGTTAAGTGCTGGTAGGATTGGGGCCATGGTTTTGTCGAATTTGGTTTTGGTTGATTTAAGTTTTGGCTGTGAGAAGTAAAAGTAAACCTTAACAAACGGTTCCTCACCCGCAAACTTTGCGTACTGGAAGACGATGTTTGGTGGGATGATAATTCCTTTGGTATCGTTGCAAACCGTTGTTGAAATAACGTACTTGTAATGGTTGGCAAAGTCCAGAGCGACTGATGGAGTTATGAAACCGAAGTCTTTTGCCTTGAAACAAATGTTGATTGCTATTGAAGGAATAGCTAACCACTCTCCCGTGTGTGGTAATGACGGATATTGAGAAATGTCCTGTAAGTCAGGTTTGGTGTAGTATTCATCTAGGCGAGTCAATTGGAGAAACGCTAAAAAAGCAGATAGGCATAGCACAGGGTTGTTGTCATCTAGACGCTTTTGTAGTTTTTTGGTACGAGCCAAACGCTTGAAGTAATTATTTTGCTTACCCATACTGAAAAAAGTATATGTTAAGAACGAGCTTAAGTTCTCTATATACCTGGTATGTCAAACTAAGGTTAAAACCTAACTTGCGAATGATAACCTGCAATTTATAAAATACGTGTATTATACTAGGTAGACCGCCTGATAAACAAGAACTGATAAACCAGAATAAATGTGACCTAGGTAAACCCTAATAGATAGCTTTACTTGTAGCGATATCAATTGTTCTAGTTGAATAAAGCGTAAACAGATAGCGCAAATTTAAGGGTAAAGGTGTGCCTTTATCAAAGGGGTATATAGGTAAATGGGTAGATAACATTTAAAAGTTAAAGTGTTATATAGGTAAATGGGTAGATATGAGGTGAAAGCTGTTATAGTCTGTATCCATTTGCGTTATTGGTAGCAGATTTAACAATCTATTCACCAGAGAGGACGTATATTTACACCTGTGATTTAAAAGCCAAAAGATAGAAAAATGGAATTCGCATATAAAAACCTGAACGTAAGTGTTGATGTGAACACCATGACGAAAACCTTTTCGATGAAGGTGACAGTTGTTACCGGTACAGATGTTAGTGTACTAACTTTTACTAATGTAACACAGAACAGCCACATAATGCCGGCGGCTCTTGTAGACTATATTGATATTAAAGCTAGGTGGCACGGCGACAAGTTCCTTGTTGTGCTAGAAGACATGGCAGCACAGCAGCGTCTAAAATTTTCAATGGACTAATGATAAAGGTGAGTGTACTTTGATTACAGTGTGGTGATGTCATTATGTATAAATAAACTATGATTAGTGAAAGTGTATAGCTATAAAAGGGACTGGGTTTTAACGTTTAGGTTGTAGTTACACCAGGTGCTGACTGTGCGAGCGTGTGTTTTATACTACTACTACCCACCTTTTCAATTAACCGATTGTTTGGAGAACCTTTAAAAACATGGAACTCAGTAAATTTGTTTCACTGCAAAAGCGCGGCGAGGAAAACTATACACTAACCAGGGAAAAACCTGATGGAAAGATTAGGTTCGTAGTTATACCTAAAAAAGTGATAACTGAGGCACTGGCGCATGGAGACAGAATAATGTCCGAAGGCATTGTACACAAGGTAGACCTGTGGGAGGTAACACGTTCGCAACACAATGACCAGTACTACATGGCCTTTTCTAAAAAGGATGAAGAAGGCAACCGAATAGCGTAAGTACAGCTAAAAAAAAACTAAACTAATATTACTAAACTTTGAAATTTACCCTAGGTAAACCTAGACTAAGTAGTATTAAAGTGTACGTCACTTATATTTACAGGTTTGACTGCATAAACATATCATTTGACGAATACCTGAAGATGAACGATTTGCTGACATCTAAACGTGGTTTTAAACGTAAAGCTAATGACGATGATGACTATGACGCCGTTTTAAACGGTAGCCTGGTACCATGTAATGAGGGACACGGAGCATATTCAGTATATAAATGGAAAACAGATGGTAGCGAAAGCACAAGAGAGTACCTGATAGAATCCAATTGTTTGGCTGAAGCCAAAAAAAACATGGAACCTACAGTTAAGTGCGAGATTGTTAAGCTAGCAAAGCCAAACATGACTGTACCCGATTTGTTGCGTACGACATACTTGTATTTGATGAGAATGGAATATCAGGACCGAATGAAAAAGTTTTGTTTACTGTGTAAGGATGGGACCCTACCTGCCAGCGAACATACCATAGGCTGCCAAGCTGAAAGCCTTGTCACACAACACGTAAAGGCCTGCCATTTAAGGATGTCTGTTATGCGTCTTGCCATGGCTGCTCGTAGCCTATGTCTGTACTACAACATTGGGATGCAGAGCGTATCGTTTGCCAAGGCTAGCGAAGTTCTGAAGGAAAAATACCATGCCCTAGACAACATGCTTCGATTTGAAGTTGGTGATGTTCCCTTTGAGTATGGACTGCTAGACTGCTTGTAGTAGCACCTGTTGTATAAGCCAGTCGTGTAAAAATGTAACACAAAGAAAAGAGCAAATGTTAGAATTAAGTTGTACTAAACATGTTTATTTAAAGGATATATGGAGCTAGTTAACCGGTAACCAGCTTTTTAAAATACACATAATGTTATTTATCTACCTTTATTTAAAACCCCAGCATTTGTGGTTATAAATAAATGTTTGAGTAGAATATGTAAGTTATATATATAGAGTAATCACATGAGGAGAAGTTTCACAATAAAGGTTGACGTAGAAAAAAGACATATTGTTGTTTCCTAAATACTGGGCCCTAAACGTTATAAATAAGATGTATAATGGAATACGAAAGTAATTACATGACGTGTTGACGTTATAGATATAAAAGCATACAAGTAGCACGTTATATAAATAGAGGTTTTGCTGGAAATGTAATATACCCGTACAGCAACCTTTAGTTTAACATGGGACATATGGAACAATATTTAAATTAAATAAAACCTGAGAATTCTTTTGTGTACGAACATTATAAAAGCCCGGACAAAAGGCAAATATATAAAAGCTAAACTGGAGGAGTTGGTGTATAGCTCAACCCGCAAAGACATACGTAAGCACAGAGACACGTTATAATTTAAGACGAGTGACTATTGTTCTGGAAAACAGAACTAAACAGGGAACACAATAAGACCTAGGGATAAACTTAACATAACAAAAACGTCCTTTTTCTGACATTTTTTTTTTCTTTTTTGCAAACTGTTCTAAATAGCAGTCGTAATAAACCTAAAGTAATGCAAAGTAAAGCACCTGTTATGTGCTTAAGTATACGAAAGAAACAAACCTAAATAGTTTGCAATACTACAAGTACAGACTTATCTGCAAACCGATATTAAAAGTGGCCATACCGATGCTTAAAATAGCACAGGAATTTTTGCAAACGGTTCTAAATAGTAGGTATAATACACCTTTAAAATGGTGCAAAATAGAGATTAAGTATGATAAAGCACCGTACGGTATTATTTTAATATGGGAAAATACAACAAGCATAGTTTACAACACTACAAAGGAAGGATCTGTACTAAAACACTTTGGAAAACGAGTCTAAATAGGGAACCTAATAAAAAAAAAAAACCCAAAAAAACCCCCCCTAAAATTATACAAACACTAGAATAGTTTGCAAATGTGTTTAAATAGTGGGCGTAGTAAAGGCTTAAAAAATACCTAAAGCAGTTAAAGCATTGCACGGTAACTTATAATGAGAAAAGTACAATACCAAATAAAAAATTTTGCAAACGGTTCTAAATATAGGTATAAAAGCACAGACAACATAGGTACAGCACCGTACGGTATATATTAAAATACGGAAAGAACAATACCAGGCACAACCGTAGCTAACAATATTACAAATGATAGTACATGTACTGGAAAAATACATACTGCACATGTTTAAAAAATACGGTTAAAAAAACCCCCAAAACCCAAAACATGTACGGCGCTGAATAAAAGTATTAAAAGCCAGACAAAACATTAGCAAATACCTGGTATTGTTCTTTTCATATTACATACATTTAAGTGAAAGGTACAGACATCTAACAAGTAAAGAATACCGCCTCATCGGTTGTAAAGGAGGAGGATGAGGCGGTGGGGATGGGGGAGGCAAAGGACAAAGCCTTTTTTGGATTTAGACCCGTAGCGCCACTTACAGGTGTTGCGGTGTAAGTGGATCTAGGGTCTGCTCCAAGAGCCAGTTGGACGAAAGGTCTTAACAAGACCTCTCGTCCAACTGTCTCGAATGTCTCATCCCCAATGTGTGGTGTGGCGATGTTGGGGGCTGAGGTCACACGTCTTAGAGCACCCATAGCAGCCGGGCTTTGGGGGGACATTAGGAGCCTCATGTGGTCGGCGCTGGTTGTGTCCATAAGCTTTTGGAATAGGCGCTTTGTCGCCATGCGACGCTTAAGCTTATGGACATAGCCGACCACACTAAAGGCTAGTGAAGCCAAAGCTATGAGGATAACTACAATCTCTGTCACAAGTTCTGCGATGTCCTCCTCCTCCTCCTTGTGGTCCTTAGCACTCGTGTCTGAAGCCTTGCCGTTGTGCTTGTTTGTGGGGGATGTGCCAGCCTTTGTTGCCGCCGCGACCGCCGTCTTCACCAGCCCGTGTCTCACAGCAGTGATCTTGCTCTGTAGAGTATAAATTGTTGGGGGGGAAAAAGTAAGGCACATGATACTAAATAATGCACTATGTAATTAAAGACATTACAATAAAAGTTACTACACGCTACGTTCATGTATATTGGGGTGTTGCTAATCATTATCTATATAATATCAGTATTTGCGGTTTTATGTATTCATAACATTAATAACGATAAATATATTACTGACTATATGTAAAGTATGATTAAACCTGCTAACCTTCTTTACAGCTACCTTTGATGTGGTGATGGTTGTTGTCGGTTCCTCTGGATTGCTGTTTCCCTTTTTCTCCTGCTCGCTTTCTTCAACTGGTGGTGCTGCCGGTTCTTGATCCAATGGATTCTAGGAACGAAATTGTTGTGCTGTTATGTCAATAGTGCTTAGTGCGGTAAACAGTGGTGCGAACCAATGGAATACAATATGTATTAAAGTTGTGTGACTAACGTATTCGTATTATTATCATTATTATTATTATAAAAGATTGAAATAAAGAACGTATAAAAATAACAACGTTACCTGTGGTAACTGTTCGTCGTGACCTTGCAAGCTCTTAGTTGTGTTGGTGTTGTCCTTGCCACCGGTTAGGGACTATTAAAAATAAAACATACGCCAAGTTACTTAGCATGTATATATTAAAGCAAAACAAACAAGAAGTTAGGTTATAAATATATATTATATTTAGATATAAACATGTAGTGAAAATACCCTAACTGAGAACACACACACACGCACACACACGCGCACACACGCACACACACACACACACACGCCATGTGGTTCGCATATTATATTATAACTACTGGTTACAATATAAGATAATACATAGCGATATTAAACACTTTTTAAAACAAGGTAGTTAACCAAAGAATACAACGAATATGTACTAATGACCTACCGCAATCAAGGGTTCGCACTCAGCGACTAGGACGATGTTCAGGTTTTGGATGAGCGCCTGGTCCGTGCAGAGGAAGCCAGTGTGTCGTACGTCTATAACCACTAGAGAAGGGAATACGATCTGAAGGCGGTCGATGTTGCTTTTCCTAATCTGAGTGTTTAGGTTTAGCCGCAGATCCAACCGTTTTACCCACCGTTGCGGAGACATTGACAAAAGTCCGTACGAGCCTATTGTGCGGCAGACTGCCAGGCCGCGCGTCCTGTGGCAGGAGCACGACCTGCAGAAGTCCCCTCTACTGCTGGCATTCCTGCACAGCACCCACAGCACTATGCAGCTGAGAAATACTATCTTGCAGGTAACCATTGTACAACAGGAGTACAGTGACAGCCGATGTAATGCTAACTCGAAAACAGAAAGAAACCTGATTGAGTTGTCAGTCCTTTCTTTTTTTTGCGTCTATCTTGCGTCTATCCTGCTGGAGGGTGCACGTGGAAAGAGGCAGAGGAGTCAGCTGAGGTCATGAGAGGGGCCATAAAACAATAAACATTGCGAAGCGCCAAAGCTGGACAGGTGCATCGTGGGAGTAAACAACACGTTTTTTTGTTTTTTTTTTGTCAAAGCGCCGCAAAGTAATACTAACTAAGAAAATATGCATTGTATCTATGCTATATAATGTAGGCTGTAAATACATAGTAATATTATTAATCCTATGAACGCTACGTAATATATTTCGCCTGCTCGAGAAAGGTGTCCATACTTCCGGTTTGTAAATACCGAAGTAAGCAGCCTTTTTTTTATTTTTTTTTTTACAGAATACCGAATAACTAGTGCTAGCTATGACAAAACGCATTGTATCTGGTTTAGATAGTGTATATTATAAATATAAAGTATTAATGTTTGCCCTATAAATAGTAGGGAGTATATCTCGCCTGTTCGAGAGCGGTGACCATACTTCCGGTTAATAAGTGATCCGATGAAACTGAATCGAGTTTAACCTGGCTAGCGACTGATGTGTTCTTATTTACGTTTTGCCGAACCGTACATAGACGAAAGGTATGTAGTCGCTTCTTACATTTCAAGCTGTTTTATATATGTTATGAATGTATCCATAGGATAGATAGAAAGAGTCACAGCGATGACTATGTTATTCGGAATGTAGTATGAGTAGCGCTATAACCATGTGACAGCTATGTGTTGGCACTAGCGGTCACACCACGTGGAATTAGTTGCACCTTGTATAGCTAACCATAAGACCTTTCAACTGTCAACTAGCGAAGGCGTAGTGTTCTGTATAATAAATGAGTTTGTTTAGTCGATCTTCTATTGATAGCGATACAGTTGTGCAACCGTGTTAAATGAAAGGCTATTGTGTGGTTACTATTGAGTAAATAAACCACTATCTTTTTGTAGGCGTAAATACTGACTTATCCGAATGACCCGGATCCTAATGATAACTACGACTAGTAGAAGGATGTTCATCACATGATGCGTCGAAGAGGAAGATATATATATATATATATATATATATATATATATATATATATATATATATACACACTGACAGGGAGTATAACTACATAGTATAGCGCTGTTGTGTACTTTGCTAAAAGGTTTTGTAAAGGTCTAGACGCGGAGCGAAACCTTGTGCACTATTTATTCTACACACACGTAGTACAACGGTTTGTGTAAAGACAAAGCAACACGATATACGCTTTTATTATTATTATTATTATTATCACAATGTATTTTTGCTCGGCCTTTTTGGTGATTGTTATTTGTGTGGGATACACCCAGCACAACAGTGATATAGTGGATGTTACCAAAAACCTGTGTACAGACTTTCCTGGGCAATGTACGTGTTTTGTCGACAATAATGTTCATTTTATAAGGTGTCGGATGGCTAATGACGATCCACAACAGTACCTGGCTCCCGTGCGTTACTCCATGTTTGACTTTAGGATGTGTTCCATTGGCATATTTAGACCTAGCTTTGCCGAACAGTTTAGCGAAGTTTTACAAATGGACATAAGCATGTCGCTGGTTGAAATGAACTGCACAGACGTTCAGTGTAAGGACACAAGCTATGTTTTAATAACAGACTGTCCAAAGTGCGTTCACCACCAGTCGACCACGACCACGACTGCAGTTTCTACTGCAGACAACTACAAGACCACACTGTCAAGTGTATTTCCCTTTACTAACACAAGCACTTCTCCTATATCCTCCTCGACCAAAGAACCAGTTACTGTTACTACGGATATAAGTATTATAGTATCCACGACCGACACTGTTGATCACGAAGGCACAGAACCTGCTACTAGTCCTGTTAATAGCGATGATTATGAAGGAACAAATGCTGAAACTATTGCTCTGATATCCATATGTGTTGTACTTGGACTGAGTGTAATGGCAGGTTGTATTGTTGGGATATTATTTATATTACACAGGCGAGGAATTGTTACAATCGGACGAAGATCTAATACGATATACACGGGCAACGAGGTGTACCAAAACATAGTGTTGGCTGATATGAACGACAGCTCCAGCTCCAGCTCCAGCAGCGTATGAACAAGTGGTTAATATGTATGGAGGGAATAGAAAAGCGCTAAGAACACTGTAAGTAAATAAAAGAAGCACACAGGTAACATTTTGTAATTAAGCTTTGTTTTTATTTATAACTATATTGCATTGTAGTGTTGACATTGGTAATTATATATATATATATATTTATTATTAATCACAGTAGCATATCAGTACCGACACACATGGTTATACATTACGGCTACATTATAATCGTTTTGGATTAGCTTTGTGGAAGAAAACAAGTATACATAATCCTCCAGTGATATGTTTGTTTTAAACTTTAACTGACAGTATAGCACACAGTAATGTCCGCACACAGAGCTTTCATGACTTTGCAGTTGTTTAATGCTAAACTTGTAATTTGGTCCATTTGCAATCATTACACGTAAAATATGTTTGTGATAAAAGGCGGGAGCTCTGGCTAGGGAATCAAACAATTCGACCGGTCCGCTAACAGGAAAGTATAAGACAAACCAATGCATTCCCTTTAGATGACGTGGGGATGAGTTTACAATAAAACATGACGGTCTACTTGTGATAGTTATGGGTAAGTCCTGATAGGATATAGAACCCTTAAACCATGTTATGCTACGCAAGCAGTCATTAATGTCCTTTTGGCTAAGGCCTTCACCAAACACAAGGGACGTAGTAGAGTTAGCCTTCTGTGTAGACATTTCGGGCGTGATCGATCTTTAGCAGTGCGGGTAAAGTTCCGTAGGCCAGAAGTGTAACAGGACTGGTAAGACTTTTACCGAATGTCACCGACAGTCTTGTACTTCCCTTCTTCATTGGTGTCGTTAGAAGCTCCTCCGCTTTGTTTTTGGCTACGTCGAAAATGAAAAGCGTAAAACCCTTAAGGTACTCTGACTGGCTTATGGCAGGGAGTTCCTTTTGACTGGCTGGACGACTTTCGAACAGGGTGGCGTACGCCTCGGTAAACTCGTCTTCGTCAAAGTTCGGTTGCAGTGGCTTTCCTGGTACAGAGCGTCCGTCCACCTCCAGAGACAGCCTCGTTATGGAGAAGTGTTGAAAGTGAAAAGGGTTTTTAAGATTGGAGCCGTTGTATGCATCCGCTAAAACTAGGCCTACAATCAGCTGCTTGGGTAGGTTGTCCTGAAATATATTGTCCGTGCTCCAGCTTAGATTTGTCGTTGGAATGTTAAACGTTTTAATGTCGCTCTTGGTATATGGATATAGCACCGGTTCCTTGTGCAACATGGCATCGTGAGCCATAAGCAGTCCTGGATTTATCTTTACATGAGGCACGTGTAGAACAGCCTCCTTTATGGCAACAGTATAGTGCTTTGACGTTCTAGCCACCAAGGGTGCTGCGACGGCTTTTGTTATCTGTTTTTTAGCCTTTCGATACATGCGCTTTTTCCCATCTTTACTAAAATTTTGCCCGTCGTTCTTGTCTTTCCTTCTTTTCTTAGCCTTTTGTTTAGCAGTTGCACTGTATTCCTCCTCATTCTCCTCCTTCTCCTCCGCTTTCTCCTCATCCTCCTCCTCTTTTTCCTCATCGGTTTCCCACACCCCGGTGTCATTGTATCGATTAAATTCTTCCGCAGAGGTGTTGACGTCATAGGAACCTGGTAACTTGGGGTACATTAGCCTAAACTTGTCCTGTGCCGGATACAGCTTGACGTGTAGAGGCACTCCGTTGATGAGTAGTTTATTCTGCTCTGTAATGTCACATGGTAAATAGGTCATAAGGTTTGCCTCCCGACCTTTTTTTGTTAGTTTATTACGGGCTGTTAGACCGGTGTTGGCGCTTGTTTTTGCGTCTGTATCGTCCATAACACCGGCCGTATCTTTGTGAAACCCCGCAATACTAAACCAGCTTAGGTGATCGTTAACTCCGTACCGTAGCATAGTGTCTATAACGGCCTTGTAAGCTAGGTTCGTCCCTGTTCCATTATTGACGTGACATTGCTGGAGCATTACCTCCATTTGGTTAAAGATGGTAATGGCCGGCATGTTGACAAGCGTGGCATTATCCTCCTCCTTTACTACGGCTCCTGTGTCTGTCAACAGTTGCAATTTGACCATCAGCTTTGTATTTTTAAGATCGATATAGTCTGAAGAGTGGTTCTGCACGTCGAACTGGATTACAGACCCTCCCGTAAACGTTCCCACAGGCCTAAACTCTTTAATGTAAACCTCACTGACGGCGGTGTTAAACGGGGTAACCGTAAACAGGTCAAGTCTGTTGGAGAACCCTTCCTCTGCCCCGTCCAGTACATACGTAGCCATTTGGAGTTTCTTTATTATTATTATTATTATTCGATTGGACTATGCCTTTCGAAACCTGCGCTTTGTAGTTGAACCGCCGGTTTTAGACTGTTTATTTCTACCTCTTCTTACACGCTTTCGCTGCTTTCTTACTCCGCCTTTACGCTTGGAGACACGGCCACCAGCTTTTTTTCGTGTGTTAGCTTTTGCCTTGCGTCCCCTTCCGCGCGTTCCTCTTTTTGTAGAATGACCACCTGTTTTCATTGCTGAGGTATTTATACTGTTGTACGTCTGAAACCTGTCCTCTTCCTCTTTTTCCTCCTTTTTGAGTGCAACCCTGGCTCGCTCAACTACCTGATGCTCGGGGCTAACAAAAACAGTTGACTTTTTACCGGATGATCCCTTTCCGCTGTGTAGTGTAGTAATGTTATTGTTGAAACTAGTTTTCGTAATGCGCTTCCACTGTTCTGTGTCTGGTATATAGGGCACAAACGTCATGTTCTTTGCAAATGAAGTGTACAGCGCACCTCTTTGGCGTTTACTGTTGGTACCTTGTCTGTTCCACTTCTTATATAGATACGCAGATGTCTACACCCAAACTGGTTCTTTATGCGCATGTAGTACGGAATAGCTATGGTCTCCTCCCCCTTCTCCTCCTCCCCCTGCCGTATGACTCGAAGCAAAGGTCTGAATTCATCTTTGATAACGGAGCTATGAGTCAAAATATCACTGTATACACAGAACATGTCCTCCTTGTTGTTGTTGTTGTTGTTGTTGTTGTTGTTCTCCTCCCCCTCCTCCTCCTCCTCCTCCTCCTTTTCCTCGTCGTCGTTTTTAATAACCCTAAACTCCATTAATGACATTTCCCATAGTCTCCTACTCAAGTCTACGCACATGGGTATTTCCACAGTAAAGTCCCAAGGCTTGTTAAAAGGGTACTTTTCCTTCGAGTCCTCTGAAGAGACGAACATGTACAGGTGATTCACCTCGTCGTCCTCTCTATTGTAGGACATGTGCGTGATACTAGTGCTCATCATTGACATTATTATTATTATTATTATTATATGTCCTTGTATTCTGCCTCGCTAATCCACGAATTGAAACGGGGACCCCAGCCGTACCAACGAACGATATACCCAGGCGTTCCTCCTAACTTTTTTTTCTGTACTATTCTGTCTATCTTGTATACGGTGTCGTCGTTGACACGAACACGTTCCAACTCCTCAGTGTAAAACCTGCCCTCAATCGGTTCGTTGTTCCAGTCTTTTATCGTGTACATGGGTATTCCCTGCATGACACGTCGGTCTACGATTGTAAACAGTTCGTGTGTGTAGCTTTCGTCGTACTGCCGTGTAAAGGCGTGCTTGGAGCGAGATAAACGAACCACATCGCCTACGTTGAGCTTATATATACTTGCTGCGGCGGAGGCGGGTGCCCTCCTTCTTTTGTTCTTGGGTTGTAGAGACTTTTTCCTTTTCCGCGGAGCATACTGAATGTTCCAAAGGCGAACAGAATCAGCTGATTGTGCTTGCAACGGAGTCATACGTATGCTAGAGTGATAGTCACTGTTATAGGACCATGTAATGTCCTGTAACACATCTATCCACCGCCTAGTCTGTTTATAGTACATGTATTTCGTTAGCTTTGTCTTTAGCGTTTTTATAACGCGTTCCGCATAGTTGGCCTTGATCTCCGGATTAAGGGTTATGACGTGCTTAACGTCAACGTCCTTTAAATACGCAGCTACGGCTTTATTCTTGTTTTCCGGTCCTCCGTCTGTCCTAAGCACTTTCGGCTTTCCGTCGGTAAATACCGTTTTGAATGCTTTGACGGCCTCGTTGCCCTTTAGTGACTTGAGGGCTACCGTGGTGGTGAACCTTGTAAATATGTCAATGGCCACCAGAATGTACGAATACGAGTCATTGTTGTCCTTCCACTTTGCTAGGTGTGCTGTGTCGGCGTCGATTTGGTACAGTTTTCTGGGTACGACTACCCTTGGACGTCTGACTTTTTCCGGAGCTTCTTTAAACAGGGTATATGTCTCCTGTGCCTCTAGCCAGTTTTGAACCTCCTCCAACCTCAAATGTAACCCGTTCTCCTTTGCAGCACGTCGTAACTTAACCGGTGTGGAATAGGACGCAGGATGTCTAAGATTATAGTAGATATTAGTAAGTTGCACATCATTGCTGTCATTATTATTATTATTATTATTATTATTATTATTATTGTCTGCTGCTCCTACACCTCCTTCCATAATGCCGCCAGTCTGTGCACTGATGAATCCTTTTTCTGTTTTGCTGATGTACTAGCTTTTTTTTGTGCTTTTATACCGACGGTCTTTTTCCTTTTATATGTAGGTTTAACATCATCATCATCATCATCATCATCTCCCATACCGTAGTGGGGATGTACTATTAGCTTCCTTTTTCTTCCTCCTCCCTGTGGTATACCGGGTGGTGGTGGAAGTATTCGCTTTTGTTGTTGTTGTTTTTGTTGTTTTTGTTGTTGTTGTTGTTGTTGGGTTTTTTTAACGTCTTCTTTCCTTCTTTTGACCCTTTTCAACAGCGACGCCAACGGCGTCGCTTTTTTCTCATTGGAATCTTGTAAGGACGATAGCGGTAATAATGAGGATGGGGATGTGGATGAGGATGAGGATGAGGATGGGCGCGCTGATGGTGATGGTGATGGTGATGGTGATGGTGATGGTGATGGTGATGGTGATGGTGATGGTGATGGTGATGGTGATGGTGATGGTGATGGTGATGGTGATGGTGATGGTGATGATGATGATGATGAGAATGGGATTGACGGTAATGAGTCATTGTCGTTGTTGACTTTAGTATGTTCACCTGCACCAAGAATACCGGGTAATAATGTGTTGTCACTACAAACATCATTAGTATGTTGTTGTTGTTGTTGTTGTTGCAAGGTATCCGTCGTCTTCATAGTCAATGACTTGTATCGGTCATATGGTACTAACACTATTTTCTGCATTTTCACTTACGTAGAGTATAAGTGTTTTAAATGACTCCAGTAGATCAAGAATGATAATTGGATGCTTACTCAAAAGTCCAGACTTTACTTTTGTTGACGTCTTTGCATCGCCCAGAGCCGAAAGTATACCTGTGCGTTGTCTTACAACCTTTTGCAAGGACGGAGGCAAGGGTAGCGTCAGTAGGTTGCGGGCAATCTCACTAAACGCAGCTACCTGCTCGGAAGTGGCTGTATCCAACAGTGCAATGGCTTGCGTTCGGCTCGGTGTTGATAGTAACAAGTGTATATAGGACCTGTTCCGTTCTAGTGCTCCTCCTCCTCCCGGCATGACTTAACATGATAATGAATATAATGTATAATACACTCTTCTATTTATACTTTGGGAATACCTTCTTCTTCTTCTTCTTCCTTTTCGCTCCAGTGGTTTATGTTAGAGCTGAATTAGTAAATAGTGTCTACGTCTCCATCGCTGTCATCAGAACAGGAGCAGTCGCAACCAGTCCTGCCGAACATGGGGGAGCCAACACGTGCCTCCATACTCAACGACCGAGAGCTACGACAAGGAAGAAAACGTCGACACAATGAGCCTGGTGGGATATCGCAGTATTCTCCGTTTCCAAGGTAGACACTACCGCCTGAGCGGCACTGTTTGAGTCCATGCGACTTCCTCACCTTCCGGTTCTCTCTTGCAGGTGAGTTCGGAGGTGTAGGTACACTGGTAGTAGTAGTAGTAGTAGAAAACGGATTGTAACCTTCTCCAAACGGACCGCAAATGTCAAAGCCCTGTTTGGGTTCATCGCTAAGCACATTGCGCTGTCTGTAGTAGGGAAAACACCGTCCTCCTCCGGCATGAGAAGGGGGAGGAGGAGTAGCAGGGAAACACCGTCCTCCAGCAGCAGGAACTCCTGTTGACATGAACTGGTTAGCATTGTTGGTTGCGATAGCGGCTTGCTGTTGCGATTCAGACTTGCAATGGGTGTCTAGTTCGTCTAGTCTAGTCCGCAGCTGTAAATACTCCCTTTCAAGGGCATCCAGACGGCTCCCGACACTGTCAGCGGACCGGTTGAGGTACAAAAAGCTATCCACCAAACGTTGGCTGTTCAACCCTATTCTCATCTTAGCAAGGGGACAGTCTGGGGACAGGCGCAGGTGCTCAACTTCAACCACATCGCTTTTCTGCCAGTCGTTGATTCTTGTTCCGCACTGGTAACACTGTACAATGTCTTCATTCTGGGTGTAGAAAAATCCGTTGTTAATCATGGCAAAGAGTTCTGGTGTGTCACGTTTCCATGTCGAAAATGTTCTGTATCTACATTCCGGATCCTTATAGGAAGGATACATAGGGGATATGCTATACTTAACAATATCCTCCATTACTCTCTTCTTCTTGGTTTTTCCTTGTCCTACACAACAACAGCAGAAGAATGATAGTACCGTCTCGATTCTGTTTCTCTTTTTGTTTGTAACGTCAGCAGTAGCAGTAGCATTTGGCATATGCGGATGCTTCGGTGTAACGCTCTACACTGTTGGTCGCTGTCTCGCGTCGTCCGTCTTCATTTATAGGTAATCGATATCACTTTGTGTACACTATGGTATCTTCGTCGGGGAATATGTGCGTCATCAGTTTAAACGGTGTGTGGTTTGCGGGAGATAAGTCAACCATTAGATAACCGTAGTTTTCATCTGTAGCATCGCTGTACGCCTTTGTAAGAACGGGATCCAGACCTGTTTGGCTAGCCAGTCGCTTAATCTGTAGTATGTCTCTAGGGTTCTTGAATAGTATGTTGACGTGGGTGTTCAGCGCTATGGTTCTACTAGACTTTCCTTGGCAATATATATTCTGGTTGATGTATATAACAGATATGTTAAGGTGGTGACTACCTCTCGTAAAAAGCTCCTCTGCCTGCTTGTTGTTGCAAACGTCACTCATCAGGTCGTCAAGTATCCACAGGGAGTGCTCTTTACCGTCGGACAAACTCTCTATGTCGGAGGGTAAGCCCTTCACAAAGTTAACGTGTTCTACGTCGTTAAACGTTTCCTGCCATATACCGTAAAAGTATATAATCTTGGACGGCTTTACACTAAACAGCTTGTCGCAGTGTTTAATTAACCTCTTAACAAAATGGGTCTTGCCGCTAGACGTACAGCCACTAATGCATACAGTACTAGGACTATAGAATATATGCTCTGGAAGTTCTACCGTCTTCGTATCCAACACGGTTGCCATCGTTCCCGTCGCAATTAACACAACAGCTCGTTGTTCCTAATCTGCTCCCGCAGGTCTGTCCACGTTCTACCCAAATAGTTGTTCCCCGTGTAGTCTTCGGGGCAGGTAATATGGGCCAGACTCTTGTCTATTCCCGCAGACCAGTACCGTTCGCCCGCACTAAAGTACACAAGTTTCTTATCGTCTGTGTTGACAAGCGACGTCCTCACATTTACATTTGTTAGGAGCTTTAGTCGGGATACAAGCGTCATGCACTCGTTTTTCCCATGTTCCTCCCACTCTGGCGATGTGGCCAACCCCTGTACAATAGGTCTTATATCGTGTGCTTTTCCAGAGCTGGCTAAAACACGTCCTGCACGTTCAATGTCCTCGTGAGCAGTACACATACAGTAGCAGAACAGGTGCTCTGCCGACTTAAATCGGTGTCCCTCGTAAAGCAGAGTGCACGGGTACTCCAGACTCAGCGGATCTGCCCAACCTCCAATGGCGTAAAGGTATAGGGGTTTCCAGGGACACAGCACAACGTCCAATGGTTTTGTTTGTATGCCATCGGCCATAACTACTCGCTTGCAGTAAGTGTAGGAAAATCCTCCTCTGCTCTGCTCGTATGTCATCATGTTATTATCATTGTACAGTCTAAACCCTTTGTTTTTTGCAGATACTACCTCCTTCGTGCTTAACACGTGTTTAAATATTTCTAGCGGCTGTTGCACTCCTAGTTTGCTAATTCCTTTGCACGTGAGCTTAGTGTTGTTCTCTTCCCTGTTGTGTAAAACATAGGTCTTACTTGCAAGAGCTACCAGTTCGTCGCCCTCTGCCTCAAGTTTAAAGGCACCCGGTTGTCTAGCGTCGGTTCGTTTGTTTGACTCGCAGCATCGTCTTGGAAACCACTCGGGTTTCTGTCCGTCGCTGCAGCGGTTGTATATGCTCGACATAAACTCGCTCTTCATCTGTGGCTTAATGACATCCTCGAGACACTTTCCGCTAATGCCAAAGTAAAGAGAGTCTGTGTCTGTCTCGCCCAGTACGTAGTCCCTGCGGTCTATGAAACGGTCTAAACAGTCGTAGTAGAACTGCAGCATTCGCAGTTTGGCGTATTGCAGTATAAAGTAGCCGACATGAATCGGTAGGTCTAGTGTAATCCTTTTTTTGACCATCTCCAGTTCGTAGTAGCTGTGGTCAAGTTCGCTCAGCTTCCTAAATGTCGGTTTATTCGCCTCTACCATGGCCTGCCTTTTGCTGTTGGTGTACGTAACGCTTGTGTGCCTTTCCTTTGACATTATAAGGCCCCCATAGGCAGAATTCCCCACTAATTTCATTGTGTCTGCAATTATGGACTGTGCCGGGTCTCTGTCGCCCCGCAGGCGGGCGTCCGTAACGTCTTTCGTAAACGAGGAAAAGCAGGGTGATGGACAAAATTCGAGCACCTGGTAAACCTTACTAACTGTTATCCCGTGGTTAATGTACCATTTCAGTAAGGGGGTGGCGATTAGCAGTCTCTCCGCCTTGGTTCCAGACACTAGCAAACGTCTGGGCTTTTGGGACAGGTCGTGCTCTCTAACATGGTTCTGCATGTGGTCGCCTATGTCTTCGAACATGACATCGGTAGTGCAGAAAAAGGGACACATCTCTGCAAAGTAGTCGTGTGGCACTTCGTTATCCGTGTCTGGTTTAACTGCCGACGGGCCTAGCCGATCCCACGATTCCGGTATACTAACGTCAATCTCAAGCATCCCAAACAGTTCGCCCTCAAAGACTGCTTTCAGTAATTGCTCTTCGGTCACTCGGCCTCTTTGGCGTCTGTAGAAGGTAGGGTAAAGCGTATTGGCAAACGCTTGCAGGTCGCGGTCTGCTGTCATCTGTTTCCTAAATTCGCACTCTCTCATTGTGACTACGTTATAACCCCACTTTATTAGGTTGCTTTTCTTCGTCGCAGTCGCCTTTTCCCTCTTTGCTCTGTTCTCTTCGTTCATACGTCCTACTTGACATAAGGCACATCCATGCCAATAACAACCGTCCAGCTCCCACACCGTGTTCGATTCGGGACACATTCCGTCTGCTCTGTACGAGGCGATACGCACCTCCTTGCCTGTGTTGCATTCGTGTCGAATTAGGGGCTGTGCCGCTTTCTTACGCTGCCTATTGAGCCACTCCAACCACACAAACATGAGCATGTACGTATGACATCTCTCAGGGACAAATCCTGTTTCCCGTTTTCTCCTAATGTAGAATCCAGTGGGCATGTCCTGTCCTATAGACCACAAATACAGCGCATTGGCGTCGTATCCAACAATCTTCTGACACAGCTTATCCCCCCCTCTAATCAATGTCTCACCGCTTGCAATGTGTCTCGTAAATATAATGGATGGTCCGCCAATTATGTTCTTCTTTACGGTGGCGTATACATCCTTGTCGTGTGGTGAGAATCTGCAAAAGTACTGCCCTGCCTGTTGTGCCGTGCGATGAAGCATTTTGCGGGCTACACCGGGTACGGATATGGCATCTTTAAATACATCAATCCCTCTGGCAAAGTAAAATGCCTGTAGCTTAGACGTGGCAATCACAAACCCTTTGGTGTCAAGATTGTTGTAGTATTCTAAAAAGTCCTTCATGTTGACCATGCTGTTATCACGCCATACACTTTGCATTGATTGATACTGCTCTGTGGTTATGTTTGTTTGCTTCAGCGTTGAAAAAAAGGCGTCGTGTGGCGGTAGCTCCGTTTCCTGCAGCTTCTCTACACTATCCATATATTCGTACGGGAAGTATCCCTTCAGGTACTTGTCCTCCACCCCGTACGCGCGTAGGTACTTGGCATAGGAACAGCCAGGAGCTAAAAAGTTGGCGATGTCGAGGAACTTGTACAAACCGTTGTCCACCACAAGGTAGCTATTGTTCCTCTTCACAACAAAGCTTCTTTGTTGTGTCTCTTCATCGGCCATGTTCAAATGCCTAAACAGCTGACGTTTCACTAGGTTAATATCATAGTTGGCCGAGTTGAAGCCAAACACAGGTAAAACTCTAATATAGTTCCTTAGCTTTCTCTTCAGTCGGGACAAGTGGCTCACCATAATGTTTATTCCCTTTCTTAAAGGTGTTACAACATTCTCATCCGCATTAACATTGTTGCTGCTGTGTTCATCATAGTCATCGCTATCGCGATCGTCTGTTCTTTCTTCTTCAGGGTTGGGACCATTTGCTTCTTCTTCTTCTTCTTCTTCTTGGACTCTTGCCGACCATGTAGCTAATAGGTCGTCCAATTGCTTAAAAACGTTCAGCCATCTGCTCTCACTAAGTCGTTCAGCAACAGCCTGGATCTCTCCAAGGCGGTTAAACATTTTGGATAGTAGGTCGTCTACATTAGCCTCCACAAAGCATATGGGGACTGTAAAACCTTCAACGTTGCTGCATACCGATACAGATATAGGCCTATGTTTCTGGTACCATAGCAGCTTGTCCGAATTTTGTATTGACGTCTTCTCCAACAAAGCCTCAAAGTCGTAGACGGCAAAGTGTTCAAATGTTCTGTCATCTGTCGCTATGCCTACCTCCTCCAGCTCTTCAAATATTGTCTTTGCTTGGCTGTACACACCTCCCTTATAGGTAAACTTCGTTCTACCGCTGCATATTCGCCTGTGTAAGGTCAAGTTGTTTAAACGCGTAAAGTGCCTACGACAAACGTCGCACTGAAACTTCTTGGCGTACGCGTTAAAGTCTCTAATATAGGAAAGGTGCCCGTTGTACATGTTTATATTCATTTTTGATTGAAAATGGCATTTGGAAAGGTATATTAGAAATACGGAATCATCAGGCTGCATGTCATATACGTTTACGTTCAACTGAAAGCATTCTTCAAGGTCGGACATATCGTTTAGTAGTATTCCCCTAAACTGCTTTGGATCGTGGCAAAGTTCAACGCTGTAGGTTGTTTTAATGTACTCCCTCCACTGCCCATATAGCTCCGTGGCTGCCTTGTTCATAGGTTCCCTCTTCATGTGCAAGGCTAAACATCTAAACACACATAGGTTGTCATCTATTGGTTGGTTTCGGTGGTCTTGTTTTACATCCAAACACACAAGGCTCCTCTTATTCTTAAGGTAGGCGGGACACAAACCCTTTCCAAGGGGATATTCTGTGAGCGTTACAAAATAGGTTATGTTGGTAATCATCCACGGCTTCCACTTGGAGTCGGGTCTAATAGAACGTACATATTCGTATATGTCCATGTCCCGCAGTACTGTCTTCAGTTTCAATAGGTCGGCGTGTCGGGACACATAGAATGGCTCGGCTAAAAGCGTCGAGTTGGTGTAGGGAATAAAGTATCTAACCTCATTTGTCTCTGTGTTGCGCAGAACTGTACCAACAGATACATCAACCCTAAATGCAGTGTCTACTTCATTCGCTATAACATCCACATGGCGATCAAACTCGGCAGGGCCCTCTTGTAAATCATTGGTGGGGAAGTTAAACTGGGCGGTTACATCCCCTCGTCGGTGAGGACCCAAAATATGCTCGCGGTTAACGGCAAACATCTCCTCCATGTCCTGGTCTATCACGTTACCATTTGCTTCGCGCCATGGTGCCTGGTCCCACGGAGGGTTTTGCAGCTGGTCTCCTCCTTTGCCGTGTAACAGTTGTCTGTGTGCGTAAAGTCTATTTCTGTTGCAAAATGTCTCGTCGCACGATCTGCATTTGTATCGATTTAGGTTGGTGTTGTGTGCAACTCGATGAGCTGTAAAGTCTCTCTGGTTTTTGGCCTTGTATCCACATTCAGGACACCTAGGTCTCTTGGCGCATGTTTGAATGTGTCTATACAATCCTCTGGTATATGAAAATTGTCTCTGACAGTGGGGACACCCTAACCATGTTCTATTTTTAGTTTTTCGGCTTTGTGTTTTAACATCTGCTGCTGCTGCTGCTGCTGCTGCTGCTGCTGCTGCTGCTGCTGCGTCGTCCTGCGACGCTAGTCCCTCGTTGCACTATTATGAAATATCAATAGCTTGTAAGCACACGCAGGTAAAGTGTTCTGTGCAGTATATATGTAATTTCACACATAAAAGAAAACACACAAACTTTTTTAATACAATATATATCTAGCATCTTATTTTATTCACCTCGCCTCCGCCGCCTCCTCCGCCGCCTTCAACAAGTCCAACTACGCTTCCTCTGTGCGGACACATTCCAACGTGCTTATCTAAATTAAACTTGCGTTTGTATTTACGTGAGCAGTATGGACATATAAACTGGCCTTTGGGTAAGGAAAGACGCTTTTTCGGCCTCTTGTTCTCCTTATCCTCTTTCTCATTGGGTGTCGTTTTCACTTCTTTACAGGCGGGAGCTGTTGCAAAGGTTTTTTCAGGCGTATCTCGGTCAATAACTGGTTTTGCAATGCTGTGGGCGCACTCAATTATGTGCTTAGTGTAGCATACCCTGCCCTTAAACACGTTTCCGCAACGATCGCACACAAACATCTAAAAATACACAATAGTAAAGTTAAGCGTATGCAGTTTTTTTAAAACATTATTATCGTTATTTACATGTTATATCACAACTGTATTATCACCATAACTAAAAGGTAACTATCTGTTGTCTTTGCAGAATATCACCAGCAGAAGCATCCCTACCGTTTGAAAAGGAGATTTCTTAAACCTCTTCTTTGGGGGTAGTGTCAAGGTCCCGTCGCTTGGATCGGCAAAACTGCACGTACTGTCCGTGTCACTAATCCCCTCAAACTGCTCTACGACAGACAGCACTCCCTCGACCACACCAGATGACAGAACCTCCAACTCCGCTCGACAAAGCATGTCTATCACGTCGTTAAAGGCTCCGTCGTTACACTAGAGAATAGTTAAAGCAAACAAGGTTCAGTTACTAGTTTATATCTAAACGCCTAGTTATTCTTAGCTTTTACCAGAATACATGTAGTGCTGTAATCTCTATTTATTCTAGGTTTTTTAAAACATAATACATGTATGGTCGTGTTCTCTGGTTGAAAATTACATGTATGTAATGCATAATCTCCATGTTACACTATTAGTTACCGCAAATGAATTATGAACACGCTTTCAAATCACACGTCTAAATATTCTTAGCTTTTAAAAAAATAAGCTTTTAAAATATAATACATGTATAACCGTGTTCTCTGGTTGTACATTACATGTATCTAATGCATTATCTCCATGTTACATTATTAGTTGTATACTGTATGCACCACGCAAATGTATTATGAAAACGCTTTCAAATCAAAACTATATGGTATTCGTGCTATCACATGTATCACACAGGCTTATCTTAGTATTAATGTCATAGCGTTACCTCAATGTTTGTGTCTAATGTGTTGTCTGGACACACCATCGAATACCGCGGGTCGGTACTAGGTCCAGGCTGTGGGCTAGTAGGCATAACACAGCGACCCTCGGTTTTATTCTACATCAAACAATGAAGGTTACAAACTTATAGTAGTAGTTCTTTCAACCGTTATTAAACACATGTTGTTCAAAGGGTTAAATCGAAATTTATTCTTAATATCATTAGTACTGTATTCTATTGTACCTCAATCATGATCGTATCCTCATTTGATTTTTTCAAACCATCATCACCATTCTGCAAGTCTATCTGTATCCAAGCAATCAAATAAAAAAAAATAAACCGTATTTATTACAACTCTAGTTACATATTTTATCTCTTAATATCAGTCACCAGCTAATTTCACATAATATCTGTCGGTTGCAATTACAGTTAGGTTAACAGTCTTCTTACCATTGCTAATATCGCGTCTAAGTCTGGCTCTTGACATTGCTCCACAATGTCGGCTAACGTTCTAGGATCCTGTTCACAATATAATAGTAATTATAAATAATCCCTCCTAACGCCTATACACTTTCTCTGTGTCGTACAGTTACACAAATATATAAAAGCAATTTCGTTTTCTCATTCATATACATTCGGTATTACAACTTGGTACTCACCGCATTAACTCCCTCAAATAAATCTCTCCAAAATTCAAAGTCGTGCTCTCCGTCCGTGTCCATAATCGCCAGGGTTTCCACCTCCAAGTGTATGTCCAAATTTTATGTCTCCACTATTTTATACTATCCGCTGTAACGGTCGTCTATGAATTATCTATACACGTACATTCCTTAAAGGTACACTTCTGTTAACTTTTCAACATTTAGGTTATTGTCAAGTGTTCAATACAATGCATTCAACGGTTCTCCCTCAATCACACGCTCCAACTAAGTCACTTATCTATTACTCCACTTCTCAAGTGGCACTGCTTTCAACAGTTCGTCATAATATGTATGTGTTATCTTCTATCTCAACTAACGGTCTTAACTATATTATTATTCTACTAGGTTCTGTTTATTTACATTCACTCACTGTCCTTATATCACGCCACAACTTTCTCAGTTGTCACAACTCGGTACATTCTTTACCTCCACCTATATCCCCACCTCACATAAACATCTTCACCCCCACAGCAATGCATTGTTTATATTCCCAGTAACTCTTTCCAGTAAACCACTGTAAACTCTCTCTTATCCTTTATCTAAGGTAAAACCCATTTTGTTAAACACCACTATATACATATTTAAAACCTTGCTCAATTGCTTAGCTCTCTCTCTCTCTCTTCCAGTCAGTACACCCACACTCCCTTATCTCCAGCTACTCCATTGTCTTAGTTATGATCTCTCGCAACCCCCAGTGGTGTCTAATGTTGGGTGCTCCCATTGTCCTAGGTTCCTTCAAACATCTCCTTATCTCCCGCGAACCCCATTGTCTTAGTCCATACCTTGCTCTTATCTCCCGCGGCCCCCATTGTCTTAGACCAGCTCCTGCTCCTTCCAGGATGTAGCAACCCTTATCTCCAGCGGCCCCCATTGTCTTAGACCAGCTCCTGCTCCTTCCAGGATGTAGCAACCCTTATCTCCAGCGGCCCCCAAGTTGCTACACAGCGTGCTTGTTATATACTACTCAAAGTAATCGTACCTCTCCCGGCTCTTCACCCAATAGATAATGGAAGGGTTGTTTTATTTTGAATGAATCACCTCTTCGTGGCAAGGATGGATTTCATATTAATACCATTTAATTTTGCTTTTCAAATTCTCGGTAGTCTAGTCGAGGAACATACTGGAAGTCCTGGAAGTCATCCTCCAGATGTATGTTTCCTTTTTGTATACACTGTGGTAAGAGGTCACGCATTTCCCTAGTGAAAGTACGCGAAAGGCGGGTCAACTTGTTGCACTCGCTAAGCACGTAAAATCAGTCGCCTTACCAAGGCAGAGGAACCGGTCCGCCGATCGCAGCGCCCCCCGTCATGCTCTGGTGATTATATTCACTACAACCAGTAGTCCCAGAGCAGGGTGGGGGTGTGGGTGGGGTTGGGGTTGGGGTTAGGGTAGGGGTAGGGGTTGGGGGTGGGTGTGGGGTGTTTATTCTTTTTTTGTAGGCCTGTACTGGCCCATGAAAATACTGCTTAATTATTTATTTGTTTTTTCATTCATTGAATTTGTGGAGGGCCGACTTCATCATTTCATCATTTTAGTGTATCATTTTCTTTTGATGCATTTCTTCCTTGTGCCAGCTTCTGTAATGAGCTTCTGTAACGAGAAAAGAACAGGTATATATCAAATGAAACACATTAATGCTCTGCTGTATTTCAATACAAATAACAAAATATCAAAATATTTATGTAACTAATAGAGAGAGAAACTGAGTGCACTACATCGCGCGATGTATGTTTGCATTCTCCCACACGCCCCAGAAAGCTAGGCGTTGTGCTAACTCAAGGGTTGTCCAAAACGTTGTGAAATGAAACTCTTTCCCACAATAATGTTGGGGCATCGCTATGGGGAGGGGAAGGGAGTGTCACGAGCTATATTGTCCACGTAAGAACTATAAAGGTATTACGTAAGGTTAAAAGATATTACAAAAATAATGTTTCAAACAAACAGAGGGCAGCGCTGGGCTTTTTAATCCCTTAACATAAACCCTTGCTATGTATTATTTTAACTATACAGTGTACAAGTGCAAGTGTATGTACATTTCTTATTCAGACCCATACATGTTGTCTTATAAGGTCGCCAGTTTGTGACGCGATTATTGGTGGTCTTGACAGGTAGGTGAGAGTAAAGGTGTGCGCGAAATATACCCCCTCCTCTAACACAATAACTTTCCCCTCTAGTAGGCCTTACTAGTCACTTGGCTTGCATTCGGGGCAGGTTTATTCTTAGCTCTCTGGCTGGGACTGTCTCCCATCCATGCATGCACAGAAACCAAGTAAAACTAGGGGTGGGGTCTATCTGAATCACTGAATCTCATTCCTAGTAGTATGGCTGATACCAAAGTCATATTTACAAATACATAGCCTAGATCAATTGCAATATTACAAACGTTTACTTACCAGTGAATGTCCTCCCTGCTTTCTACATGTACACAGGTGTCTTACATGCATGCCGCTCTCAAGCTAACTGAAGCTGTTGGTCCCTAATGCTGCATGGGTGTGAGGGTGCTGGTGTAAGGGTGCTGGTGACTGTGCATTCATGCATGATATGGAGTCATGTTGACGGCGTCGTAACCGCCACCCCCCCCCCCCCCCCCCCCCCCTTCGTCACCCTTGAGTGACCACCAAGCCTAGCTTTCTGGAGCGCGTGGGAGTACACGAACTAGACGTGTAGACTTTTCCCCACTCGTCTAGGCGCGTGGCACAGCCCGGTCTTTCGCGTGGAAACATGCTTAATTATAACAGTGTACTTGTAGGTGAAAATAAATGATTTATTATACATGCATTTCTCTTGTGGGGTGCAATAAAAATATCTTTATCTTACACGAACAATAAAAATGTAGTTGTCTAAAAATGGCTCTAATGTTTTTTTGTTTATTTTTGTTTAAAAAAAAAAGCTCTAATGTTACCATCGCAGTTTGTTGACGTGCTTCCTGGAGACCCAAAAGCGCTTATTTAAGTTGTTAATTTCATGGTTTTACGTTGGCAAACTATGAAATTTACAACATCGACAAGCACCTTCGGATCTTCGCAAAGCACATCAACAAATCCATAGGCCTGCAGTTGATGGTGCTGAGATATCTTTCACCGAGTCGGCTACTTTTTCAGATTTACACATAATATTTGATCAAGTGTTATGCCTGTGAAATAAATATAGAATGGAACTTGCCATTGTAATCGGCATTGTGCTTATGCGGACGAATCTCGTCCAATACATTTGTTATTACTGCTGGCTCATTCCATTCTCTCTATATAATGAATTGAATTGAAGTGATAAGAGTATTGGGTAACCTAGAGTCAGATCCTGGACGGTATTGGCAATAGAACAATGCTATGACATTAGCATCATAAGCCATTCTGGCTGGAAATATGATATCAATAATAAATGGGTGTTAATTAATAATTGATATAATTATGATTAGGTTGGGCAATATTACGTATATATATTAGAAGTTAAAAGTTAATAGTATCAGGTCCATGATCGGACAAATCAAGAATTACTATGTGACCTCAGGAGCAAGGTAGTTCAGCTTCTTAATAAGAAGGATTAATCATTGATTCTCCTCAATAGAGAGAACTGCACATACACAGGAAGGCAAGGTAAAGTAAGTAGTATATGAAATATTGATAAATGTACAGCATTACATACCTATATCCAGCAATGTTGTATCAGTATATCCAGAACTGACAATGCCAAATGAGCGAGTTGGGATTTGGAAGAACACCCAACAATTTACTTTGGAAGAAAAAAGCCAATATGACTATACACTACTGTAGTTCCGCATACATGTTTCAAACTGCAATTTTCGTTTATCAGTATATTCAGCGCTGACAATGCGAAATGAGCGAGTAGGAATTTGGAAGAACACCACCCAACAATTGACTTTGATAGAAAAAGGATATTATGACTGTACTCTGGCAATATGACTGGGAAATATGACTGTAAAGCTACATATGTATGTATTTATGGTACATGGGTGAAGTCGCCAGAAAATGTACAATTTACCTTCACTAATTCTCTCAAATAGCCCAAATTTCAGACGAAAATACAGTTCAACCTAACCAAACAGATTCCTAAAATCAATGCAGAATATACTCGAATTTACCTATAAATTGCAGCCTAATTTAGCAGAATTTACTAAATGTGTACAGCTGCCAATTGTAAATTTTCTGAAAATCTGACCCACATGTTTCAAGCAGCAATTTTCGTTGAGTATTAACATGGAATACACTCAGATGCACGTTTACAATGGGTCGTGTCATCTCACATCCCCTCAACATGATCTCATAAATAATATCTCCCGTTATTCACAATATTTACCCTCCGGCAGTGGATGTATTGGCGAGCCAGGGCTATTGTGCTCGCACCTCATGATTATGTAATGCTATTGTATGGTCGGGGAGGAATCCTGGCCGGCCTGAGTGGTTGGCAGGAGAGCCACTCTGACCACCATAGCTGCATGCAGGATTGTATTGTATTTAAGATTTGTATTCAGCAACAGAATCCTTTTCCAAAAATTACAATATTCTCAGACAGGGCTGGTAAATTTATACCGAAATCAGGGTAGAAATTATAATCTATATAATAAACGTGAAACTGATTTTTTTGTCATGCATGTTCTGGGAATCTGTGATGTCCCCAGCTGTTTTTCTGCTCTGTAGAATTCTGTCCAGAGGACATTATAAGTGGTTTGTTAAGGTATTTGGGATTTTGAAGCCCTTTTTTATCAGGAACTCCACACTCTATTAATAGCCTGGTAAAGCCCCTGTTGGGAACTAGAAGAGATTGATGTCATGCCTCTATGTCCCACTGTCTGTGGCAATGCAGGATTCCCTAGCAATGTGTCCTGCAAGGGTCCCAAGCAACGCGGAGCAATAGTGGGAGAGATCCGACACGTTGGATCCGAGGAGTGGGGGGAGAGCGAGGAAAAAGAGAGAGGCTGAGGGGGAAGGGGAGAGCAAGGAAGCAGAGGGAGAGGGTGGGAGGAATCAGATAGGGAGAAGGAGAAGAGGATAGAGAGAAGAGGGGGAGTGAAAAAGACGGGAGGGAGAGGAAAGGGGAGGTGAGGGGAGGGAGGGAGAGAATGAAAGAAGCGGAGGGAGAGGGTGGGGAAATCGGAGAGGGAGAAGAGGATACAGAGAGAAGAGCGGGAGAGATAATAGGGCAGGGGAGAGGAGAAGGAGGGTACTAGGGACAGGGAGAGAGGGTGGGGGAGAGGCAGGGAGAAAGAAGAAAGAGAGGCAGGGGGAGAGGAGCAGGGGAGAGAGAGTGAGAGGAAGAGGGTAACCGTTCAGAGGACGGGTACTTTGCTAGTCTAATATAAGTTCATTTATCCAAAATATATTTATAGGAATTGAATAATAATAATAAGAGAATTACAAATAGGTAAGAAGGAAAGAAGGAAATATTTTCCCTTTCTCAGATCCCAAAATGGTAAAACAGCACACTTGAAAAAGCCGACTCAATTTACTTAATGTGTAGAGCTGCCGATTGTACATTTTCTCAGGCTTTAACACAGGAATCCGATCCACCACAAGTCAATGGCATGAAACATGCATGGAAGCATGCACCCAGCCACTACTCTGGCTACATACCAATACTCAATGCCAAGTGTACATATTATTTATTATACATGCATTCCTCTTGAGAGGTGCAATAAGTGGGATGCAATACAAATATTGTTATCATAGGCCTAGCCATACAATAAAAATGTAGTTGTCTAAAAATAGCTCTGACGTTTCCTCCGCTGTTTGTTGACGTGCTTTGCGGAGATTACGATAATTTGTTAAGTTGTTAATTTCATAGTTCTATGTAGGCTAAGTATGAAATTAACAACTTAGACAAGCACCTTGGGTCTCTGCAAAGCACATCAACAAATCCATAGGCATAGATCTAGCCATATGCCTATACAGAGTTGGAGGTACTCGCACTGTCTCTGAGACTTGTTTCACCAAGTGGGCTACTTTTCCAGTGATATCTGATGATTTACCCATGATAGTTGATCAAATTTTATGCACATATAATAAATATAGAATGGAACTCGCCGTCATGATGAAAGAATTATTGGACTTGATTTGTCCACGTAAATGCTCTGCTTACGTGGAAAAATCTTGTTCAATAAATTTTCAATTACTGCCGGCTCATACCACTCTCTCTCTCTATTTATATGTATCATATTATTTATCGTTTGCAGTCCAGTTTAGGAGAATTTACTAAAAGTGTGCAGCTGTCGATTGTACATTTTCTGTTGGCATGGACCTTGCATTTTCAATCACTTCATGAAGTGAACTTCAGCACTGAGGATCAGATGACTATTCTATTTGATAGGAAGCAAATAATCAAACTCTCAATTTTCCTAATATTTGTTTCCCCCGTGGAAGATTAAAGTGAGATGTGATGAATAATAATTTTGCAAGATTGCATTTTTAACAAAACACCGGTGAAGGAAGACAATGAAGTTTCCTTCATGCGGAGGGATGAACCAACATCTTATTTATTATTAATATCTTTCAGTTGTCATAATGAAAAATAGGGTCAATCAGTTTCTGTAGAGTTTTTTTTTAAAGATTTTATTTTCACTTGGTTGCCAACTCCCCTTTCTACGGGGTTAGTTCTGTTGGGCCAAGCTTTCAAATAAATAACATATTATACATTCTGGTGTTCTAGGTTTCTTTCAATGTAATGATGTTTGAGAGGGAAAAAGATATTTTATAATTGACAAGATAATATTCAAGAGAGAAATAAAATACCACAGAAGGTTAAAAGGATTAAAAAAGACGTATAAGATGTAGTTATTCATATTCATAGTATTCATTATAATTATAATCACTGTGCCATTCAGACAGATTCGTGTGGAGTGTTAGTGATGGTTCTGTCCCTTTTTTAATGTATACAGCTATATATCTCTAGACAAATAGTTATAGAAGGAAAAAGGATAAAAGTGATGGTAGCCTTTGTATGGCATAAGAAGATGAATGAGAAGTTAAATCGATTTTTGGTATTCCTTGATTTTTAGAGATGTTTAATATTCAGGATATGTTCACAATTGATTCACTGTGCCACTCAGACAACTTGGTGTGGAGCGTTAGTGATAAAATATATTTCTCCATTCGGTATATACAGTTATTTCATTTGCCACTCAGACTCTTTGTGGTGGAGTGTTATGAAATTCTGTTTTAGTGTCAGGGGAGAGGAAAATATATCGACTGAAAAAATAATAAAGAATATTAGTGCAGTTGTTGTTTTTCTGTTTTTTGTTTTTTCTTATTTATTCTATGAAAAGACTATTAAACCATTCTTTTTGATTTGATTTTAGGGCTTTCGTGCAGCCGAGTCTTCCAATTGTTGCAGTGTTATATGATATACTATTATAATATTCTACGCAATATTACACATTGATTGGGTGGATTCTGTTGAAATCTCACATACAAGTATTTGGCAACTATGAACAATGGTGTTTTTTTTTTAATACAATAGGTGACTTGCATGTGCCACTGCGCATGTCTGTCACAGGGCATGCTGGATGGATTGTGTTAAAAACTGACATACAAATATTTGGCAACATTTTAATCGAAAATTACAAGAATGTTTTAACCAATTGTATAAATGATCTATGAAAACCAAATGTATGATGGGAAAGATGAGGAATTGTGTCATGGAAACATGTATAGCACATGGATATTGACACTAGAGCATTGATAAATATCCCATGCTGAACATGGCATGTTTTCTATATCTTTTAGAATGTACAATTATTCCCATAAAGCCATGCAAACAGTAGAGCATACGTTTCCTTGGTTCCCGCCGGTAGTGACTACACTGCACCAGTTGCCACATTGCACTTTTAACCATTGCAGTTTAAACCAACGAGATTCCCTTTACGGACTTAGGACAACAATTTACGGACTTAGGACAACCAATAATTTACTGATCCCGTACATAGTGCGAATCCACAATTTGGTAACAGGAAAATTGGCTGCTGGCCGCGATGTCGGAACTACCCACGGTCACTAATTAAACGTATACCCAGTCCCATGCGAATCAAGATTCAAAATGGTGGCTATGCAAATCCTCTATTGATAAGGTCATGCATCTTATAATTAACCGCTGCAGGTATACATGGGCGGACCAGGAAGATCTGTTCGCAGAGGCTCCTGCCCATTTCGTGTAACTGTACTGATCAACTTGAATAAAAATCTCTCTCTCTATATATATATTGATTATGCTGTACATAGCTTTGGACCTTTCTTATAGCTTTCCTTCTCCAATTACAATATGTACATATGATACTTCAAAGCTGCCCATAAATAAAACATCTTGGTTACGGCGCAGTGATTGCTCCTTGCGTATAGTGATAGTTCCTTCACACGCAACTACCGCATGAATTAATCATATTTTCCTTCTTAATTCAGTTCGTGCCGCTACTCCCTAGTCTATGCTATAGTATGTGGCTCAGATTTTCAGAAAATGTACAATCGGCAGCTGTAAACATTTAGTAAATGCTGCTAAATTGAGCTGCAATTTGGCCAATACTAGGTAAATTCGAGTATATTTGTCATGGGGTGATTCTAGCAATCGGTTTTGTTAGGTTGAATTGTATTTCGAACTTGATTTTCGTCCGGAATTTGGGTTATTTGAGGAGGTTTTTGAAAGTGAATTGTACATTTTCTGGTGACTTAACCCATGTGTAGAGGTATGAGAAGCGGCGTTTGACATAAAAAGGAAACTGAGACAAGGGAGCGTGACTGAAATGATTAAGTACAAGTAGCTCCCGGTCCTGTGGACGAGTGCATCTCTTGACTGTAGTGAACAACAACTACTCGAATGGTTAAATTTCCAGAAAATGCACAATTCACATTCAGAAACTATCCCAAATAACCCGAATTTAATGCAGAAATGAGACGCAAAATACAATTCAACATAACCAAACACATCCTTTGAATATACTCGATGCTGAATATGCTCAGATATATTTAGTATTTACCATCTGTCAGCCTAATTTAGCAGTATTTACTAAACGTGTAGAGCTGTCAATAAGGGACTTGTATAGCCGCCATTTTGAATCTAGATTCGCAAGGAATTATGGGACTAATGGTACAGTCTAAAATGTATAGAAAACATGTTATGTTCAGCATGGACTATTTATCAATGACCCAATGTCAATAGCCATGCGTTATACATGTTTCCATAACACAAGTCCCCATCTTTCCCATCATGCATTTGGTTTTCATAGATCATTTATAAAAGCTATGATATTGGTGAAAACATTCTTGCAATTTTCGATAAGAATGTTGTCAAATTATTGTATTTCAAATTTCAACAGAATCCATCCCAGGATGCACTGCTGTAGACATGCGCAGTGAGACATGCAAATCCCCTATTGTACATTATTTGAAAATCTGACCCCAAACAGCCATTCACAGGCAGGATCGGGTTTCAGAAAATGTACAATTCATTTTCACCGATCCTCTCAAATAACCCAAAATAATTACAAAAACGAAGTTCAAAATACACTTCAACATAATGTTCGAATCAACAAAATACCAAATATACATGTAATACCGTACATTCATCCATATTTCTTTATACTACTTACTTCACCTTGCCTTACTATGTATAGCATTAGGCAGGGCGGTTTACTCGTTATTTTCTCATTAAAACGGTGCGGATAAATCCGGTGGTGCACAGCCCCATCTGGTAACTGGAGGAATTTTTAATACCCGTTACCGTTGGTGCACGGCAGTTGCTATGGTGCACGGCAGTTGCTATTGTGCACGGCAGTTGCTATGGTGCTCGGCAGTTGCTATGGTGCTCGGCAGTTATTATAGACAACAGCATCCTTCTTGGAGACCCGTTTGGCAAAATCTCATGTCATGTGTGCATTGCTCATGTGAATACACATTCTAAGGGATTGCTAATTTTAGTTAAAAATATTTGAATTAGTATACTACATGTTACTATCGTTGACACTAACATGTTTGATTGAAATTCTAGCACAAATTTGGTGAAATTCAGGGCATTTTGTAGGAAAATATACAAATTCTTTAAAGCAATGTTGTACGATTTTCATGAGATTTGACTTGGGAAATCAGCATCTCATTATCTCGCCAAGCCTTCTCCTACCATCCCCATTAGCTTTATGGCCTTTTCCTGGTGTTGGATATCTCCACCAGTCAGTTTTAGTTTTTGGTTAAATCTTTAACAAAACCAATTAAAATGGTTCTAGATGCATGGTGCTTTTTCGTGCTTTTTCCATTATTGTAGCTCATATATAAGATTATTTATAAACATGTTGTGCATAAAACAAATGGTCATTGATGAGAGGACCACTGCTGATTGTTATGTAACATTACGTAACATTGTGTAACCTCATTATATTTATATTAGTTATTGATTATCACCTGTTATCTCATTACTTAAAATCGCTAATTATACTTAACTAGCTAGGACTGTGCAAGTCTGCTTATACATGCCATGTCACGGGTATTACGTAAGGGCTACGCCCACCTGTTTACATATCCAAACCCTGGAGGAGCCTGTACCCGTTGCTCAGATTATTAAACAGTTGCTTGGCTCTTCTCACCGAGTTCATTCTTACACCTTAACATGATCCCAGTGCCTTCGCAGAAGTCTCTCCCTCTCCATGCCCTTCATGATCTTTTATGACCCTCGTGTGTTCCCTCTCAGTTCCCACTTCCTATCTGGTAATCTGATTAGCTGTTGTTGAGCTCTTCCACTCTATCCTTATTTATTTTTTAAACATTCTATGAATACTTGAGGAATTCCTGTGTAAATGGGTTGTGTCAAACGTATCAAGAGTTTGGGTCTTTGATTGGTAATTCTACGTCCATTATTGGGGATTTGGGGGTAAAAACTAAAATCTAATGTTTGTTCTCTCTCATCTCATCTCATCTTTCTCTCTCTCAACTCATAATCATGGTATTCCAACCAATCAGCAAGAAATCTAGCAAAGGCTAAACAATAAGGGAAACTTGGTTTGTCAAATGCAATTGTTTAAAAAATCAAGAGATGTATAACCTTAAAAGAATAGGCCTGCTCTATGCCTAGGGCCCTTCTACCCTCGTTGGTCCTTGTCAAAGTGGAAATGAAATTCCAACACAAAAAACTGAAATGCAGGTGTAACCTCCTGGGTGGAAATGAGTGGCATTTTTATTGTTGAATAATAAATTAATGAGGGATGCTAAAAATGAATGCCAACTAAGGGATGGAGGTTGTGTCTCAGGAGTGGTGGTCAACCATAATGACTGCCAGGAGGGGCGATCAACCATGATTGCTCAATTTGTATTGTATTGCCTTGATAGTGAAACCGCCCTTTGTATGCTAAAAGCCTTAGATGCAGCCGAACAGGCCTAGATCAAAGAACCACAGCTATCATAGAACCACTCCTACGTTGTGGTTCTATTCACTGTGGTGCATTGACCTAGGCCTGTTCGGCTGCATCTAAGTCTTAAGTAATTCTCTGTATTATCCACAATGTGGAACCACGATTTACATAGCACTCTTTTGTCATTCTCTCAACCTTCCCTGAATTACCTGAACAGCCTTTGTAGACTGGAGGCCGAATTTCAATCACTTTAGGAATGTTAGAGGGTGGCATCCATTCTGGATTGGTAGCCTGACCACCACTGATTAAATTCATGGTTGATGCCACTTGCGCTGACCTATACTTCCCGAGAAAATCCAAGATGGCCACCAATTTTCCTGCCTTCTTTTAGTTTTTTTTTCACAAATAACTCTGAGAATAATGCACATACTACTTTACATATGCCTCAGTAAAACTGCCTAGTCTGCTCTCATATCCCTATATGCTTAAAGCTAAGAGTTACACAAACCAACTACATATTGAAATGAAAAAACTATAATTAAATTACCAACACACTAATGAATCTACCAAATAGAATAACTGAAATGTATATAATAATGTAATTAGATGTAAAAGGGACCTCCTGGTAGAGCTATGATTAGCATAGAATGTTGTACCCATTTCCAGATATTGTATTGACTATATTGATGTAACTGTAATTGAACTGGAAATAAACAATATACATACATACATACATTGCCTATGTTACACTGCGTAACTGAGAATAGCAATGGGATTTAGGATTTACGAGAATAGAGGAGTTCCACTCTTGAGTGCCAGAGCAGAAATTGAAAAAAACACGCCTCCATATTAACATTTAGAAAAGGTCTCTCAAGACATAACAATGCACACAACACTAACACAAGTCAAGCAGGAACTCTCACTATTTGGTGTTGTGTGATTTTAAAAATCTCTTCGGTTATGTTGAACTACACTGCTATGCCTATGACATTGGTCTGAAGTGGACTTCTGCCCACTGGCCACAGGCTGAATGTACATCCTACCATCTATACGTCTAAGGGAAGCTCATTACCAACGCACCACCGGCGCCCCGTCCCGTCATGCCTGATCGCCCCGGCATTGGCGGCCTGCTGTGGGACGTAATGTTGGGACAAATGTGGAAAAGCTGCTTGGTCTGGGATTCGACCCCACAATGTTCAGATTGGAAGTCCTAGGTGCTAACCACTTGACCATAGAGGACTGGAGAGATCATGCATACAAACAATGGGCATATCTGGACTTCACCTTATAGTATACCTGTATTAGTAGACCTGTTATGCAATAGCTGCATCGGCTGTTATGGATGCCTGTTATGGACGTCCATGCATGGATGTTGGGGATATATGTACTTCTCCCAGACGATGCCCATATTCTGAGATTCACAGTGTATATGTGATATGTTACAGGAAAATGACTCACAAGTCGCAAAAAATGGATTTTGAGACAGAAAGACGAGATCAAGCCTATTCTAATGGTGGTAAACATTAATAACGTTTAAGAAGTGTTTCTATTTTTTATGTTGTTATGTAGGTTTATTTATGTAGGAAAAAAATGTATGCAATGTATTTGAGTGGACAATTAACAGTAAAGTAACTAAATATACTCAAAAGGATGACCTTTGAGATGCATGGATAGATTTAGTACAATGTCCTGAGATCTTGCATGTAGATCGATATGACTAAAAGCAATAAACTCTTCAAAAACCATAACACTCCAATAAAGAGATCTTGTGAATAAATCACTTTGAAAAACATCATTTTTGCAACTTGTGACTCATTTTCCTGAAACCCATCACATATATAATGTGTTTATGCATGGATATGCTATACCTTATTGTGCCATATCTATGTACCCCTAACATTTCATTAGCTTCTACCTGTACAGAGGCTAACGCCACACTGATTAATCCTTAATACTCATCGGGCGGCTACCACCAGCCAATCATACAGGCCCGTAAGCCTCCCTTATTATATAAGGAGCAAGCTGCCCCTTGCTCATTAGTTATCTCCCTAATTACACCAAGGTTATGCCATCACATATCACATGTGCTGATACGCCCATTACCGAAGGCGCTTATTTTTGGTGAGTTCTGATTGACGGAGAGAGTGTGACGTCATAAGCTACTAGCCAACAGCAAATGTTGTTGTTTACGAGGTTTGGTTGATGAATACAATATGGCGACAAGCAGACAGCGGTCGATAGACAATAAAGGTATTTATTGTTGTCTTTGTCATCCAAAACGGGGGACTTATGATATAAACAAAAAACAAACTTGTCATTGACACACTTGAACATTGCTATATGCACACTCGGTGGTTAAAATGGACGGGTTTTTTTACTTGTGGCCTGTGGCGAGAGAATAAATACATCTTTAAACTTCATTACTTTGTTACATTTTGTATGTTCTTAACATTCTTGATGTATTTAGCCTCCAGTACAGGAGCTAGTGTACAAGAGAAATCAAGCCTTGTGATATCATTGTATTGACTCCCTGATTTGTTACGGAAATTTTATCACTGGACAAGACAACTACGCAACTATAACCTATAATATTATCCGTTGTCACAAAATGATTGACACTCTAACTAAACACAGACCTCAAACAGTCTCATACATCATGACCGACCACCGAACACTTATTTTCAAATACTGACTAAATATAATATATGTTCAACAAGCAAGATTTGCTTGGAAGACCTGCATGTCACTTGACTTGCAGATGGTATGTTCTTTTCTGATTGTAATGTATTGTCTGTTCAGAATAAAAATCCTATATATATATATATAAATATTTTTGCAACATTTTAATCGAAAATTGCAAGAATGTTTTCACCAATATCATAGTGTGTATAAATGATCTATGGAAACCAACTTGTGAATAAATAGATAGAACCTAATGAGAATGTGGTACAAGGGACACTATTGCACTGTCCGAGATGTTTGTTTTTTTGTGGCCCATGAGCTGATAGGTGAGTAGGTTACAAAAAAAACCCATGGAGGACAGTGTAATAGTGTCCCGAGTACCACATTCGAATTTAGGTTCTATATTTAGTCCCACGTAGCTATGCTTACCTTATATGGCCATGTCTACTGGGGACAGGAAGTCATACCACACGCACGCGTGGACCTGCTGCAAATTACCACACTACTCCCGCCCATACAAATAGCATGTGGGACATACATCAACTTGGAGTACTGCCGTATGAATTGTGATGTGCTATAGACAAATGAGTAGCAAAAATAGGATTTTGAGATATCATCATATTTGAAAAGATGAGATCAAGCCGATTCTAATCATAGTAAACAATAGGACATAGATAATATGTGTTTCTATATTTTATGTTTGACATATTTATGTTTGAAAATAAAATTGCAATATTTGAGTGGGCACTTACCAGTAAAGTAATTAAATGTACTCAATATAAAGACCTTCAGAACGCAAGGATATATTTAATGAATTGTCCTGAAATTTGGTACATAGATTCATATCACTAACAATGCCAAACCCTCTAAAAATCAGAATATTTCAAAAAAGAAATCTTGTGAATAAAACACATTGAAAAATATCAATTTTGTGACATTGGGGAATTTTAGATCTTTAGGAAATGTACAATTTGCGTTTACTAATTCTCTCGAATAACTCCCATTTAAGACAGAAATGAGCTTCAAAATGCAGTTTAACCTAGCAAAACAGATCCTATAAATCAACACGACCCCAAATATACCAAGATAATCCCGGTATTCATCATTTTTCAGCTTAATTTAGCAACATTTCCTAAATTTGTAGAGCTGCCAATTGTACATTTTCCGAAAATCTGACCCATTGCAACTCCAGCAGTGAATCAAGGAATGGTATTTGGCTCAGCCTCTTAGGAAATACCGCCGTATGAATTCACACCAGTAGTGTGGTGAATGGTGAATTGTAATTCAATGACTCGAGCATGCATTGAATGCAGCTTATAGGCCGCAAATCGTTTTGAGTCAGTCCCTTAAAACCTGTACACTAGGGTGTATCTCAGGCATTTCTTAAATTTCATCTAATCAGTTGAAAACTATTAGGACATTTTGTGAATATTTTGTTAGATATGGTCTGGCATTTGAGCTGGGATCTGGTTTTCCTAAAAATAAATTAATGTTGTGTCCTACATCAGTGTATTTATTGGAAATATTTGCAATAGGGGATTTGCATATCCGCCATCTTGGATCTTGATTCGCATGGAAGTATGGGAGGTGTATGTCAGTGTACAATCTATAGAAAACATGCATGTTCAGCATGGAATATCTATAAATGCTCTAATGTCAATATCCATGTGTTTTACATGTTTCCATAACACACGCCACCATCTTTCCCATCATGCATTTAGTTGTTATAGATCATTTTCTCACTCGATCTATGATATTTGTAAAAACATTCTTGCAAGTTTCGATAACATTTTGCTAAATATTGTACATGTACCTCAGATTTGAACTGAATCCACCTCAGCATGCACTGTACCTATCTTACATTTGCAGTGGCACATGCAAATAGGCGATTTGCATAGCCGCCATTTTGAATCTTGATTCGCATGGAATTATGGGACTAATGGTATAGTTTAAAATCTATAGGCCTAGAAAACAAGTTATGTTCAGCATGGAATATTTATCATCGCTCTAATGCCAATATCGATGTGTTATACATGTTTCTATAATACAAGTCCCCATCTTTCCCATCATGCATTTGGTTTTCATAGGTCATTTATACAAGCTATATGATATTGGTGTAAACATTGTTGCAATTTTCGATTAAAATGTTGCCAAATATCTGTACATCAGATTTCAACAGAATCCATCCCAGGATGCACTGTACCTATCATACATGCGCAGTGGCACATGCAAATCCCCTATTGTCAATCTCCAGTTGTGCATTATTGGGTAGAAAAGGAAGTTCAAAATGCAGTTCAACATAACCAAACAGATTGCTAGAATCAATGCAATGCCAAATATACTCGAATTTACCTAGTATTGACCAAATTGCAGTCTAATTTATCAGAATTTGCTGAATATGTACAGCTGCCAATTGTACATACCATGTATACGCGCAGTTGTATTGAATGTCTGCTATGGATCTGTCGGCCCGTTCTATCGATGTCCCATTGAGTTAATGCTATTGATTTCCCACTGTGTTCTGCCTGTTTTCTACCAGCACTCCTTCCGCACATGAGTTTAATCAACATTGTACTTGGATAAACGCCGCATCATGGCTCCAAGCTATATTTATCGCCTCTAAAGGGGTCAGATTTACAGAAAATGTACAATTGGCAGCTGTACATATTCAGCAAATTCTGATAAATTAGACTGCAATTTGGTCAATACTAGGTAAATTCGAGTATATTTGGCATTGCATTGATTCTAGCAATCTGTTTGGTTAGGTTGAACTGCATTTTGAACTTCCTTTTCGTCTGAAATTTGGGTTATTTGAGAAGATTGGCGAAGGTGAGTTGTACATTTTCTGAAAATCTGACCCAAAGACTGCTTGTAATAGCTTGCTACACTCTATTTGAGATCTACTTGGAGCAGTTCACAATAGGGTTATCATTGGGTCGCTTTGATGTTTACTCTAAGTAGGTCTCAAACAGAGTGTAAGGACCGACCGACAAATTTAGGACATTTTGCTAAATTAGACTAAAAAATGATGAATACCACGTATATCTGCATTTTGAAGCTGTTTTTTGTCTTAAATGTGGGTTATTTGAGAGGATTGGTGAAGGCGAATTGTACATTTTCTGAAGATCTGACCTCAAATCCAATCAAATCCACTGAAAAATCCGAGATTTAGGAAAGAAATAGGGTCAAAATACACAGGCTAGGTCTAAACCCTCAGATCAGATAAGAATATTATGTCAGTTATTAGTCGCCTACTTCGCCAATCGGTTTCATGGCCTAGGACTAGGCGTTCTAATGGGAATTAAGTCTAATTTAGCAGAATTCTATAAATGTGTACAGCTTCCGAATGTAACGTACCTGAGGCCCTGCCCTCGAACGTTCCATATATGTCAGACCACCAGAAAACGTACAACTAGCAGCTCTACAGATTTAGTAAATTCTACTAAAGTATGCTGAACAAAGATAAACACTGGGTATATTTGGTATTGCGTCGATTCGAATGATCTGTAGGGTTATGTTGAACTGTATTTTGAACCTAGTTTTTGTCTTGAATTTGGGATATTTCGGAAGAGTGGTGAAGGCGAATTGTACATTTTCTGATGACCTGACCCATGTATATGGGTCAGATTATCAGAAAATGTACAATTCGCCTTCACCAATCCTCTCAAATAGCTCACATTTAAGACAAAAATAAGCTTTAAAATGCAGTTTAACATAACAGAACTGATACTTTAAATCAATGTGATACCAAATATACTCAGATATACCCGGTATTCATCATTTTTCAGCCTGATTTAGGAGCATTTCCTAAATGTGTAGAGCTGCCAATTGTACATTTTCTGAAAATCTGACCCATATATAGCATTGATGAATTTCATAATACTTCTATACGCTAATGCATAATACAGCTTAGATCCTCATGGATTCCCTATAGTCATATTCGCCTCATGGAATCCTTATAGCCATATTTACCTACCCATTTCGCAGGCAGATTGGAAGGAACAGGCTGGGAGATTCACATTACGAAAACTGACAAAACCGAAATCTAAATTTGCTTTTCGTCTGTGTTCCATTTTGTAGGATGCATTCGAAATAATTATTATTTCCTTCCTTCATTGTTATTAATTCAGATTCGTTCATACAGTTTCTCATCTGAGACAAGACATTCCTGTGGTGTGAGAGGTTTGCTGGTGTGGGAGAGGTGAGGAAATATGGCCGATATGGCTCTTCATTAATTCCTGATGGCGATTGTATTGAATAGTTGATGAGGCCGGGGTTCTGCCGCTTCCCCTTCCTCACCATTGCATGCCGAATGTCCATAGGCGTGTGCAAAGGTACGGAAGAGGGGGATGTGAGGAGTGGGGAATGAGGGAGGGAGTGAGATTGGTTGCTTTACGCCCTTATCAACACATTGAAGGTTATATCATGGGCGGGAGAGCTGAGAGGGAGTGAGTGAGATTGGTTGCTTTACGCCCTTATCAACACATTTAAGGTTATATCAAGGGCGGGAGAGCTGAGAGGGAGGCACTTTATGATCATACCAAGAAATAGAGAAGAAGGGAGAGAGAGACAGAAAAAGAGGTAGAGGAATGGAGAGAGTAGGGAAGAGAGTATGGAGGAGGAGTAGAAGGGGAAGAAAAGAGAATGTGAGGAGTGGGGAGGAGGAGGGGGAGTGAGAGAATAGGGAAGGGCGTAAGGAGGAGAAGAGGGGGAAGAGGGGAGAATGTGAGGAGTGGGGGGTAGGGTGACGGAGAGAATAGGGAAGGGAGTAAGGAGTGGAAGAACGGGAAGGGGAGAGGAGGTGAGGAGCGGGGCCAGGGGAGAGAGACTTGGAGAAAGGGAAAGGGGGAGGAAGTAAATAGGAGGGGAGACAGAGAAAGAGAAAGGGGAGAGGAAGTGAGGAGGAGGAGAGACAGAGAAAGGGAAGGGGGAGGAAGTCAAGAGGAGGGGAGACAGAGAAAGGGTAGGCAGAAATGAAGTGAGGAGGTGAGATAGAGAAAGGGAAAGGAGAGTTGGTGTGAGAAGGAGGGGTGGCAGAGAAAGGGAAGGGAGAGTGGAATGGTGGTGAGATAAAGACAGGGAAGGGGGAGAGAAAAAGAAAGAAGGAGGGGAGACATAGAAAGGGAAGGGGGAAGAAGTGGAAGGAGGAGGGGAGACAGAGAATGGGGAGGTGGAGGAAGTGGAAGGAGGAGGGGAGACAGAGAATGGGGAGGTGGAGGAAGTGGAAGGAGGAGGGGAGACAGAGAATGGGGAGGTGGAGGAAGTGGAAGGAGGAGGGGAGACAGAGAATGGGGAGGTGGAGGAAGTGGAAGGAGGAGGGGAGACAGAGAATGGGGAGGTGGAGGAAGTGGAAGGAGGAGGGGAGACAGAGAATGGGGAGGTGGAGGAAGTGGAAGGAGGAGGGGAGACAGAGAATGGGGAGGTGGAGGAAGTGGGGAGGAAGGGAGGTAAAGAAAGGGGAGGGAGATATGAGGAAAGGGAAGATAAATGAAGTGATTTTATGTGTGATATTGATAGCCATATAACCATTTATATGTGAATTCCATATGAGAGGTGCTATAAGTGGGGTGCTATAAAATATTCATATAGTACACATATATGAACTACTTCGTCACCAAGTCGGCTACTTTTTTCAGATTTACACATGATACATTTGGGATTACACATCATGTTTTATGCCCATATAATAAATATAGAATGGATCTCGCCAGCAATAATCAGAAAATTTATTTGACTTAATTTGTCCGCATAAGCACTCTGCCTAAGACATCGTGCTTATGCAGATGAATCCCGTCCAATAAATTTTCGCTTATTGCCGGCTCGTTCCATTCTCTCTTTATATTTAGTTGTAAATCTTTGGTTATTTTATGCTTTCTACATAGTATACGATAAACTTATGACATAACATAATTTACTATATAGTTAATTACTGTAGTAACAATAGAACATAGCTAGAGTAAGGCAAATACATTGACATAGTAGGCCTATTGGATCTTATGATAAAAGCAAAGTGATATTATAATGTTGATTCCTTAATAAAACCATTTAAACTAAAAAACTAACTGCGCTAGCCCGAGTGGCAAGTGTATTGATCCTTATTTCTAAGACTTTCCTTATGATTATATCAAATTGACCGACTTCTGATACTCAATGGTTTTTGTAATGCGGGACTTGGGGCAGATGAAAAACCCAATTTGGGGATTCTGTATCCCAAGTATAAATAAAATCCTAAAAAAAAGAAGCAATATTTCCTTGCTTAGGTGGGAATACAAATTAGCATTGTGTGTATAGCAGCAGGTTCCCTCCCTAGCAGGTCCTTACCCAGGTAAGCAAGGAATGATTTGTTATGCAACAGGGCCCTGGTGTATAGAAATGGTTTTCCATATTCAGCCTCAATCAGTCATCTAGCTATAGAGTCGTGACAGTGCATTAAGCTGAGTAGTATATGGAGATGTTCATATTGTGCCGGCTCTACGGACTGCCGGGTCAGATTTTTGGAAAATGTACAATTGGCAGCTCTACAAATTTAGGAAATCTTGCTAAATTAGGCTGAAAAATGACGAATACCGGGTATATCTGAGTATATTCGGTGTCGCGTTGATTTGTAGTATGTGTTTTGTTATGTTAAACTGCATTTTGTAGCTGATTTCTGTCTTAAATGTGGGTTATTTGGGAGAATTGGTGAAGGCGAATTGTATATTTTCTGAAGATCTGACTCAGCTCTACCCCAGCCATTGTCTAAAGTCTGAGATAGCTCTACACTCTAGCTGCCTTAACGATGCTTTCCCAGCAAACATATATGTGTTCATATATGTGATCTGTTTTAGGAAAATGAGTAGTCGCAAAATATGGATTTTGAGATATCACCATATTTGAAAAGAGATCACGCTGATTCCAATGATAGTATACACACTAGGACACCTAATAAGTATTTCTATATTTTTGAAAAAAAAAGTTTGCAATATTTCTTAGTGGGTAATTACCAGTAAAGTAACTAAATATACTCCATACAACTGCCTTCAAAACCACCCAGGGATATATTTTTTTTTTCAATAATAAAAATACCAAACTTAGAATATTGAAATACTTACTAGCTGTCTTAATGTTTACCATCATTAGAATCGGCTTGATCTCATCTTTTCAAATATGATGATATCTCAAAATCCATTCTTTGCTGCCGCTAGGTTCGGCTACGGAGCTTTCTAAATAAAAAACGCAAAGTTTATTTGAAAACTTTACATCACATAATTATATCAACAAATATTCTAAAATTTTGTAATCGTAACAGATGAAAATATGTGATGTGTTAGAGGAAAATGAGTCATAAGTCGCAAAATTGCTATTTTTCAAGGTATCATATTCACAAGATCTCTTGGTATGAATGTTTTCATTTTAGGTATGTATAATGCCGGACAGCCTATTTTCATTAAGTATTTTATTCACAAGATCCCTTTGTAGGGAATATTCTCAATCTTCGGGTATCTACCGCTTTAAGTATAAAGTATGAATACATGTACCGAATTTCAAGAGAGTGTATTAAATATATCCTTACGTTTCAAAGGTCAAACTGTGGAGTCAAACTAGTAATTCTACACCTTGAAATATTGCAATTTTTTTTCACACATAAAAAGAATCAAACATAAAATATAGAAATACTTTTTAGATTTCCGAAATGTCAACTCCGTTGGACTCAAACATAAAAAGAATCAAACATAAAATATAGAAATACCTTTGAGATTTCTGAAATGTCAACTTCGTTGGCATCCACTTAATCTAAACTCCTCAAATAGGATGGTGTCTAAAATTTCATTTATAACCGGTTCACCGTCTATTGAAGGCTACCTCTACCCTCTGGACACTTCTTCCACTAATATACATTATAACTCTTGTTTCTATGGAAACAAAAAACTGGTAGGCATGGTCAGATGTCAGACAATCCACCATTAATTTGTCACCAGGGGGCAGGCTGTCTTGCTCTGTTCTATTTATAGCCTGGATGACGCACGTGGCTAGGCAAGGGTGACAGTTGAGGTGACAAGGACATGTATATTATAGACAAGTGCACTGTATAATGTCTTTATCTAAATTTATACATTTTACAGCTCATCGTATGACAGTGAAACCTTTTGATACGTCTTAGTCTCTATCGGGAACAGTACATCGTAAATACTCCTTCGACAGAGTCTAAAAAGCTATTATACCTTTCTACCTATTAGTATTATGTGCATTCTACAACCAGGAGTTCCATATCTGTGATGTGATGTAGAACTAGTCCTACATCGACAGGACATTTTTATGACGTCACGCCACAGACACGCTAAAAACAACAAAGAAAGAAGAGGGCACATGTACTAATAAACGTATGAATTATGAGTATGACAACTTCTATGTGGGCAACGGAAATGTATATTTCCCGCCCGCTCCGAAGCCAGTTCCAGAAGCAGTTAATATGGAACGCCAAATGCTACAGCACTGGTGTTCATAACGCATAGAGCAGGTACTAAAGCCTGTGTATTATACCTGTCTTGCAGGTAATATGGAATGCCATAGGCTACACCATTGGGGTTCATATCACATGCACCGAGTAATAAAACCTTTGTATTACCCAAAACAATCTACATTGATTTCAATAGAATTTTCACTATTTGTTCACCATAAATATCGGGCAAAGTATAATAAATACAAAGTTTCCCACATGTGATCTCAAAGATCCATATCACACTTTGTGATGTTCACTGTGACCATACCAATCAAGAAAACCGCTTTACCTCATCTTAAACCGCTTTACCTCATCTTAAACCGCTTTACCTCATCAAGTTTCTGTATTTATATACCTCTGATGTGTATGAAAATAATCATCAGAAATCATAATCAATGTAAGATTATAAGGATTTCACCATTATTGTCTGACATCATGACAGTAGTCTTTGGATAAAACAAGTTTCCAAATCTGATAGTGATGAATGAAAAAGGTGTTAAACCTAGAAAACGTTTATGAACTGAAACCTACGAATCACACTTTACCTCATCATGTATAAGTAGGTGTAGGCACAGTGATGTTGGTCATTTCCAAGCTCACTTACTGCAATTGTATGTGGCAGATGAGCCACACAAGTTGGCTAATTGAGTTATTGTATATAATGGGTAAGATTACCAGAAAATGCACAATCTACAGTTCTACACATCTTTCAAATTTCTCTAAATTAGAGTGAGAAATGATAGATACTGAGCATATCTCAGCGTATTCTGGATTGTATTAATTCAATAAATCTTTCTTGGCATGTAGAACTGTTGTTTTTAATCTGATTTCTGTCTTAAATTTGGGTTATTTGAGGGGATTGGTGAAGGTCAATTGTACATTTTGTGAAGACTTGACCCATATGCTTTTGGGTCAGATTTTCAGTAAACCTACAATTCGCCTTCCCCAATCCCCTCAAATAACCCACATTCAAAACAAAAATGAGCTTCAAAATGCAGTTTAACATAACAGAACTGATACTTTAAATCAATGCGATACCAAATATACTCAGATATATTCAAAATTTTATTATTTTTCAGGCTAATTTAGGTGAATTTCCTAAATGTTTAGAGCAGTTAATTGTACAGTTTCTGAAAATCTGACCCTTTTAATAATCTAAATTCTAAAGATATTCTTTCTGCACCCCTCCTAAAGCCTAAACCCCAACGAAATGTGCCTTTCTGTACCCCTCCTAAAGCCTAAACTCAAAAAGTCCCCCAAATGTACCTCTCTGCCTCCTCCCATGAGCAGCTGAGAGCAGGTTAGCTTACAGTTGAGCTGCTCTAGGTATAATTGCATTATGTCAGCACGGGGCGGTGCTGGTGGGAGATGGAGGCCGTCTACAGGGAGTATGAGCGACACATGGCTGACACTGGGCGCCAGGACTGAGACTTATCAAACACAGCTCTACAGGTGAGGTCATGACCTCCACAAGACAGACAGCGCCAGCTGGTGCAGACAAGTGTAGAACTGAGGGCTAAACTCTTCACTATACACAGTCTATCCCAGTTAGCATCAAATAGTCTAATAGAGGGCTAAATATACACTATTCACAGTCTATCCCAGTTAATATCAAATAGTCTAATAGAGGGCTAAATATACACTATTCACAGTCTATTCCAGTTAGTATCAAATAGTCTAATAGAGGGCTAAATATACACTATACACAGTCTATTCCAGTTAGTATCAAATAGTCTAATAGAGGGCTAAATATACACTATACACAGTCTATTCCAGTTAGTATCAAATAGTCTAATAGAGGGCTAAAATATACACTTTACTGTTAACAGTCTATTCCAGTTAGGTGAGTGAGTGAGATTGGTTGCTTTACGCCCTTATCAACACATTTAATATGGTTATATCAAGGGCGGGAGAGCTGAGAGGGAGTGAGTGAGTGAGATTGGTTGCTTTACGCCCTTATCAACACATTTAATATGGTTATATCAAGGGCGGGAGAGCTGAGATGGAGGCAGTTTATGATCATACCCAGGAAATAGAGATAGAGAAGAAGGGAGAGAAAGACAGAGAAAGAGACAGAAAGGCTGTTTATGATCATACCCATGAAACATCTCTATCAGTAAAATGGGTGGGATTTCCACCTTAATTACAATAGCATGCATTTCCGCACTTTATGTCATTATTAGGTAGTAGTAGACCTATTCACCGACCGGGCCGGTGGGTACATTTGTGCCGTTGCGGACCAGCAGGTGGCGTTAGCTAACAGAGGGCGCCGTGGTGCAGCGTTCACCTGGACGGTGCTGAAGGCACCAGGGAAGGTCGGCAACGGTCCGGCAATACAGTGCAGGAAATAGAGATAGAGAAGAAGGGAGAGAAAGACAGAGAAAAGAGACAGAAAGGCACTTTATGGTCTTACCCAGGACCAGCCTATTCCAGTTAGCATCAAATAGCCTAATACATAGATTTCACTGACGTCACGGCCCTCGCCATGTTTGGGGTCAAGTTAGATGGCTATGTATGCTGCGATACTTGAAAATATCGTTTTCTGGCTGTTTTAACCTTTTCCAGTTTTAATCTGCCTCAGCAATACCTTCATGATAGGTTAGATAATCTGCCTATAGTGTATAATTACCCAAGTATCTACCCTTGTGGGGTTTATCAACTTTGTTTTGATACCCCCGCCGTAGACGGCCAGCGTAGCGGTGACCCGGGACATGGCGGTCACTGTGATACTCCAGCCTACTGGGTGACGTCATGTGAAATCTATGTATACACTCTATTTGAGTCCTCCAACATTTCGGTCAAATGATGCATTTCGGTACAAATGGTAGATATTCAGATGACAGCAAAAATTCTGACTTCATAATTTATGCTTTGAATTGGTATGATAAAAGCGAGGTAAATAATGAAATAAAATAAATCAAAAGAATTGTGAAGTCAACATTGGGGGCAGTTGAATCTAAGTACCGTATTGAAGGCTTGGGGAACTATTAGTACCACTTGTATGATTACAATTCTTTTTTAGTCAACAGATACCACTAACACCCCATCCAATGTGACCTGAGTAGCAAATAGGAAAGGAAAATAATATAATGATTAGAAATTCTAAACTCTTGTATTCTCTCCCGTTGCTTCCTCCCAAGCCAGGGCGAGATTCTCAAATATATGCCCTGCCACAGCATTACCCCTTTCTCCGGGCAGAACACCCGCTGGGTGTCTTACCTCTTTAACTGAATGCAGCTGAGGCAATAGGGGACTTGCATGTCAGACAACTTGAATATTGATTCACATGGAATCATGGGACTTGTGGCACTGTGTCAAATCTATATTAAAAAATGCCATGTTCAGCATGGGATATTCATTGGTGCTCTAAGTTCAATATCCATGTGTTATGCATGTTTCAAAAGCACAATATACTCTTTCCTAGACATATGCAGTGGCACATGCAAGTGCCCGATTGGAGGAACCACCTGGAGACACTCTGGACAAAGTGAGAACAACAACAGGAAAATAACAAAAAATACTAGCGGGCCAAATTACTGGATCTGTTTAAGGCCAAAACAAAATAGGTGTTTCCGATTTCCCCCCCTACCTAGAAAAACCTTACCCTACCTAAAAAGATTTTTACCATACCTGATTTTTTCCCCATCATATCTTAGTTTTTTTGAATTTTTTGAAAAAAAAAGCTTATAAAAGCAGGAAAACGGGTTTTCCTAACCCGAAACTGTCAAAAAGCACATTTCCCATGTTCAAAACAACTATTGTTATGAAAAAGACATTTTTCCCAGTTCCTGGGAGGTGGTTTCTAAACAAAAAAAATTAACAAAAAAAATAAAATTACCACCCCCCTACCTAGTTTTCAGCCAGATAAATCGGAAACACACCTAATTTTTTTTTGCCTAACCATGGGTTAAGAAAACAAGTGGAATTTCCTCTATTGACTCTAGTGGGGAGTGTTGGAGGTAGCCATTAAATTGCTAAGCACAGTAATTACATTATAGATCCAGGGGCTTGTGGTGGAGATTGTACATGCTTGACACTGACCTTCTGGTGGTGAGAGGATGATAGAAGCTGACTGGTGATTTATTGGATTATTTCCATCTGTGAATAGTCCAACAACACTTGCCCACCGTGCTTCCATTTTGGAGGTGCCAGTTGCATGAATACATGTACCAAATTCCGAGACTGTGTATTGACTAACTCTACTTATTATACACGCATTGCTCTGAAAACATGGTCCTGGGTAAGACCATAAAGTGCCTTTCTGTCTCGATGGTAGGAAAGTTTGAATTCCATATTCTATAATCACCCCTTCCTACCAAGGGAGAGTTAATTATGAGGTCACAACATCATAGAATGATTGTCCTGGGTAAGATCTTAAAGTTCCTTTCTGTCTCTTTCTCTGTCTCTCTCTTCTTTCTTCTCTATCTCTATTTCCTGGGTATGGTCATAAACTGCCTCCCTCTCAGCTCTCCCACCCTAGATATAACCATCTAAAATGTGTTGATAAGGGCGTAAAGCAACCAATCTCACTCATTGCTCTGAAAACAACATATCTAGAGTGAGTCACTCATTGTGCGTATTTCACTAGTGAGTTACGTGGGGTTGTTATGGCAACCAATCTGTTTTTTCACTAGGATTACCGCTGAAATTAAAATTTGTCACTCAATTCTTTTTCTATTTTCATGATTGGAAGCACATATAATAAATCAGTTAACTAACTTATTGGTTTCTGTCACTTAGAATATTGCACTCAGTGCTACGCAACTTGTGCAATATTCACACCCCTTCAACCAACTCGTTAGTTAACCTGTATGAATATCTGGGATTATCCTAGAAATTAAGAAATGTCGCTAACAATTCTTTTCTTGCATACAAAATACAGAAATACTTATTGGATGTCCTAATATTTTCTACCATTGGAATCTTAAAATTCAATTTTTACGACTTGCGACTTTACTAAATGTGTAGAGCTGCCAATTGTACATTTTCTGATGACCTGCCCCATATATATGGGTCAGATTTTTGGAAAATGTACAATTCAACTTCGCCAATCTTCTCAAATAACCCAAATTTCAGACGAAAATAAAGTTCAAAATACAGTTCAACCTAACCGAACAGATTGCTAGAATCAATGCAATGCCGAATATACTCGAATTTACCAAGTATTGACCAAATTGCAGTCTAATTAAACAGAATTTACTAAACATGTAGAGCTGCCAATTGTACATTTTCTGAAAATCTGACCCATATATATATACTGATGTAATGCCCTTGTGGTGGCCACCAATTACTTGCCCTCTTCCAACTGTGTAAGGAAACAATAACAGCATCAGTGGAGCGTTAAGGGTCAGATTTTCAGAAAATGTACAATTCAACTTCACCAATCCTTTCAAATAACCCACATTTCAGACGAAAATAAAGTTCAAAATACAGTTCAACCTAACCAAACAGATTGCTAGAACCAATGCAATGCCAAATATACTCGAATTTACCTAGTATTGACCAAATTGCCGCCGAATTTAGCAGAATTTACTAAACGTGTACAACTGCCAATTGTACATTTTCTGAAAATCTGACCTTTAAATCGATTCACTATCTCCCCATCTCCCCGCCGGACCCATCTCCCCGCCTCCCTGTCGGACCCTGTCAGAGCCCACAGACATGCAGCCCACGGGCAATCCCATCTGAAAATGTACAGAAAATGTACAATTGACCTTCATCAATCCTCTCAAATAACCCTCATTTAAGACTGAAATGAGCTTTAAAATGCAGTTTAACATAGCAAAACTGATACTTTAAACCAACGCGATACCACATATAGTCACATGTATACCTGGTGTTCATCATTTTTCAGCCTAATTTAGCAAAATTTACTAAATGTGTAGAGTTGCCAATTGTACATTTTCTGATGATCTGACTGATCTAAGGCGCACCTCATGTATCTCAGGCCGTCAGAAAATATACAATCTCCGATCTACACAATTAAGCTGTGATTCCACTGGGCTGCTCATTAGGTATGTGAGGGTTCGCTTTGTTATTTTGCGCAGAAGAAGCATACAAACAGCGATGCCAGAGTGGTTCTATGGAATTGCTTAATGCGCTTTCTATACACTCTTAACATTTAATGTTTGCACTTCTTTAGGAGCCCTTGGGAAGTTGCGCCAAAATTTGATGAGTTTGATTTGAACAGTTGAAAAGTGAATTAAAGCCAATATGAAGAAGCAAACCAGTAGCAAACCATGAGCACATTTACTAGCAGTCCAGTGGAATCCCAGCTTTAGTGAATTCTGCCAAATTGGGCTGAAAAGCATGAATACTTTTTATGTGATGTGTTCCAGGGACATGAGTTACAAGTCGCTAAATTGATATTTTCAAAGTGTTTTTTTCACAAGATCTCTTTATTGAAATGTTCTGATCTTTAGGGAGTTTTGCACTTATAGTCGTATAAATCTATGTAACAAATTTCAGGATGTTGTATTAAATATATCCCTGCGTTTTGAAGGCCTTTGTATGGAGTATATGTAGTTACTTTGCTGGTAATTACCCATCCAGAAACATTGCAAACTTTGTTTTTCAAAAATAAAGGTATGAACCTTAAAATATAGAAATACATATTAGATGTCCTAATGTTTACTATCATTGGAATCAGCTTGATCCGGTCTTTTCAAATATGTTGATATCTCGAAATCCATATTTTGCGACTCATTTTCCTAAAACAGATCACATAATTATCTGAGTACATTTGATATTGCATCGCTACAAACAATCTTTTTAGTTATGTTGAACTGTATATTGAACTTCATTTGTGACTAAGACATGAGTTATCTGAGAGGATTGGAGGAGGAAAAATGTTGCATTTCTCACAACCTGCGCCCTACATGTGGGTCAGATTTCCAGAAAATGTACAATTCACCTTCACCAATCCTCTCAAATAACCCAAATTTCAGACGAAAATAAAGCTCAAAACTCAGTTAAACCTAACCCAACAGATTGCTAGAATCAATGCAATGCCGAATATACTCGAATTTACCTAGTATTGACCAAATTGCAGCTTAATTCAGCAGAATTTACTAAATGTGTACAGCTGCCAATTGTACATTTTCTGAAAATCTGACCCAAGTATGTTTCCTGCTGCTGTGTATAAACGTAGGTCCGTGTAGTGGTGTTAATAACTATAATTCATGCCCAGCATTTCAATGATCACTGATGAGGTTTCTCTTCTTAATGCAGCTCATTTAGGTTGGTTATCCATCTTTATTTGAATGTAATTATAGATAGAAATAGTTGGCAGTCCCAGAAGTGAAAACCCACTTCCATCTCTATATTAATAAAATAAGCTTTTCGAGCCTTAAACTGCTACCTTCTCTGAAACCGCTGGCCAGATCCCCATTATATTTCACATACACATTGCCAAAAATGGTGCCGAGCCATTCCACTATGTTTCATGAACAAATTAGGGTTGGAAAGGGGTTAAAAATGGGTTTACATTGAGCACTAGGTTTCTGGGTCACCCAAAGCATGGTGTCATGGACGCGCACATTGTTGCTTCACTATGGGTTTACATCAAGCACTCCTATCCTGGGGCCCCAGCGCTGCCTGAAAACAAATCCCTATTGGTGCCCCATATAGGTCAGTGCGCCCTAGATACAGGGAAGGGGCAGAGGCAGGGGAAGTGGTATCAAGGACCACTGTTGTGCCGAAGTTTGTTGCCCCTAGATACAGAAGAGTGGCTTTTAAAGTTTGTCAAGGGTTTCACAGTTCAGACCTCTTCTTTCTTTCTGTCTCTGTCTGTGTCTCTCTGTCTGTATCTGTCTGTCTGTCTCTCCCTCTTTCTCTTTCTTTGCCTAAGTCTTCAGTCTTCTGTGTGAAATTAACTTTATTTTCGTTGCCCGGGACAGGGACAAGGACAGGCAACACAACAACAGCACAACACCGAACAGTGACCAAAAAAAGCATCTAAACAGGGTTCCATCTGTGGTATGAAGATACTAAGTTATAGAGACAACTTGAAAGAGAAAGATAGTGGGAGAGGGAACAAGGAGAGATGAGGATGTGGGCCCCACTGTCCCACTTGCAAATCCCGTGCGTAGCACAGGTATTTGCTAGTAGATATAAATGTCTTAATGCTGTGAAGTAAGTTTAATAAAACAAACAGAAATGTTGGCACCCATCTAAAATAGGTTGTTTTAGGTCTGCCCGTGTTAGGATGGTTCTGGGCTCACCCATGGTAGGAAGGGGGTGATTAAAACGATATGGAAGACATCTTTAAAGGCAAACGCTACTATTCACTACCACGCCCCCCCAAATTTTCTACACATATAGTGCAGGTAATATTTTAAATATATAAAGGAAAAAAAATGTATGTCATCACGTTAAAAAAGAAATTGTAGCTGTCTGAAATAGACACGTTTAGGAAATATAGAACACTTTGAAAGCAGCAGATTTTTGGGTTGTCAGCCATGTTTCAAAGCTCCGTAATTCAGAAACTGGCACGGCGACCCATTATTTTTTTTCCAGTTTTATGAACACACACACTTCAAGAATCATATACTAAAGTATCCAAAAATGACATTTAATTTCGATGGGGAGAAAAAAAAATTGGTTTTTATAAAAATAGTGAAAAATAGTGCGTTTTTTCGAGTTTTTAATTTAAAATTCGCATCAGGTATTTGTTGTTTTCAGAATAGAAAAAACAATTCACTCTATGAAAAAGAGGCATAGAATTATTGGCCAAATAATACTCTCTCCAAAACTGTTAACTATACTTAAATTGAGTGAATATAAATAGCAAATATGAACTATCAAGTCGAGGTACTGCAAAATGAGCCCCCTTTTGGTCCTCATTGGTTCTTTTGAGATACCAAATTTTGAAGCACTGTAATTCAAAAATGAGCACGGCGACCCATTGATTTTTTTCCATTTTTATGACCAGAAACACTTCAAGAATCAAATACCAAAGTTTCAGAAAAATGACATTTATTTTCCTTTTCCACTAGATAGTAGCGTTTGCCTTTAAAGATCCCAATAATAAACCAGAGAATGAAGACCAAGACCGATATTTTCATAACATAGAAAACCCTTTTCTTAACAGAGAAACTTTTCCTAACACGGAGAAGTTAACAGGGAAAATGATGGTTCATGTTTTGGAGCTGCATGGCGTTATCATGCTTATATTTGATATAATGTCTTGAAATTTGGTAAATGTATTGATGCTACAAACAACGTTAAGCACCCAAAAATGAAAACATTTCCACAAAGATATCTTCAACCGTCAACTTGAAAAATCTTGCCACCCATGCCTCTGTTTTGGAGAACCATTATGTCCCAGAACCCCATTTAACTCACTTTTCTTATTTAATTCGATCTTAGCCTCTCTAATTCTTTCCCCAATCAAAAGGGATTAACATCAATAACTAAATGTGTGAGTTCAAGAGAAAACCAAGCCCCTGATGTGAAGATATTAGTGAAAATAAAAAATAAAATAACACCTAAAATATTTTAATCCCCTATTCTCCTCATGGTGAGGAGAATGGGGAAAATAAATTATCTATGAAGTTCCCTGTGTTAGCTGCAGACGATTTAATGAATCAAATTATGGGATCTATTTCTATAATATGCGAATGCAGGAGTTCTAGGTCTGCATGCTTCTCTGGATGTGAATGAGCAAGGCTCCAATACAACTCCCCTATTGAAGACCGAGAAGACAGAGGTCGTAATATTATCAGGAAATAAGACGATGCAGTTAATGTTTATGGGGACATGCCGAAATGAGTATTTTTTGTGTTAATTAGTTGCAAGGAATTGGTGCGGACGATCTTCTGAAGGTTTTAATGCTTTAAAGAGGGAATACAGTGTTCTATAAAAGTCCAGGAGACTCCTGTTCTTCCTTTCATTTCTTGGAGCCTTCAGGCATTGAGAGAAACACACATACAGTGAAAAGAAAAAGGACAAAATATTTTCAGAATATTGGATCAAGATTACAGTAGCACTGGAATATTTAGCACCGCGGTGCTAAATATTCCAGTGCTACTGGATTCCTGAAAATATATTGGCATTTCGGTTTCTATAATAACTCACTCTCAACTCTTATAAGATGTTCTTAACAATATACATCAAGGAACTTGTCAAATGTAATGTATTTCAGGAAATTGAGTCATAAGTCGCAAAAGTTGATTATGAGATATCATCATATTTTATGTGTTTCAGGAAAATGAGTCATAAGTCGCAAAATTGATATTTTTCAAAGTGTTTTTTCACAAGATCACATTTTTGGAATGTTCTAATTTTTTAAGGGTTTATCACTTATAGCTTTATCAATCGATGTATCAAATTTCAGGACAATCTATGTAACATATCTTATCGTTATAAAGGTCCCCATATGGACAGCATTTAGTTTCTTTACTGTTTATTGATCCCGAGAAATATTGGTAACTTCTTTGTTCAAAAACGAAAATATCAAACTTAAAAACTAGAAATATTTATTAGATTATTAGACTGTTTACTATCATTGGAATCGGCTTGGTCTCCTCTTTTCGAATATAATGGAATCTCAAAATCTATTTTTTGCGACTTATGACTCATTTTCCTAAAACACATCACATATTTGAAAAGATAAGATCAAGCCCATTCCAATGATGGTAAACATGAGGACATCTAATAAGTATTTATATACTTTAAGTTTGATATTTTCATTTTTGAAAAATAATTTTGGAGAACTTCTTATCTGGGTGGACATTTACTAGTTAAGTAGCTAAATATACTTTATAGGATGACCGTACAAATGTATGAAAACATTCAATACACTGACTTGAAATTTGGTAACTGTATTCATACATCGTCCAGCGTTGGACACACCAAAATTGAGAACATTCCTACAAAGGGATCTTATGAATAGATCATTTTGAAAAATATTAATTTAGCGACTTTTCCTTTAACACACCACAAATAAGGCTTTCTAATGCAAGAGTGTGCAGTACTTCACCCAGTACACAACACGGTGCGTTACCGTAGCTAATCAATAGCTTTTAAATCAATTATTGGCAAGCACTGGTCCCGGGAGGGTGGCCAGAATAGTGCATCAACAGATCTCATGTTTGCCAAACACTTTTTAAAGATTATTTTGTCAGAAGAAGATCCAGTAAAACTTTGAGAGTATTGGGGAAGGTGAATTGTACATTTCCTGACGATTTCATTCACATATGGGTCAGATCTTCAGAAAAGGTACAATCAGATGAGTAAATTCTATAGATGTTTTAAGTTTTGCTAAATTAGACTGAAAAATGGTCAACAATAGTTATATCTGAGTATATTTGATATTTTTTTTTTTAATAAATTTTATTGACAAAGTTTCACAGAGTGATAGTTCTCATTCGTCCAAAAATGCTAGAATATACAAGTTTAACGTTTTAAATTGACATAGATTCAAGATGGTATACTTCTATACATAGAAATTCAACACTTTCACATAATTACGATGGTATCATACTGCTACTATAAATCATTACATTAAGTTACTCCGCCTTTACTTCATTTTCTACATTTTTTTCGCCAAACCTAAAATACATACCCCTTCGGGTCAGTCCACAATTATAAAAGACAATCACAGTTTTCTAACCCAAATTTCCCATTTATCGTGGGACCTAGCTTATTCAATCTCAATCAGTCAGCGAACAATGCTGCACTTACATATTGCCTTGATTCAAACAATCTGTTTGGTTATATTGAACTGAATTTTGAATTTCATTTTTGTCTTAATTTTGGATTGTTTGAGAATAATTGGGAAGGCGAATTGTACATTTTCTGGTGATTTCACCCATATATAGGCATAAATAGCCCCCTCCACCTCCCCCAGCTCTTCCACACACACAAACACTGTAACCTGAAACGTTAAATAGGCAAATTGAACTTCATTATGGATTTATGCAAATCGCGGGTAGGATAAAAGCTATTCTGTACCTCATGAATATAAACACATGCCAATGATGTGATCACAAATCTGACGTGTCATACGAAAATGAGTCACAATTGATATTTTTCAAAGTGTTTTATCCACAAGATGCCTTTGTTGAAATGTTCTCATGTTTGGGGTATCCATCGCTTTAAGTCGTATGAATACATGTACCGAATTTCAAGATAGTATATTAAATATATCCATGCAGTTTTAAGGTCATCTTATAGAGTATATTCAGCTACTTTACTCGCAATTGTCCACCCAGAAATATTTCTGGGTGGAAAAACTTTTTCTTTCAAAACTTTTTCTTTCAAAACCTTTTCTTTCAAAACTTTTTCTTTCAAAAATTAAAATATCAGACTTAAAATAAAGAAATATTTATGAGATGTCCTACTTTTTACTATCATTGGAATTCGCTTGATCTCATTTTTCCAAATGTGGTGATATCTGATAATCATTTGTTGTGACTCGTCACTTATCTTCCTGTAACATTACAAATGATAATCCAAGATGAAAAATTGGAAAATAAAGCCTGCATAGCTTTGAAACACTTTTAAAGGGTCAGTAAACGGGTTCATAGTCACTTTTAGGACAACAAACTTCATGCCGCCATAAATACAACATCCATGTATCAATTTTTTTACCTCCATTTATGTCTAACTTATAGTCACTTACAGGCCCGAATTGAGAAAGCTTACTTGAAAAGGTCTGTTTAGCACAAGAGGGCACTGAGAGTGCTGTGTGACGTCATAGAGGCGCGCCAGAAATGTACATAATATCCCTACCTTCCCCCCCAATCTCACAGCAATTGAAGCAGTTATGCAATACAGCTAATACCTATTCAAGAACCAGTCATGAGAGGTCAATAATTGGGTTGGTACACCCTCCTTCTTTCTAGCAGCAATTATGAGAGTTGTTTATTATGTTCATTGCATGTACATTTCTAGATTGGTGCACCTTTATGACGTAGGCAAACAGTGGTGCCTTGAATGGAGTGTTAAAATGTGGAACTACGTTTTCACTCATTTAAATGGGTAAAACTCACTAAATAATAACTTGGATTAAGTAAAACCGGGGTGGTTACATTTCAATAATAGCAAGTAAATGGATTTGCTCATAATATTTGGGGGTTTACTGACACTTTAAACAATGAGAGATTCGTCTTGGAAAACAGTGGCATTACCGTGAGAATCAGAAGCAGTCCAATGTAAAAGCAATGCATCAGAGAAGACAAGAAGTGCCTCAATATCGTAACTTCATTAGGAGAGAGGCTTCCTGAGCGAAAATAGGTGGATAGACGAGGTCTGCGGCCATAAAATAAGTAATCTTCCAGACGGGCTGATGCATTGTTTCTGCTTTAAGCCTGGGTTCCACTGCCCGGCTACTTCTCCCGCTACTGCTCCCACTTCTTGAATAAAGAAGTGGCAGTAGCGGAAGAATAACAGAAATAGGTGCCATTAGCTCCCGCTACATGGCCATGTGACTTCCCACTTCTTTTGGCGGATTTTCGAAGTGTACAGTGCTCCTTCTATTAAACATGTTTGATATTTAACGGCTGCTAATTTGTAGCTCAAGTAACGGGAAGTAGCGTGAGCATAAAAAATGCTTTGAATTGAATTGAACTGAAGCAGGGCAATGGCACCACTCTACGTTACCCCTCATGTTAGTTAATGTGTTCCTTTCCATGTGAAAATAAAATGTTGTCTGCTCTCATTTCTGAGTAGCGGTACAGGTAGCGGTTGAAGTAATGTGCCAATAGCACCTGTTCCTCCTATTGCCCCCACTTCTAAAGAAGCAGAAGCATTAGACTGTCAAAGTAGCGGGAGGAGTAGCTACTTCCTGCTACTGCTCCTGCTTCTAAAAGTAGCGGGACCTAAAGGCTGGGTTCCACTGGCCGGCTACTACTCCCGCTACTGCTCCCGTTTCTTTGCTCCCGCTACTTTTAGAAGCGGGAGCAAGTAGCGGAAGGTAGCCGCTTCAAATCAAACATGTTTGATTTGAAGCGGCTACCTTCCGCTACTTCCCGCAACTTTAGAAGTAGCGGGAGCAAAGAAACGGGAGCAGTAGCGGGAGTAGTAGCCGGCCAGTGGAACCCAGCCTTAAGAAACGGGAGTAATAGTGGGAGAAGTAGCGGGACAGTGGAACCCAAGCTTTAGCTTGCCATTGTATGGTGTTAAAACTGAACTCTCAGTTCATGTCGGTCAAAAGTTAAAACAATTTTTACTTTTTGTTACATTCTTTTCCAACCCTAAAAGTCAAGTTTGCAAGGATTTTATCAGGTTGCATTTACTAAAGGGCTTCAGTAAGTAAGGAGTCCTTAAAGATGAATACCAGCGTTGTCAGCACTGCAGCAGGCGGGAATTCAAGGAACTAAGGCATGAAACAATAGAATTCGATATATTTTGTCCAAACTTTGTATTGAGAAAGAACATGGTTGGGGGAATACAAAATACCAAAAAAACTGGATATCATCATATTATTTTGTGTTTTAGGGATGAGTGAAGTTTACTTCCCTTCACTATTGATTTCAATGGGGGAAGCTCATTGTGATGCAAGTTTAGCTGAATAACTTTTTTTTTAGTTCAATGACCCCTTATTTCTTTTAATTGGGAGGGTACAATAACATGTCAGCAATGTCTATGCAGATTTAAAAGAAAATCGTATGATTCAATCATATGCTATTGGGGAAAATGCAGAAAATACCCGTTTTTCCATAGACTTCTATAGTAAACAGTAATAAATTTCAGTGGTCCCTAAAATAAAAACTAATCCAATGACATATGGTTTTCTTGGGCTTTTTGGGTTCCCCCAACCATGTTCTTTCTAAATCCAAACTTTAAAGAAAATTCCATGATTCATTCATTTTTTAAGTGAACACTGGTATTTACCTTTAAGTCATGCTATGAGTATGAGTACATTTGTTTGTAGTATCAGCCGAGAAGGCAGCTTTAAATATTAGTTTACGATCTAACCTTGAACCCCACATACCTTAAATACCATTCTATTCTCCCGGTAAACCTTACAACACCTGCTTTGCTTCTTTCATATTTTTTCATTTAGTTTCTCATAGTTTTGTAATTTCTATTGCAATCCCTTCTCCCTATAGTCTCAAGTCTCATGTAATAAATAACATATACAATATGTGATACGTTTCAGGAAAATGAGTCATAAGACGCAAAAAATAGATTTTGAGATACCATTATATTTGAAAAGATGAGATGAAGCCGATTCCAATGATAGTAAACAGTCTAATAGTCCAATAAGTATTTTAAGTTTGATATCATAGATTATGAACTCTTTCTCTACCCTTTTGCAAACCACTTGAATGGAATACTGAAAAGTCATCCAGCTTTTGAGTTCTCCTTGGGAGACCTTGACATAAAGCCAACATTAACATTTTCTATTGTTGTGATTCAAATTCTTTTGTTTGGGAGGGAGCCATATATTGCTTTCCTACTCCTGTTGTATGAGCAAAAACAATTGTTTTTTTTTGTTTTTTTTTTGTTTTTAAATGCTTTATTCATGACGACATTATGTACAGTTTACACTTTATCTCAGTGCATGATGATTTACATTCTATATTGAAATTGAAAATTTTCACTCTACTACTTTCTATAAAATTGATTAAAATACATAATACCACCACCTGCGCCGTATCGCATCAATTCATGACAATCAAATTATCAATCCTAATTTAGACCAATCAAGGACAGTCACATCAATTCAATCACTCTACTTCAACGACATAGGACATAAGGGTACCCATACATATCACATATAATACTTCTCACAACAGTGGGTCGGGGATTTCCCATAACTCTCCACTGTCCTGGAAAATTTCAATACACAGACTGTTCACATGTCTTTTAAATATTTTTGGGTCGACCTCTAGGTTTCGAAGGTTTGGAGGTAGAGCCTTCCATATCACCCTAATCCTTCCGAATAAGCTACGACGGATACTCTCCCTCCTCCAGTTGTCCACTTCGAGTCGTTTGATGAGAAGACAGGGGAGAAAGACAAAGGAAACACAGATGGGAAAGATTTTCAGAAAATGTACAATCGGCAGATCTACACTTTTGGTCAATTCTGCTAAATTAAACCGAAATTTGGTCAATACTAGGTAAATTCTAGTATATTCGGCATTGCATTGATTTAAGCAATCTGTTTGGTTAAGTTGAACTGTATTTTGAAAGTCAATTTGGTCTAAAAGTTGCGTTATTTGAGAAGATTGGTGAAAACGAATTGTACATTTTCTCAAAATCTGACCCAGATACTTCTGTGGGCATTTAGAAATTCTAGGCTTATTTGCGGTTGTACAAGGGTTGGAGTCACACCTTGCCTCGTCTCTCACCACTATTGTCTATTGTTGTTACAAAACCTCTTTTGTACAACCAATCATTGTTTCAGTCATACAAAACTTCAATTATATATGTATGCTTTTATTTCCTCCATAAACAGTTAGCCTACATTAAATAGGAAAAAGGATAATGTACTTTCTGTGCCCTCACAGTTCTTCCAAAAAACCCAGAATTACTGATATATAACTACTAGATCTCCCTAATAACTAAGGTTGGAGTACAATGGTACAGCGTTTTCTACTTGAATACATTAATATAACAGCATCATATACTTTGTCTCTGTTTACCGACTATAGTAAAACCTCTAACTCTTACACAGTATTTCAGCAATTATCATTACAATACAGTAATGAGCGTGAGAAAGCCTAGGTTTCCCACGCTTTTGACACTCTTATTAGGCCTACGTTCCCGTATCTCAGTGACATCTCAGTCATACTTTCTCGTTATACTATAAACTAATCTAATACAGAATTATTAAACTAAGATCTTCTCACGACCAATTTCACATACATAGTTAGGTCCAGACACCCACATTCCTCGATACCACATCCAGCGATAAGCTTAACCGCAAGGCTAAGACTAAGGCTAAAGTGTTAATGACTCCCTGAAACTTAAGTTAGGTGACCAAAACTGCCTTCTGAACCTGACTGTACATTGATATTTTTGGCCCTGACATTAATTCTAAATTACACAGAAAAACAGTCTGCATGATAAAAAACAACAGGTATTCATTACAATGCATCGGTCTAAGTCATTTATTTAATACAATGTCCTGAAATTTGTTACATGGATTCATATGACTATAAGTGCTAAACCCTCTAAAAGTCAGAACATTTCAATAGAGAGACCTTGTGAAAAAAACATTTTGCAACTTGTGACTCATTTTCCTAAAAAAAATCACATATCATTCAGAAAATCATAACAGCATGACCATCACCTCAACCCCGTAGAGAGACAAAATCATAATAATTATATCTTTTACACTAAAATGTTTAGCAGGCCAGCCATGATAGAGACCACACAGCCTCTGCCGTGACCAGGATTCGAACCTGGGTTGTCTCGGCCACAACGAGAAGTACTAACCACTATACGATCACGGCTATGTGCGCTGCTGGCGTGTTATCATGCTAAGACAATAGCTATACCTACAATAGTCTAAACGCACGCTTATAAATGCACGTAGGCCCATCTTTGGCGCAGGATTTTAATATTTGATAGGTTAGTAGGTCATATCAGGTGGACGGGAGGTCGGGATTGTCTCCTTGGTAACGTGGTATTGGTGTATTTACATGTGTATACGTGTGTTGTTTGTATTGGTAGTTATTCCAGCCAGGTATTTTATTCTTTTCTTTTCTCAGTTATGTTTGAACAGGTGTATTTTCACTAATTATTGATGAAACTTAACGATTTTTTCACAAAACCTGCCCAGACTTATTGTTTCAAGTATGTTAAATTTTTGTAATCATAAATTTATTTTGTCTACATTCTTTTTAGATCGTCGCAAGTACACATCAAAAAATATTTTCGGTTTTCTCTCCCTCCAGTTTCTTATAATTTGAAGTGATCCAAATCGCACATCTGTTGCGAATCAAGACCTGCGATTTTACAGGAGTTTGCAGCTGAAATCGCACCTGTGTAGGGGTTAAAAAATCAAATCGCAGAGCATTATTTCTGAAATCGCACAAGATCCCCGCCGATTCGCACAGGATTTCTACGATTTCACATGCGAATGATCGCAAGTGCAAGATTCGCACCAGTTTTTGAATTCGCCCCTGTGTAGACGGGGCATTACTCTACTATTGCCTTCCAGATATTATCTATTCTCCCTCTCTCTCTCTCTCCCTCTCTCCCACTCTCTCTGTGCTCTCTCTCCCACCCTCTTTTTTTCTCCCTATCTCTGCTCTCCCTCTCTTTCTATTTCTGTATCTCCCTCTCTATTTCTACCTCTCTCTCTCCCGCCCCCTCCCCTTCTGTCGTCTGCTCTCCCTGTCTATTTCTCTCTTTCTTTCTCTACCTCCCTCTCTCTCTGTCACCCCCTCTTATACTCTCTCTAGTTTCCCTTTTCCTTTATTCTGTCTTGATCCTTTCTGCTTCATGTCCTTCCACCTTTTCCTGCTTAATTCATTCTTTATCATATTTATGTTAGAAGTGGATGAAATCGCTGCATATCTGTTGGACAGGAAAATATGTAATAGTTTCATCAGGATGATAAGTACAATCTGTGATCATCTTTTATTTTATATAATTCCATATAATAATAGTGATAAATCGAAGGAGTACGTGTCAGCTGTACGGAGGTCGGGATGGATTCTGCATTGGTGTATTTATTTGTTCATGTAGAGTTTGTTTTCCTAGTTTTCTCTACTATTTTAAATGTTCCACCCTACAGCAACTTAAGCCGATTCTCATGCGATTCTCACAGAATGCAGAGCAAAAGAGTCCTCTGCGACGCAAAATCGCACGAGATTCGGCTTAGTGGAATAGCCCTGAAGACTGCACTACTAAATAAGGAAGACAGAACGTTTTCAGAAACTGATGTTTCTTTTTAGATTGATGTTATCATCAATCTAAATGGATTGGGGTGAGATCTGTCAATCATTGATAGCATCTTGGCTCCTCCCATCTTGGATATCAGTGTGAAGAATCTGTTGATTCTGATATCAGCAGATGGGATCAGAATCATGCTGGTATGGCTGGGAGGGGGAGGGGATGGCGTTTAGGTGTGAATTAAAGGGTAGACCATGTGTGAATTAAAGTGGCAAGTTGCGAAATAAGATGCCTCATATGCAAAGGTGTTAAAGGGACCAACAGAATCACATGGAATGACCAGTCATATATGGGATAGGGATTTCATGTTTTCTGTCTCCACTTCCTCTCCCTCCTACTATCCCTCCCTCTCGAACTTTACATTTAACTGACATCAATCTCCGTTTCCCTTGGAAACGCAATCTTCTACATGAACCGGAAATAAATAAATAAATGTAAACTGATCACTGTTAACTATTTCTTGTTTTATAAAGACAAGAAGCCTCTTGCAGGGTGCATAACAGGTCACCCTATACCTGGGCCCTTGTAATGTGGCAGTGTTGCGCAAAGGTTAACATTATTTTGTTTCACGTCCCTGGATAAATAAAATCATAAAAAAGGTAGATTGACGCTCACGCAGGTCATTTGTGATACTAGTGATACACAAATATCTTTTACATAGGCAACGCTTGGGAATACCCATGGTGGATATAAGTGTTCTTCAATGGAACGGTTTTAGATATGTGATGTGTTACAGGGAGATGAGTTTTTTTGTATATATACCGTACATGTACCAAATCCCCGGAAAGTATATTAAATATATCATTATATTACTGAGGTGAACCTATAGACTATATTTAGCTACTTTACTTTAGCCTGGGAAGACCGCCACTGAGTTGACAGCACCAACCTTTTCCCCAACCTTATTAATATGTTTGTATGCTTAAGGGAAATAAAGCTACTTATACATATATATATGATATACTAGTAATGGCTAGTACTAGCTAGTCACCCAGTATGGTTGCAAACTTTCTTTTCCAAAAAAAAAAATATCAAACATTAAAATATACACATGCTTATTATCTGTATTAATGTTTCCCATCATTAAAATCTGCTTGATCTCATCTTTTCAAATATGATGATATTTCAAAATTTCAAATTTTTTGTGACTTTTGACTCATTTTATTGCAACACATCATAATGGGTCAAATTTTCAGAAAATGCACAATCTAAAGTTCTATACATCTGTCAAATTCGGCTAAACGAGAGTGAAAATTGATAAATACTAGGTATATCTGAGTGTATTCTGTATTGTATTCATTCAACCTGATTTTCGTCTTGACTTGGGGTTATTTGAGACGATTGGTGAAGGTGAATTGTACATTTTCTAGCGATTTCACCCATTTGTATTTGCCTTTTTTTTAATTTTTTTTTATTTAGTATTTTCATACGGCACATCTTCTGTAATTACGACAGTTGAGTTATTGACAAACAAGTACATTGTACAATGTCAATAATCAATTGAGGATATTAACATTGAGATATGGGCTCACAGATGATAATCCAATACAGAATAACCATGGTCTTCCGCCCACTGCTGTGTCTATCTAGACCTAACTCTATTTAACAAAGTCCAAAGTAAGACCAAAGGTCAAAATCAGAAGCAAAATTAAATGAAATAAATTTAGAAAGTATTAGTTTGGTAAATCTAGTGGCAGCGTGAAGGTACAGCCTTTAACGAAATAAAAACAAAAATATATCTAGTCTGGAGTAGGTCTGTGAAGTATTGCATGTTAGCACTTGTTCTGTGAATAAGCAACACAGAAGTGGCGGTATGAACACGTGACACGCCTCCTCGCTAACCTACTTCCGGATCCGTAGCTCTCCCTTTGTTGGGCGATAATAGATGAATAATGCAGAGAACTGCACCATGTGCACTAAGCGCAAGTCCCTGAGGTACTTCCGCAATGGTTCTCAGCGCAGGCGCAACATCCATCAGTGTGAGTCGTCTGCTGTGGGAAGTGATGCTAAATATAGGACGCCATTGGGGAAGTTATTATCTATTCATTGTTATTTCTAAATATTTAGGGATATCAATACGCCATTAAGGGATATCAGTACATCATTTAGGAATATCACTTGATCCATTAAGAATATCACTTATTGCTTCGGACATATTACTCATTTTAGCGCTTTGGTACGGTCTTTTCAAAGTATTCATACAATATAATGTTATGCGATGTATCATGACTTCAGTCCCAAACATACTAATTTTAAGACAGAGAAATAGAGAAAGAGAGAGAGAGAGAAAGAAAAAGATGGAGAAAGAGAGGGATATATAGAGAGAAATAGAGATATATATATATAGTGAGAAAGAGAGATATATATAGGGAAAGAGAGGGATAGAGAAAGAGAGATAGGAAAGAAAGAGAAAACACGCTAAGTTCTATACATCTGTCAAATTCGGCTAAACGAGAGTGAAAATTGATAAATACTAGGTATATCTGAGTGTATTCTGTATTGTATTCATTCAACCTGATTTTCGTCTTGACTTGGGGTTATTTGAGACGATTGGTGAAGGTGAATTGTACATTTTCTAGCGATTTCACCCATTTGTATTTGCCTTTTTTTTAATTTTTTTTTATTTAGTATTTTCATACGGCACATCTTCTGTAATTACGACAGTTGAGTTATTGACAAACAAGTACATTGTACAATGTCAATAATCAATTGAGGATATTAACATTGAGATATGGGCTCACAGATGATAATCCAATACAGAATAACCATGGTCTTCCGCCCACTGCTGTGTCTATCTAGACCTAACTCTATTTAACAAAGTCCAAAGTAAGACCAAAGGTCAAAATCAGAAGCAAAATTAAATGAAATAAATTTAGAAAGTATTAGTTTGGTAAATCTAGTGGCAGCGTGAAGGTACAGCCTTTAACGAAATAAAAACAAAAATATATCTAGTCTGGAGTAGGTCTGTGAAGTATTGCATGTTAGCACTTGTTCTGTGAATAAGCAACACAGAAGTGGCGGTATGAACACGTGACACGCCTCCTCGCTAACCTACTTCCGGATCCGTAGCTCTCCCTTTGTTGGGCGATAATAGATGAATAATGCAGAGAACTGCACCATGTGCACTAAGCGCAAGTCCCTGAGGTACTTCCGCAATGGTTCTCAGCGCAGGCGCAACATCCATCAGTGTGAGTCGTCTGCTGTGGGAAGTGATGCTAAATATAGGACGCCATTGGGGAAGTTATTATCTATTCATTGTTATTTCTAAATATTTAGGGATATCAATACGCCATTAAGGGATATCAGTACATCATTTAGGAATATCACTTGATCCATTAAGAATATCACTTATTGCTTCGGACATATTACTCATTTTAGCGCTTTGGTACGGTCTTTTCAAAGTATTCATACAATATAATGTTATGCGATGTATCATGACTTCAGTCCCAAACATACTAATTTTAAGACAGAGAAATAGAGAAAGAGAGAGAGAGAGAAAGAAAAAGATGGAGAAAGAGAGGGATATATAGAGAGAAATAGAGATATATATATATAGTGAGAAAGAGAGATATATATAGGGAAAGAGAGGGATAGAGAAAGAGAGATAGGAAAGAAAGAGAAAACACGCTAATGAGACCCAATACCCTATACTCTTTTTAATTCTTAGCAATGGTTCTTTTACACATATGTGATCCGTTTTAGGGAAATGAGTCATAAATCGCAAAATTGATATTTTTCACTGTTTTTTTTCACAAGATCCCTTTATTGAAATGTTCTGATATTTAGAGGGGGAAGCACTTATTGTCATATAAATCCATGTAACAAATTCCGGGACATTGTAATAAACATATCCTTACATTTTGAAGGCCTTTGTATGGAGTATATTTGGTTACTTTGCTGATAATTACCCATCCAGAAACATTGCAAACTTTTTTTCCAAGAATGAAAATATCAAATAAAATATAGAAATATTTCTTAAGTGACCTTCATGTTTACTATCATTGGAATCGGCTTGATCTCCTCTATTCAAATATGATGATATCTCAAAATCCATATTTTGCGAATTATGACTTATTTTCCTATTTAAAACGGATCACATATATAGCCATTCTGGGTGGGCATTTACTAGTAAAGTTCCCAAATATACTCTACAACATTAACTTAGGAATGCATGGATATATTTAATACACTGCCTTGAAACTTGGTAAATGTATTCATGCTACAAACGGCATTGGGCACCCTGAGCATGAAAACATTCTCACAACAACATCCTGTGAATAAAACACTTTGAAACATATCAATTTTGCAACTTTTGACTTTTATATACATCACATATCATTCCCCCTCTCTCTTGTGCCTTGTGGTTTCGATGACCGTTTGCTCAGAAGTGATTAGTTTTGTGAGAGCGGGTAGCTTTGATTAAAGTGGCTAAGACCATTATATGTTCACTGCATGTTAATTTTAAATGTAGTTGTTGATTTCCATGACTTACATTGCTTTGATCATTTGGGTGGATTATCAAATTGATATATTCATTAGACTATTTGCTATTTGCAAATATAGTTTGAGTGGAGTTGAGTAGCTGGGTCTAATTACATCAGAAGGAAGCAGCTTATAGCTGCCAAATGATTATGGTGGAGGGTCGGGTACCAGCAGAGAGTCAGTAGAGAGTAGAGGTACCAGTAAAGAGTCCCATGCACTTGGTGTGACATGAGAAACTATTTATAGTACACAATTAGGTCAGCAACTGTCTCCTGTCTTGGAGAGGTTTACTATAGCAATAAACAATGAGTATTTTAGCGTGAGAACGGTCTGTAGGCCCAGGAACGTCCCAAGGCTGTAGGCCCAGGGACGTCACTGGGCCTACAGACCGTTCTCACGCTAAAATCCTATTTATTTTAGTCTGTGATGGGTCAGATCCCATACATGCGCGTAGCAGCCAATGGGAGGCACGCAAACTTGCTAGAGACCAGGGTAACAAGCGTGGTCTGTAGTACCATTATTACACACGTGAGCAGTTAGAAAGGTGCCGTTTGGGGGTGCCGTTCGGTTGACACGAACTGCTCATGTGTGCCGTTCGGCCAAAGACGCAATTTGATTGGTGCAGCGTAGGCCAGATGACGTCGTCCCGACCGCGTAACCTAGCCTAAAATTGCGGTGAATGAAGCCTCCTCGAGCTAAACTATAGGCTTAACAAGTTAAATTTACTTTTTAACATCCAAATAGAGTGTGTAATAAATAGCAAATGGCCCTCTGTTCGGGTTCAAACTGATCTCGACCCATCAGAAAACGGGAACTCACCCCTTCAGGGTTCGTCCCGTTTTCTGATGGGTCTCGATCAGTTTGAACCCTCCATCGGGCCATTTGCTATAATTCCACAAAATCTGATCCAAAATGGACTAATGGCTGGCAGCGCACTGAGAATCTGAGTTTTAAATCCTTAAATCCACCAAATCCACTTTTGCTAGCATTAATCCTTCAGGGTAATGATTACTGACATAATCAGTCATCATCTGGCACATATCGGAAATTCAACCAAACCGTCCAAAAATCTGGAGCTCAGTGGCATGTGTCACTTTAAGTTAGACAAGTCCATCGATCAAAGTTTCCACGAGTTCAGTTTCCAATGATGACCACCGTTATAACTCCGCTTACTTTTCCCCTCCCTCCCTTCCCCCAGTCTGGAGAGAAGGAACCATTAGTAGTAAGTGCCTGATTAATAAGAACAATTAGCATCTGTCTTAATGGATGTATATTTAGTCCATACTCAGCTTCCATTAGTGGCCCTTGCTCCTCCAGCTACACCTTACTGCTAGTCTTAATGTACAGGTATATTGACATTAGGTAGGCTCTTACGTCAGAGAAGACATTCTGAAATTAACAACATGGTAGATGGCAGTATGATTTTTTTGCCATGAATATCAGGTAAAGTACAATAAATACAAAAGTACCTTTGGGTCCATATTACACTTGGGTGATCTCCAGGGTCTATATTACACTTGGGTGATGTCCAAGGTCCATATTACACTTGGGTGATCTCCAAGGTCCATATTACCCTCAGGTGATCTCCAGGGTCCATATTACACTTGGGTGATCTCCAGGGTCCATATTACCCTCAGGTGATCTCCAGGGTCCATATTACACTTGGGTGATCTCCAGGGTCCATATTACACTCAGGTGATCTCCAAGGTCCATATTACACTCAGGTGATCTCCAAAGTCCATATTACACTTGAGTGATCTCCAAGGTGCATATTACACTTGGGTGATCTCCAAGGTCCATAGTACCCTTGTGTGATCTGCAAGGTGCATATTACACTTGGGTGATCTGCAAGGTGCATATTACACTTGGGTGATCTCCAAGGTCCATATTACACTTGGGTGATCTCCAAGGTGCATATTACACTGGGGTGATCTCCAAGGTGCATATTACACTTGGGTGATCTCCAGGTTCTATATCACACTTGGGTGATCTCCAGGTTCTATATTACACTTGGGTGATATCCAAGGTCCATATTACACTTGGGTGATCGCCAAGGTCCATATTACACTTGGGTGATCTGCAAGGTCCATATTACACTTGGGTGATCTCCAGGTTCTATATCACACTTGGGTGATCTCCAGGTTCTAATTCACACTTGGGTGATCTCCAGGTTCTATATTACACTTGGGTGATCGCCAAGGTCCATATTACACTTGGGTGATCTGCAAGGTCCATATTACACTGGGGTGATCTCCAAGGTCCATATTATCTTTTTTTTTTTTTTTTTTTGCAAGGTCCATATTACACTTGGGTGATCTCCAAGGTCCATATTACACTTGGGTGATCTCCAGGTTCTATATTACACTTGGGTGATCGCCAAGGTCCATATTACACTTGGGTGATCTCCAAGGTCCATATTACACTGGGGTGATCTCCAAGGTCCATATTATCTTTTTTTTTTTTTTTTTTTTGCAAGGTCCATATTACACTTGGGTGATCTCCAAGGTCCATATTACACTTGGGTGATCTCCAGGTTCTATATTACACTTGGGTGATCTCCAAGGTCCATATTACACTTCCACAAGATCTCTTTATTGGAATGTTCTCATTTTTTAGGTATGTACTGTTTTTGGACGTTTTTGGTCATTAAGGTCATCCTATAGCATATATTCAGCTACTTTAATAGTATTTGCCTAACCCAATTTATAACACCTGGTCAAATAAAGGGAAAAAAATACTTATAATTGTCCACCCAGAGACTTTGCAAAAAAAATTTTCGAAAATCTGAAACATATATATATATATATCAGAAATATAATTTATGAGATGCCCTACTGTTTACCATCATTGAAATCGGCTTGATCTCATCTTTTCAAATATAATAATATCTCAAAATCCTTTTTTTACGATTTGTGTCAGTTCCCCGTAACACATCACATTATATATAATATAATAATAAGTAATTGTATTTCATTTTTTACATTCGCATACAGTACATGGAATACAACATATTAGAGGCTCCTGACTTTTCATATGTTTGCTGGCTAAATAGAAAACTCTTCCCATTCGTGTATGAATTGATACAACAATAAACATGTTGTGCCAGACATTTAATATGGCCTGGAGGTATGGGGAGACAATTAAACCACACGCCGTGTCTCTCTGCTACTTCTGTATGCATTAGTCTTGTGTTGAGGGTGGGTGTATCTGCCGGTGGGAGAAACCAATGTTAACACTGAGACTATATACTAGGGCTGCAAATACTACACTCTTAAAAGTAAATTTTCCTGAGCCCCATTGTATAACAAATCGTTATTTAATGTGTCCTGGGTCCCGTTGTATAACTAGTCTTTATTTATTGTTCCTGAGCCCCGTTGTATAACCGGTCTTTATTTAATGTTCCTGGGTCCCGTTGTATAACTAGTCTTTATTTAATGTTCCTGTGCCCCGTTGAATAACTAGTCTTTATTTAATGTTCCTGGGTCCCGTTGTATAACTAGTCTTTATTTAATGTTCCTGGGTCCCCTTATATAACTAGTCTTTATCTAAAGTTCCTGAGCCGGTTGTATAACAACTCTTTATTTAACGTTCCTGAGCCCCGTTGTATTACTATAGTCTTTATTTAATATATTCCTTCCTTGGCTATTTTTCCTTGCTAAGCAGTTGGTACTTAGCGAGGAAAAATCTGATGTGTTGTACAAAAATTAGTCACAAGTAGCAAAAATGGTAAATTTCAAATGTCATTATTGTGTCCACCACAAGAACTTCTTATAGGAATATATTAATTATTTTTTGGACAAAATTTTATTCAGGATTTAACAGACAGTTACAGTCTCACAAAAATTTAAATATATTTGTGGTTTTCGTTATGCCCTGACTTAGTTGACAATTCTTTCAGAGCAGAGGAGATACTAGGTAACAATTCAGCCAATTATTCAAATATTAACAACAAAGTAAAAAAATATTGAGAGTGTAGTGCTCTTTGTAGTAGCAATACACATACCAATTTCCAAGTCTGTGTGGCAAATGTGATGTGTTTCAGGAAAATGAGTCATAAATAGCAAAAAATAGTTTTTGAGATACCATTATATCTGAAAAGATGAGATCAAGCTGATTCCAATGATAGTAAACGGTCTAATAATCTTATTAGTATTTCTACATTTTTAGTTTGATATTTTCGTTTTTGAAAAAAAATGTTTCCAATATTTCTGGGGGTCAATAAACAGCAAAGTAACTAAATGTAGTCCATATGAGGACCTGTAAAACTAAAGGATATATTACATAGATTGCCCTGAAATTTGATACATCAATTGATATAGCTATAAGTGATGAACTCTCCAAAAATCAGAACATTCCAATAATGTGATCTTGTGAAAAAAACACTTTGAAAAATATCAATTTTGCGACTTATGACTCATTTTCCTGAAACACATCACAAATGTATCAATGCGTTTCTAAGGTGACCCTGAGTAGTATATTGACTATGATTGACCGTCAAGAAACCTTTTTTTCATGCATAAAATAATACAGAAGTATTTAATACCCTAGTGTTTACCATCATTGGAATCCACTTGATCTCATCAGATATGGTGCTATTTCAAAGTCTATATCTTGCGACCTCTGACTCATTCCCCTGTGGCACATCACATATTGTGTCATTGAAGCCTGTCCCTAGTTAATCACCTAATGGAGGCTTATGTAAGAGTGGGCTACAGCTGTCAATTAATCATCACCCTGCCCCCTGGCGGCTCAGTCTCTGACGTAGACACGCCCACCAGTATGATTATATGGGTCAGATCTTCAAAAATGTACAATTCATTCGCTTTCACCAATTGTCTCAAATAACCTACTTTTATGAGAGAAATGAGCTTCAAAATGAAGTTTAACAGAGCAAAACAAATACTATCGATCTGATCTGATCATATCTGAACAGGTCGGATCACTCACTATTAATGTAGAGGGTGGATTAAACTTAAACTTAACACTTAATTTAAAACTTGAATATTGTACCTGGCATACTTAAAGGCAAACGCTACTATCTAGTGGAAAATGAAAATAAATGTCATTTTTCTGAAACTTTAGTATTTGATTCTTGAAGTGTTTCTGGTCATAAGGATGGAAAAAAATCATTGGGTCGCCGTGCTCATTTTTGAATTACAGTGCTTCAAAATTTGGCATCACAAAAGTACCAATGACGACCAAAAAGGGGGCCCATTTTGCAGTACCTCAACTTCATAGTTCATATTTACTATTCATATTCACTCAATTTAAGTAAAATTAACAGTTTTAGAGAGAGTATTATTTGGCCAATAATTCTATGCCTCTTTTCTATAGGGTGCATTGTTATTTTTATTTTGAAAACAACAAATATATAATGTGAATTTTAAATTAAGAACTCGAAAAAACTCAATTTTTTTCACCATGTTTATAAAAACAATTTTTTTTCCTCCCCAGTGAAAATAAATGTCATTTTTCTGATTCTTTAGTATATGATTTTTGAAGTATTTGTGTTCTTAAAACTGAAAAAAAATTAATGGGTCACCGTGCTAGTTTCTGAATTATGGGGCTTTGAAACATGGCTGACAACCCAAAAATCTGCTGCTTTCAAAGTGTTCTATGTTTCCTAAACATGTCTATTTCAGACAGCTACAATTATTTTTTTAACATGATGACATACATTTTTTTCCCTATATTTGTGTAGAATATTACCTGCACTATATGTGTAGAAAATTCTGGGACATTTGGAGTATCCATTCTTGTTTTATTACCAAAACCGTGAAAGAAAAATGCAGCATTTCCCAATAGACTTGCATGCTAATTGGGTACAACTGAGTGTACCCATAGCTAGCTCTGTTTCCAAAACATGTCTATTTCAGACGGCTATAAAAAAAAATCGAACGCGATGACATATATTTTTTTCCCTTTTTATCTGTAGTATAAAACCTGAATTGTATGTGTAGAAAATTTTGGGACAGTAGGAGTAGCCATTAATTGTTTGTTTTATTCTATAAAATGTGACAAAATGGGCCGTTTCCTCATAGACTGCAATGCTAAAGGAATAGTGCGTAAAATACCCGTAGATTTGGTATATGGTGAAGGGGGGCGGGGCAGTGAATAGTAGCGTTTGCCTTTAATGCAGCAATGTATAGGCCTTGTGTAGTTCCCTTTAAGTTAACTCTAAATATTTTATTACGGTAACAGCAGGAATACATAAGAGTTCCACTCCATAGGCTTGTCAAACCATTTATCGTATTTTTCACGTGTATACTATTCGATACATGGGTCAGATTTTCAGAAAATGTACAATTGGCAGCTGTATACATTTAGTATATTCTGCTAAATTAGGCTGTAATTTGGTCAATATTAGGTACATTCCAGTATATTTGGCATTGCATTGATCCTAGCAATCTGTTTGGTTAGGTTGAACTGTATTTTGAAATTTATTTTGGTCTGAAATTTGGGTTATTTGAGAGGATTGGTGAAGATGAATTGTACATTTTCTGAACATCTAACCCACATAAAAGATTTTCAAATCAACTCAAATCCATGCAACACCAAATATACTCAGATACACCCGGTATTCAGCCTAATTTAGCAAAATTTCCTAAATTTTTAGAGCTGCCAATTGTACATTTTCCAAAGATCTGACCCATATATATATATTAATATAAGGAACTTTATGTCCAATTTGGTATACAAATAACAATAACAGGTTTCTACATGGAAATATGCCAACACACATTTGCTATACGTGTTTCCATAATCTTTTCCTTGATGTATTTAGGCAACTGGGCCCTGAATGTTAATTACATCAATGATGACACTGGTCACCCCAATCTCAAATTCGGACTCCAGTCACGGGAAGGGTCAGTCAGGGACACTAATTGGTTTTATTTTAATTATGGCTTGGAGTAGAACAAAAATAAAGCTGCGATTCCACTGGATTACTGCTTTGGTCCGCTCATGGTCTGCTCTTTTTATTTCCCCGAGTGCCTAACAAGCAAAGTTTGACTTAGAGTGAAACCAGAGCAGTCCAATGGAATGGGTTACTGCGCTTCCTTTACACTCTTAAAACCTGCTATTTGCACTTCTTTAGAAGTGCACTGGATGCTCCGCTAATATCTGACCTGTTTGATTTGAGCACAACAACGTGAAGTTCTTTCCACCTGTTTAAGTAGCGGTGCACTAGTCCAATGAAAGCGGACCAATAGATTTATCATTGGTTTCCTAAGGAAAAAAGCGGACCAGTAGAATCGCTCTGTGCTTGTATTGCGCTAATAATAAAAGCGGTTGAAGAGCGAAAGAAATTCACTATGTAGAAGCGAGCTAATAGCTAAGCATAAGCACAGATACAAGCCATCCAGTGGAATCACTGCCTATTCCAGTTTAAACGCCTTTATAAATCCTCAGGGCATCAGATCTGATGTCATTTCATTTCAATTTAATTCGAAATATGATTTATTCATACCTAAGGGTGACATACAAATAGGAGCCATACATCAAAAAAGGCGTTTCTGGTCTTCGAGTAAATTCCTTGAGGAGAAGAACATTTTTTTTTATTGTTTATAGCTTATTTCTGAATAGGGGCACCGTTTCAAAACAAAGTAGAACACACTCTTATCAGACATACCAAGTACACATCATTTTCAGCCTGATTTACTAGAATTTATATGCGACTCATTTTCCTGTGACACATCGCATATGTTTGAAATATGTTTATTACTGCTGGAATCTGAAATCTGGTTTGTATGTGTAATCTGGTCTGGATTATAACAATATTATTTTATACAGCTACAGCTGTACACATTTGGTAACTTTTGGCAAATTAGAATGGAATATTTCAAATGCTATGCATATCCAAGTATCTTTGGCATTGTCTTGATTAAACGTATGTCTTTCTTAGTTTTAAATTGCATTTTGAACATAATTTTCTTAGAGTTGGATTATTTAAGAGGAGTGGGAAAGGTGAATTGTACATTTTCAAAAAAATCCATAATTAACCATTTCCCATGAGTTCCTATAAAAGTGAAAATAAAAAATCTACTATAGCCTACTATATGCTATACAGCTATACCCTTGTGGGATATTTCCCCTGCTGTCTCAGATTTTCTATTTCTGCCTGGAATATATTGAATTGTATATTCTATATTGAACACAAACAGGAAAATATCCAGCAAAGTGTTAAAATGTGACATTTATATGACAGTTCTATTTCTCTGAAAGGCAGGACAAACTCCCTCTGGTGCTCAGCAATCACAACAGTGGTGTACTGCCCAGTAGGGAATTCACAAGTGTCAAAATATCATTATTAGAGTGAATCTTGATTGTGCAGAAATTGAGGTAAAATAGGAATGTGTCACTGGGAATTGGACTTTGAGATATTATCATATTTGAATACATGAGATCAAGTCGATTCCAATGATGATAAACATTAGGGCATCTAAGAAGTGTTTCTATTTTTTATGTTTGATATTTTACTTTTTCTAAAAAAGAAAAGTTTGCAATATTTTTGGTAATATTTCTGGTAATATCTACTAGTAAATTTGCTAAATATACTCGTTAGGATAACTTTAGTAATGCGTGGATATATTAAATAAAATGTCTTGCAATTTGGTACATGTATTTAGGCTCCGAAAAGCGTTACACAGTCCGGCCACTGTCAACAAAATGGTGAAGATGCAAAGACGATGTAATTAACAATAAAGTGGGTTATCGGTAGCTGTATCGTCTTTGCATCGAAAACTAAAATAAGTTTGGCAACTTAGAACTCATTCTTTTGCTTTCATATTTGCAATCTCATCGACTTAGGCTGCGTTTCCACTGGCTCGCTCTTTTGGACCGCTCATGGCCCACTCTTTTTTATTATCTTGAGCGCATAACAAGCGAAGATTGAGCGAAACCAGAGCGGTCTAATGGAATCGGTTCCTGCGCTCTCTGTACGCTCTAAAAAGTGCCTATTTGCGCTTCTTTAGAAGAGCGCAGGACGTTGCGCTCATATCTGCCGTGTTTGATTTGAGCGCAGCAACACAAGGCTCTTTCTACCTGTTAAAGAAGCGGACCAAGAGCGCAGTGAGAGCGCACAAACTCATTTACCATTGATTTCATATAGGAAACAAGCGCAACAGTAGAATCTCAGTAGAATCGCTCTGCGCTTGTATTGCGCTAAAAATATTAGCGGATGAAGAGCGACTAACAAGCACCCCATAAACAAGCGCAGCAAGAGCGAGCAATGAGCACATGTATATACAAGCGAGCCAGTGGGATCCCACCTTCAGCATCGCTTACACATCCTTATTGTATTAACTCAAAATATGGGTTAATTTAGTAAGAAGTCACGTGTTAAGATGCGCAGCATGAATGCGCAGTAAGAGAAGGAAGCAGCATCGTGTTGACTCTTCACCTGGCGGAGGGTTGCTGAATTACAGAGATCACAGGTTGAGGCTGTGACAAGAATGATCCAATCAGAATGTGTTTACGTTCAGCTCCTCAAATTCAATCTTGTTTTCATTGTTTCTCCTCTGCGGACATTTGGGAAATGTAAATTGATTATGTCAAGGCCGGATCATGGGGGTTCTGGGGAGAGGTGGGAATAATGAGCAACAGGAGAGGTGGGGAGGAGGAGAGGAGAGGTGGGGAGGTGGGAGAGGTGGGAGAGGGGGAGGGGAAGAGAATGATGAGGAACAAGAGAGGTGGGTGAGGGGAGAGGGGGAGAGGAAGAATTGGGGAAAGAGAAATGGGGAGGAAGAGGGAAGGGGAAAGGGAGATGGGAAAGGAGAGGTGAAAGGGAGAGGAGAAAGGGAGTGGAGAAAGGGAGAGATGAAAGGGAGAGGAGAAAAGGAGAGGAGAAAAGGAGAGGAGAAAAGGAGAGTGGAAAGGGAGACAGGAAAGGGAGGGGAGAAAGGGAGACTAGAAAGATGGAGGAGAAAGGGAGAGGAGAAAGAGAGAAGCGAAAGGGTGCGGAGACATATCATATTCTAATGAAATAAGAACTTTTACAAATTTCACAGCCTAAAGGTGCCTCTCATTGTGATCTTAAAGTTGTTACTCCACTGGGCAGTTCTTAAAGCTGCTATTGCACTGGGAGGTTCTTTATGTACACTATTGACTCCCTCCATTATTTTGCCAGGGCCCATAAGAAGTGATAAACATCAAGCCAGTCGTCCAATGAAATGGCTTAATGTGATTTCTATCCGCTCTTAAAATCTGATGTTTGCACTTCTATGAGGGCCTTCAGGACATTGTGCCCAAATCTGATGTGTTTCATTTGAGATGAAAAGCAAATGAAAAGCAATCTTGGTTTCACATGGAATTATGAAAGTTGTATGTCAGAGTGAAAGCTCAATAGGGGACTTGTATGTCCACCATCTAGATTCCATAATTTTTGTAATTATATCAAATTTGCTTAACTTAATTACATTTATAAATACTCTTATATTTCTATATAACTCCTTAATGTATGTAATTTAAAGATATATTGTATTTAATGTCAATAACTCAATAAGTTCTTTAAAAGAAATACTTAAAAAATGTAGGAGCAAACCATAAGGGTCAGATCTTAAGAAAATGTACAATTCACCTTCACCAAGCCTCTCTAATAACCCATATTTAAGAAGACAATTAGGTTCAAAATACAGTTCAACCTAACCAGACAGATTTATTGAATGAATACAATACAGAATACACTCAGATATACTCAGTATTTATCATTTTTCACTCTAAATTAGCAGAATTTGATAGATGTATAGAACTGTAGATTGTGCATTTTCTGGAAATCTGACCCATACGCACTGATATTGTTGAGTGGAATCCCAGCTTAAGCATTGTGTGGCTTATTGATTAATGTGGTGCAGGCTAATCACAGGGAACACCAGAGCTCAAGTTAAGTGTCAAAACATGATCTTAGTGGATTGAAGGCCTGCTTTTAATTACTCTTTGATTAATGGGCCTCTGACCAATTAAAAGGCAAGAGTTAAAAATGTTTTAGAACAGAAAGGACCCGATGGGTCAGATCTTCAGAAAATGTACAATTCACCTACACAAATTGTCTCAAATAACCCACATTTAAGACAGAAATGAGCTTCAAAATGCAGTTTAACATAGCAGAACTGATACTTTAAATCAACGCGACACCAAATATATTCAGATATGCCCAGTATTCATCATTTTCCAGCGTAATTTAGCAAAGTTTTCTAAATTTTTAGAGCTGCCAATTGTTCATTTTCCGAAAATCTGAACCCGATAAGTATTCTCACCTCCTTTCCATTCGAGCTGCACTCTCAGTTTGGTCAAACGCTTAAAATTTCCTGCTTTTTGTTCTTAAACTACTCATATGGAAGTCATCTCACCACCATTTTGGAGGATTTGGTCCATTAGGTTCGGCTACAAGACTACATTTCTGTACATCTGTAAGGACTGTTAATCCTGAGCGTCCACTATGCCAAGGTTATCAATCTTTTTAGTCTCCCCTTACCCTAATTCCCTAAACAGGACACGTACATTCATCTAGGTCAAGGGTCACAGCACTTGCATCCAGTTGCAGTGCTTTATTATGCTTTATCATGCACCCTGATCATTGGAATCTAAGGCTTAATATTCCCTCAGTTTGGAGGGACTCTCAACTCTGAGCCTAGCCTATGCAGTACCACCCATAACCCTGCAGCTAAATTTGCTTAATGCTTGTTTGAGGGATTAATCCTCCTCTACTTGAACCTCTCCACTTCAAAGGCCAGCCATAAAATCTTCAATTCTTAGTGTAGGACACTCGTGGTTGTATTAGCGTAGTCGTAAAATGTTGGTGTTCCATTAAGCGGGCGGTTCATCTGCTTCCCTTTCAGCTTGCTGGCATTATGAGGTGATTATTCCCATGAGTGCACACAGGCTGTATAGATCTATAAGTTGGCTCAATAGGGGACTTTAATGTACACCCAATAGGGGACTTGTATGTCCATCATCCTGGATCTGGATTACTATTGCATTATGGTAGTTGTATGTCAGAGTGAAGGACAATAGGGTATTTGAATGTCCACCATCTTGGATCATGATTCCCATGGAATTATGGGAAATGTATGTCAGAGTGAGGCTCAATAGGGGACTTGCATGTATGTCATCTTGTATCTCAATTCACATGGAATTATGGGAGTTGTAAGTCAGACTGAAGCTCAATTGGGGACTTGCATGTCCACCATCTTGTAGCTTGATTCACATGGCATTATGGGAAATGTATACTAGAGTGAGGGACAATAGGGGACTAACATGTCCGCCATCTTGGATCTTGATTCCCATGGAATTATGGGAGTTGTATGTCAGAGTGAGGTTTAATAGGGGACTTGCATGTCCGCCATCTTGGATCTTAATTCCCATGGAATGATGGGAGTTATATATCAGAGTGAGGGACAATAGGGGACTAACATGTCTGCCATTTTGGATCATGATTCACATGGAATTATGGGAATTGCAAATCAGAGTGAGGCTCAACAGGGGACTTGCCTGTATGCCATCCGGTATCTCGATTCACATGGAATTATGGGAAATGTATGTCAGAGTGAGGCTCAATAGGGGACTTGCATGTCTGCCATCTTGAATCGTGGTTTGTCACATGAGACACTTTCGTTTCCCCATCATATTTCTTGTTTCAAACACTGATCATATCAAGGGGTGTTGATGGTTTTCAAACCCGCTTTACAGGTACTTACACAAATAATTTATACACTTTGCTTCTAGGTATAAGTAGATTTACAAATTAGAATATTCATTCGGTTTTCAATAAACAATTTTGCTTAATTTATTTGTATGTTAGATCTAACCGAATCCATCCTTGCATGCTTGTAACTGACATGTGCCGTGGCCGATGCAAAACTGATAAAAAGCTGATTTGGGCTTAAATTCAAAGGACAAAAATTACAGACGATTTTGTGGCAAAAGTTAACAGGACCGAATCTTTTCATGTTTCAATGCCCTTCAAACACGCATTGTTAGAAAAAATATTCTAAAAAGAAATAATTGAATATTGTTCGAGGTTTTAGCCTCCAGGGGCCAAATGTTCAGAATAAAGGTGGAAATTTGATTCCTGGAGCAAAAACACAATACATACATCTAAAGTAAAGGCAATAAAAGTACAAATTTAATAAAATAAGTCAGATTATTTAGAGGAGACATATCTGGTATAAGTATTAATCCTTTAATAGTTCCAGATAGATGACCAGTTGTATACTAGATGTTGTGAATTATGAAGACAAATTATTATAGATATGCGATGATAATTTATATATATGTAATAAATAATCACTATACATATCCCAAATACATTTTTCTGAGCCTTTGTACTAGGATCTGTATTGTTAGGTTTTAAAAAAAAAACTTCTAGAAAAAATGTTTTTGTTCATCAACCGCTGCTCTCCTAAATAAATCGGCACATATCTATTTTTCTCAATTCATTGTAGAATACAATATTTTCGTAATGAAAAGGAACTTAAATGGTATTTCCTGTATTTCTTTAATACAGGGCTTTCTCTAGAAATGTATTGTTTTTTAATTGTCGTTCTTCTAGTAGCGGAACTCCACTATAGGTAAAAAACGGCGCCAACAGGCAAAAACGGCTGCGACAAATTTTTTGCGACGAAATATCTAATCAAGTTAGATATTTTGCAATTGTTGGCAACAAATAAATGTGTTGCCAACAACCTATTTTACCCCCTCATCCACTAGAATTTTTAGTCATGTTGAATTTTCCGAATTTTCCGAAATGTCGGCGACGAATTTTGCCTGTTGGCGCCGTTTTTTACCTATAGTGGAGTTCCGCTATAACGTAGCAATTTGGGTAAAAGTGATTAATAATGCAAGTTATAAGTTTACTAATTATTAAATTAATCAATGATTTAATCAACTATTTTTCTATTTAACTTCATAATCAGTTTAACTTAATGTTTATACCCTACGTTTCCAAAGGAAACAACTTCTCAGGATCAATTATTTGTGTACGATGTCACGTCATAGTTACTGAAATTTAGTCTTTCTTGAAAACTGAAAATGCAGAATATTTACTGTCATATACAGGGTATATACTGTCATATACAGGGTTCCTGAGGTCAGTAAAAGGTCTGTTAAAGTAATTATGATTTTGGGTTTTTCAGGTGCATCTCTCTAAAATTAGTAGAATGCACTAAAACAGCACTCAGAGTGAGAGAGAGAAAGAGAGATGAGGGTAATGGGTGGAAGGCTAGAGAGGGAGGGAGGGATGGAGCTGGAAGGCAAGGGAGGGCATGGGCAACCAACCATGACTGGGTTAGGGGCAGGCCTGGTTTGTCTTATTATGTAATAACCAGAGGGGGGCAGGGTGAAGTGGTGTATGGTGGATGTGAGAAATGGGTGGAGTAGATAAGCCTTCTGCAAACATGCAAACTGATCAGACAAATGATTTCACACTGATTGTTACCTCACACATCCCACAATCAGCTAACACATTTATGTGGGATTTAAACGATAAAAAGATGATTGACAGAATGGTACTCAATCCACTAACATTCTCAGTTCCTGAAAATGTAAAAACGTGAGCGATAATAACGTCCTCCAAATAAAAATGAGGACGTAGCCATATAGCAAAAACAAGTGGACGAAATTTTGATCCAATGACTTTAAGATGAGTTGGAAAAGAACATATCAAGAAGTAGAAAATGTTCAGTTCATAGCTGAGAGTACAGCTTTAAGTGATATTCCAGCTTTAAACAGTTTTCACTCTCAAGTCTTGGAAGCTTTTAAAAATTATATTTGGCAGCAAGCCAACATCTGCTAGTGCCGCTTGAAGAGAGAAAAAAAGCCACGTGCGGACTACAAGAACTCTTCACCTGGAGATAGAGTGGAGTCTGGAATGTTTACCCGTTGTCATCAGTGCTTTTAATAAGCGCGTGGCAATGGTTGGCCTCGCGCTGTAACATGGAGAGAAAATACTTGTAGCTACTTGAGGCATTAAAGCCTGCCTAGTGCCCACTATAGTGTGCAATCAATGCAGGGCTTGTCGTTATAGCGCAATGGGGCTACTTTACATGCTTTTATAACTCCCTTATTTTCATTTCATTCAGTTTATTGAATCAATAATTCTAAACCGCTAAAGATGCTATAAACCAATTGTATTGTACATTGTACTCCCTCAATTCAGTTTAGACGAAACTAATACATTGATGATATTTCGGTTTCTTCTGTATGTCTTGTAAAACATCATACACTATAGTAGGTTACTAACCCAGGAGTGAGTGGAAGATATATAGGACCTGAACTAAACAGTCTGGTTAAGCATCATACAACAATAGATGGTAGTATACTACCCCAGGAGTTGGGGGGAAGACCAGAGCGAGCTGAACTAGAAGCAACTTGATAAAATATCATATAGAAATACATGGTAGTGAAAGACCAGTTAGGAACTGAACTAAACACAGCCTAATCAAGAATAATACAACAATAGATGGTAGTATACTACTCCAAGAGTTAGTGGAAGACCAGCTATAGAAGCTGAACTAAACAGCCTGGTAAAACATCATACAACAATATATGGTAGTATACTACTCCAAGAGTTAGTGGAAGACCAGCTATAGGAGCTGAACTAAACAGCCTGGTAAAACATCATACAACAATAGATGGTAGTATACTACTCCAAGAGTTAGTGGAAGACCAGCTATATAGGAGCTGAACTAAACAGCCTGGTAAAACATCATACAACAATATATGGTAGTATACTACCCCAGGAGGTAGTGGAAGACCAGCTATAGGAGCTGAACTAAACAGCCTGGTAAAATATCATACAGCAATATATGGTAGTATACTACCCCAGGAGGTAGTGGAAGACCAGCTATATAGGAGCTGAACTAAACAGCCTGGTAAAATATCATACCCAGGAGTTAGTGGAAGACCAGCAATAGGGGCTGACCTAAACATCAAGCTACTGAACTAGAGGCAACTTGATAAAGCATCATACAAAAACATGTATATGGTAACAGAAGACCAATAGGAACTGGACTAGAAATAGCTTTTAGCCTTAAGCCTGGGTTTCACTGCCCGGCTACTTCTCCCGCTACTCCTCGTGTTTCTTTGGTCCCACTACTTTTAGAAGCGGGAGCAAGTAGCAGGAAGTAGCCGCTTCTATTAAAACATATTTGATTTTAAACAGCTACTTCCCTTTACTTCCCGTTACTTCTAACATAGCGGTATATAGCAAAGAAACAGGAGGAGTGAGTGTGTGAGTGAGATTGGTTACTTTACGCCCTTTCAACACATTTAATATGGTTATATCAAGGGCGGGAGAGCTGAGAGGGAGGCAGTTTATGATCATACCCAGGAAATAGAGATAGAGAAGAAGGGAGAGAGAGACAGAGAAACGAAACAGAAAGGCACTTTATTGTCATACGCAGGACCAGAAAACGGGAGGAGTAGCAGGAGAAGTAGCGTGGCAGTGGAACACAGGCTTTACTTTATCAGGAGCACATTAAATATGGAAGCAACAGCAAAATGATAAAACAGAACTTCACCGCCAGAGGCAGGAACTGTAGTTATAAATGCAGCATCATTCATCATTGCTCTGGTCCCATTTAGATGCATTGCTTCCTATGAACCGTGAATAGTAGGCATTTATAATTCTACTGATTTATCTTTCCACTCCCACTGTCTACGGGGCTCACTTCTGACCTTTGGCAAACAGACACTATCTCAAATACCAGCTGCAGAACTGTATGACCCAGCCCAGCAAACCATGGTCAAGCATTACTGTACTATGAATATTTGATAAATCAACGTCACAGTGAGTGGAGTGAGTGAGTGAGATTGGTTGCTTTACGCCCTTTTCAACACTTTTAATATTGTTATATCAAGGGCGGGAGAGCTGAGAGTGAGTGAGCGAGTGAGTGAGATTGGTTGCTTTACACCCTTATCAACACATTTAATATGGTTATATCAAGGGCGGGAGAGCAGAGAAGGAGGCAGTTTATTATCATACCCAGGAAATAGAGACAGAGAAGAAGGGAGAGAGAGACAGAGACAAGAGACAGAAAGGCACTTTATGGTCATACCCAGGACCTACAAAAGTTGTTGGTTTATGAAAGATGATATGTTATGGGTGAGAGGTAAAATGAGTCTTAAAGAGTCAGTAAACCCCAAAATAGTATGCAAACTTCTTTGCTTATTCAAATGTAACCTCCCTCGTTTTACTTAATTCAACTTAACATTTCGTGAGTTTTATCCATTTAAAGGAGGGAAAAAGTAGTTTAACACAGTTTAACACTCCATTCAAGGCGCCACTGTTAGCCTATGTCACAAAGGTAACGAAATCTTGAAATGAACATGCAATGTACATAACACACAAGACGGGAGGGGTGTTGTGTACCTCACACAGCTCTCTCAGTGCCCTCTTGTGCTAAACAGACCTAGCTCTCTCTAGACCTTTTCACCTAAGCTTTCTCATTTCGTCCCTGTAAGTGACTATAAGTTTACATAAATGGAGGTAAAAAATGTAGGTGTTGTATTTATGACTCCATAACGTTTGTTGTGCTAAAAGTGATCATGAACCCATTGACTGACCCTTTAAGTCGTAAGGAGTCATATATGTGGAAATATGAGATCAGGTTGATTCCAATAAGGTTAAACTTGACTTTACTTTGGTATGAAACAGGCACCTGCTGGAGCAAAGTCCCATAACTCTTTCCCGGGAAACTTTCTCGAGTGGAGGGATTTGAGACGAAGAGTTTTACAATTACGATTTTTCATCGGTTGTCAGGACACGGAGGCCCTTCAAAGGGCACTACATGCTCCCTCTAGTGGCAGATAGACACAACTCTAGATCCTGCTGATGTCAGCACTATTTGAGGAGGAGGAGGGGTGGTGATGAGGGTTGGTGGGGGGGTGGGTGAGGAGGGGGGGGGGGGGAGTGTGGTGTGGGGGTGAGGGTGAGGAGGGAATGGTGAGGAGGGGGTGAGGAGAGTGGGTGAGGGTAAGGAGGGTTGGTTGGGGGAGGGTGAGGAGGGAGTGGTGAGTGAGTGAGTGAGATTGGTTGCTTTACGTCCTTATCAACACATTTAATATGGTTATATCAAGGGCGGGGGAGCTGAGAGGGAGGCAGTTTATGATCATACCCAGGAAATAGAGATAGAGAAGAAGGGAGAGAGAGAAAGAAAAAAAGAGACAGAAAGGCACTTTATGGTCATACCCAGGGAATAGAGATAGAGAAGAAGGGAGAAAGGGAGAAGTGAAAAAGAGATGGATAGGCACTTTATGGTCCTACCCAGGACCATGGCAGTGGTTAGGGTGGTGAGGAGGGTGGGTGGAGGGGGTGAGGAGGGATGAGGAGGGGGGTGGTGAGGAGGGGTGAGGAGCGGACTCGCTGTTAACAAGATACTTGTGAACACTTCTGTAGTCTACATCATCGGGTTTATGCCAGCTTTGCATGTGTTACATGTCCTCATGGTGCCGCTATATAAAGGGGCATATTGCCTTTTACTGTCTGATTGATTCTCTTATGGCTTTGTTATGACTTTATGAACGACAAGAGATGCATTAGATGCCCCTGGGGCCCTTTGTACGACTTCTTCTGTGATATCCTATCTGTTATCGATACTATTATATGGGGTTGCATGAGGCCCAGGCTATCAGATCAACTGTTACGTTAAACTGAGGTGGGAACTATGTTTACATCATAACGATTTGTTTACATCATGAGAACGTAAAAGTGATGTGTTTCAGGAAAATGAGTCATAAATAGCAAAATTGATATTTTTCAAAGTGTTTCATTTCACAAGATCCCTTTATTGAAATGTTCTGATATTTAGAGATATCTAAAAATATCACTAAAAAATGAAGAAGACTGGATGAAAGGCTGATTGTTATATTGTTATAACTTGTTATATGACGAGGTTTGTGTGCTTATTTGGAAACTGTATAATTATGTGTAGTTAAATGGGTGCATACTACATCTGATTTCTTTTATTATGTGGTCTATGTCATATGATTCTTGTATTATTCTGCTTTTAATTGAAAAAAAAAAAAAAAAAAAAAAAAAATGTTATGTCACAAAGTGCTGTCTCACACATATAAACTGTGGTTCGACATGGCTTAAGGGGATTATGATTCAGTTCTCTTGAAATTATATAATGTAGATAACGGGTGTTAAATATACTCTATGGTATCTTTAAACTTAAAACGTGTAATACAATACTTGTACTAGTGTATATGAATTTTTGAATAACTTTCCAGTTGGCAGAATGAGAGCTATCACACACTGTGAATGTTTTGTCAATAAAATTTATTAAAAAAAAATGTTGGAGGGTTTAGCACTTATAGTCATATAAATCCATGTAACAAATTTCGAGACATTAGTCCTCTGAAAACACTTCTCCACCTGTAATAATGTCTAAAACTGATAGACTCCTGCCACTACCTATGGCCCAACCTATCGTGAGCAACTAGCGTTTACGTTAGCATTGTGCTGTTGCATTGTCAGTGCTAAATGTTCCTAATATTGCCACGAAACTTTAGGATATATGAGACAACACCATGCCCTATCTTCATCTTACTTAACGTTCCTTTAAAGGCAAACGCTACTATCTAGTGGAAAATGAAAATAAATGTCATTTTTCTGAAACTTTGGTATTTGATTCTTGAAGTGTTTCTGGTCATAAGGATGGAAAAAAATCATTGGGTCGCCGTGCTCATTTTTGAATTACAGGGCTTCAAAATTTGGCATCTCAAAAGTACCAATGACGACCAAAAGGGGGCCCATTTTGCAGTACCTTGACTTCATAGTTCATATTTGCTATTTATATTCACTCAATTTAAGTAAAATTAGCAGTTTTAGAGAGAGTATTATTTGGCCAATAATTCTATGCCTCTTTTTTATAGGGTCATTGTTATTTTGATTTTGAAAACAACAAATACATAATGTGAATTTTAAATTAAAAACTCGAAAAAACTCACTATTTTTCACCATTTTTGTAAAAACAATTTTTTTTTCTCCCCAGTGAAAATAAATGTCATTTTTCTGATTCTTTAGTATATGATTTTTGAAGTATGTGTGTTCTTAAAACTGAAAAAAATTAATGGGTCACCGTGCTAGTTTCTGAATTATGGGGCTTTGAAACATGGCTGACAACCCCAAAATCTGCTGCTTTCAAAGGGTTCTATGTTTCCTAAACATGTCTATTTCAGACAGCTACAATTATTTTTTTAATGCGATGACATACGTTTTTTTCCCTATATATATGTAGAATATTACCTGCACTATATGTGTAGAAAATTTTGGGACATTTGGAGTATCCATTTTTGTTTTATTCCCAAAACCGTGAAAGGAAAATGCAGCATTTTCCAATGGACTTGCATGTTAAGTGGGTACCCATACCTATAGCTCTGTTTTCCAAACATGTCTATTTCAGACAGCTATAAAAAAAAATCTAACGCGATGACATACATTTTTTTCCTTTTTATTTGTAGTATATAACCTGAACTGTATGTGTAGAAAATTTTGGGACAGTAGGAGTAGCCAGTAATTGTTTGTTTTATCCTATAAAATGTGAAAAAATGGGCCGTTTCCTCATAGACTGCAATGCTAAAGGAATAGTGAGTAAAATGCCCGTAGATTTGGTATATGGAAAAGGGGTGTGTGGCAGTGAATAGTAGCGTTTGGCAGTGAATAGTAGCGTAATTATGGAAAACAAATAACAGAACAAATGGTGTGTGTAGGTGCAGGTTGAGTGCATGATGCATGCACCCACACTGTGTGTGAGCGGATGTGTACCTACAGCTGTGGTCAGTGCCCCACCCACTCTCAGATAGGCCCTGGTGCCTGTATGAAATCAGTGCCAGCTGTTGCTATCTTGACCTAAAGAGAGCGTTTCGGTTCTTACCTATCATATCAAATTTTAGAAAGTGAAAAAGGTTTTCTGTCATACAAGAACCCTTTTTTCTACTAAGCAATCCGAACCTTATGTCATATTTATAGAGTATAATAATTATATTTCGTTACTTTACTAGTTGTCCACCCAAAAATACTGCAAACCTTTTTTTCAAAGATAAAAATATCAAAAGTAAAATAACAAGATAATTGTTTGTTATGGAACACAATATGTTTTAGGAACTTATAATCTAAGATAATCTTACATTCTAAGATAATCTTACATTCTAAGATAATCTTATATTCTAAGATACATCATACTACACATCTTGTATCGTAAATGCAATTCCCTCTATTTGTATGAACTGATAAACTGTTTTTACGATAAGGAAACGATAGATCTTCCAATATTCCTTAATGCTCATGGAATATCCGTCCTTATCCCAGATAATACCTCCTCCAATCTCCCAGTATCTTACAGCCCACTCTCTCCCCACTCTCTCCCCACTCGTTATATTCAGCTATTGGTAGGGTCAGGCTATCAGACTATGTACAACCGGCAGCTGAACACATTCATTTTTGTGATGTGTTTCAGGAAAATGAGTCACAAGCGGCAAGATTGATATATTTCAAAGTGTTTATTCACAAGATCTCTTTGGTGTAATGTTCTTATTTTTGCGATATGTACCGCTGCCAGTCGTATAAATACATGTATCAAATTCCAAGCCAGTATATTTAATATATGCATACATTTCTAAGGTCATCTATTTAGCTACTTTACTAGAAAATGTCACCCAGAAATATTGCAAACTTCTTTTTCAAAAATAAAAATATGAAACATAAAATATGGAAATACTTATTAGATGTCCCACTGTTTACCATCGTTGGAATCCCCTTGATCTCATCTTTCCAAATATGATAACATCTCAAAATCGATTTTGTGAGACTTGTGACTCATTTGTCTATAACACATCACAATTGCTTTGCCAGCTGTTTCAGTACATATAACTACTTTATCTCCAGTAAAGGTCTCTGTCCATCTCCAACTGGACCTTAATGGTCAACTACCTACCCATCAAGAACCGATAAGATCTAGTTATAGGGTCAGTGGACAGCCCCAAGGAGAGGCAGGCAATTTCATTTTAAAAATAGACGGTAAGAGTCTAAAGGAAAGATCGTAGAATTCTCATGTTTAAAACGAGGAGATCAAGTTGATTCTAATGATAGTAAACAGTAGGAAATTTAATAAGTATTTCTATATTTTAAGCTTGATATTTTCTTTTTTGAAAAAAAAAGAAGTTAGCAATATTTCTGGGTGGACAATTATTAGTAAAGTAGCTAAATATACTCTATAAGATGACCTAAGAAATTCATGGATATATTCAATACACTGTCTTGAAATTTGGGAAATGTATTTATGTTACCCACAGCGTTAAGCACATCAAAAATAAAATCATTCCTACAAAGATATCTTGTGAATAAAACACTTATCAATTATATCACTTATCAAAATATCAATTTTGTGACTTGTGACTCATTTTCCTGCAACAGATCACAATTGTATGGATTTTGAGATATCACCATATTTGAAATGAGGAGATCAAGCTGATTCCAATGATAGTAAACACTAGGACACCTGATAAGTATTTCTATATTTTATTTTTGATATTTTTATTTTTGAAAAAAAAACTTGCAATGTTTCTGAATGGGTAATTATCAGTTAATTAATTAAATATACTCCATATGAAGGCCTTCAAAACGCACGGATATATTTGATACAATGTCCTGAAATTTGGTACATACAGTTATATGAATATACATGCTAAACCCTCTTAAAATCAGAACATTTGAATATAGACATTTCGTGAATAAAACACTTTGAAAAATATCAATTTTGCGACTTGTGACTCATTTGCCTGTTGCACATCACAATTGTACATGTTGAGGCGACACGACCCATAATCATAGCATCATTACTGTGGGCCTCACGTTACATAAACTGCACCTTGTCCTCCTCCACCACCGGCCCGCCGCCTGGCTGTAGTTAATCACATTACTCCAATATCACATTACAATAACTTATAGATTACTGTCAGCCATGATCCATCGCCTCCTATACACAGCTGCACTACAGCCTCTATTAGACTCCAGCATTGCTTCAGGCTGCTGCCCAATATGGGACCAGTTTGTTTATTCTTTCCATTCTTATTCCTTTTAACATAGCAAAACAGATACTATAAATCAACACGACACCGAATATACTCAGATATACCTGGTATTCATCATTTTTCAGCCTAATTTAGCAATATTTCCTAAATTTGTAGAACTGCCAATAGGGGAGTTGTATGTGCCACTGCGCATGTCTGTCACATTGCATTCTGGGATGGATTCTGGAGAGATAAGGCATACAAATATTTGGCAACATTTTTATAGACAATTGCAAGAATGTATTCCCAATATCAAAGCTCGTATAAATGATTTTTTGAAAACCAAATGCATGATGGGAAAGATAGGGACTTGTGTCATGGAAACATGTATAACACATAGATATTGACATTAGTGCGTTGATACATCTTCCATGCAGAACATGGCATGTTTTCTATAGATTTTAGACTGTACCATTGTAATGATCTAATAGAAGAAGACTAACGAACGTCTGATCTTCATGAGAAGAACGAAGCAACTGTTTAATGATCTAGAATAGTACAGGCTCCTCCAGAGGGTTACATGCATATGTAATGAGTGGGCGGAGCCCTTACGTAATATCCATGGCATAGCATGTATAAGGAGACTTGCACAGTCCTAGCTAGTTAAGTATAATTAGTGATTAATAGTAATGAGATAATGGGTGGTAATTAATAGTTAATATAAATATAATGAGGTTACACAATGTTACGTAATGTTACATAACACCATCTGAATCAAGATTCAAAATGGCGGCTATGCAAATCCCGTATTGTAAAAAGATATAGAAGTACTTATCAAAGGTATATGGGTACGTCCGTAAAATGGCCCTATGCGGCTCCTAGTTGAACCATAATAGCCAGTTCATTCCCATATATATCTATTAGTGGTGGTCCCCCTAGTGTCTATTGTCTGAATCAAAATTCATTTCAATCATTTTCGCATATAATAGGTTCTCTTATTGCCATAAAACCGTATTACTGTAAAACCTTGTATCTAAAGATAACTGAGATAGATTGACGTATTAGAGTTTGTTGATGTTTAAATATATACAACTTATGTGATATCCGATAATAATAACATCTAGAACTATGTAAAACTTTTTGTATCATTTAAATCAGGCTGTCCTGAGAATATTCGTACTATATGTGTGAAAATGTTCAAACGTCCTGAATAAAATATTTTTAAATCAAAATCAAAAATGACAAATAAACATTTTTCACTGTGGGAAGTATAATCACAATCATATTGATGCAAAAACCCCTTCAGCTGATGATGACACTCCATGCAAATGAGTTAAAACCTGTGCATGTGCAATGGCGAATATTAATGTGAAATTCTTATTGACTAGTTCATCGCTAACACAGCGCCAATGCTTCGCCAATGATTTTGTCGACAGAGACCAAACTGCTTTAGATGGCATAGTGTTTACTATCTTTGGAATCGGTTTCATCTTGTCTTTTCAGATGTGATGATATCTCAAAACATTTTTTTCTTCTTGTTCTGTTCTTTTCCAACCCATGTAAAAGTCATTTGTCCAGTTGTATTTGCTAAAGGCCTTAAAACGTTGACGGTTCCTCCAAACAGGCGTAAAAAATTGATAAACGGTCAGTTGTGTATCATTATCTTTAAAACATTTATCTTGCCATTGGTGGAGTATGCAAATGCATTAATTGGCACAGCAGCCACAGGCTCGCTAAAAAAATTAGATCGTACCCTTAACAGGGCGTTGCAGATTGCATATGGTAGTAATATCTCTTTAGAGGAGAAATATGCCAAAGCCAAAATCATGCCGTTAGAGATAAGAAGACAAATTTCTATGCTAAAACTAATCCATTCAAAAAGGGTAGATTACCTAAAGAAACCCACAACTGACACAGAGCTACTGATACTTGGCTAGACCGAGGTCTGATAGGTTCAAAAACAGTTTGTATTATGCAGGTCTGAAAATATGGAACGATTTGCCCTTACATATAAAGGAGATTGGGGATATATATCTATTTGAGTACGCATTGAAAATCCAGTTCTCTACTATTTGAGTCATCTTGTTTAAGTTGGGAATTTGTCCGACGTTGAATTCTTTTAACAGTCATGTTCTTAGAATAGTAAAATGCAGTGACAATATCTATTGGTGAAACAAATGTCTTGATGGGAGATTTCCTATTATGTAATGTGTATTATTTTGTCGTAGTTGATTCAAGATCTATTGTAAACAACGTGAACTTGTTGGTTGAAATGTACGATCGCTTGGTGACTTGTTTTAACGAAGCTTGTCGCCAGCCAAGCCCATAAGGCCACATAGTTCAGTATGAAGCTATTGTTTATTATATATGGTAGCAGCGGAGTCCGATAGAGATCTGCTTGGTTGAAAAAATGATTAAGATTGTGATTTGGATTTTTGGGCAGCGCATGAAAGAAAACTACATTTGTTAGTCATGCGTATTTTCTAACTCTTAAAGATCAGTGATGTTGAATTTTAGACCAATAAAAATATTTTAAAACAATTAAGAAAATACAAGTGAGGACGCTTTAGAAGCCCTATAGTGAAAACAAACAGACAAAATCCTCCAAAATCCTTTTTTTGCGATTTGTGACTCATTTTCCTATAACACATCACATATAAGCCAGTATAATAGTAAACATGCTGGAGGCGTGTGATCTGGAGTGAGAGGACATGTTGGTAATGTACATGTGGCGGCCATGATTTACTCCTACCGCACCCTCTAGCGGTCTCCCAGGGAAACATAACTGGTGCCAAATGCTGTGCATTATTAATGTCTTTTACACAACAAACTGTTTAGCAGTCGTTGGCTATATAGAGAGGTATATTGGACTCTGGGGGTCAGATCACCAGAAAATGTACAATTGACCTTCACCAATCCTCTCACATAATCCACATCTAAGAAGAAAATTGGGTTCAAAATACAGTTCAACATAACCAGACAGATTTATTGAATGAATACGATACAGAATACACTCAGATATTGTCATTTGTTATCATTTTTCACTCTAATTGAACAGAATTTGAGAGATGTGTTGAACTCTAGATTGTGCATTTTCTGGAAATCTGACCGATATTGTTTAAGTATCTAATCAAAGAATCATTTTTCACTCTAATTTAGCAGAATTTGAGAGATCTGTAGAACTGTAGATTGTGCATTTTCTGACAATCTGACCCATAGAGGAACACACTTTGGGGTATATTTGACTATGTATCAAACTATATGAGGACGCTATTCCTTGTAATGTCTCACCAAAATATGAGTCTTTAGTCGCACAGAAAAGGGATTTTTAAATATCATATAATATCATATCATTTAAATATTATATTCCAGAAGATCTAGTGGATTCCAACTTTTGAAAACCTAATAAGTGATTATATTTATTATGGACAATGTCTGGATGGACAATGTAGAGAGAAATTGCAGAATATACTCCTTAAGGGCCTTGTCCACTAAGCCGATTCTCATGCAATTTTCATATAATTTAGTGGAAAAGAGTCATCTGCGGCAAAATCGCATGGGAATCGGCACAGTGGACTAGGGCCTTTAGGCTGACATTAAAAACACAACGATTATTCAATACAGTCAAGAAGTTTGGAACGGCGTTTTTCCACTCAAAATTCATCTCATTGCTCATCACTGTATTGTGTCACATATTGTTTTATCATATATTATGTAGAAAACCCACAAATGAGTTGATGTTATTGATCTAATCTGTGAAATTAATTTAATTATTGGTAACTACACTTAATTAGACTCTATGTCTTAATTTATGTCTATTATAGTGGAACTCCACTAGAGGAAAAACGGCGGCGACAAATGTTTTTGTTGCCCACTAACATCAGTTTCTTTCATGTTTGCAATGAAAATACAAATGGAGGAGTGTCAGATGTGTTGCCACATTCTCTGAAAACTGTTGTTTCTGTATGGATATTTGTTGCAACAAATTAGTATAGTATAGTGGGCAACACCAAATTTGTCGGCGCCAGTTTTCTCTTTAGTGGAGTCGCCCCATTATGGTAATATTTGTATGTAAGCTGAAAATATTGTATTTATTACAAGAGCTTATGAATAAAATAACATCTACGGGACTAGAAGCACAAAGCTGCATAACATGAACACATTCATCATAAGAATTTTTGTGTGAAGGAACCATAATTATACCCTGGTGATTACCACTGATGGGGAAAGCTTTTGTTTCCATAGTGACAGCAACCCTCTCACACAAAAAGTGAGACTAATTTTGGCAAGGACAAAGAGACGCCTTTTGTTCTTGTTTTTCTAAAGCATGCTAGATGGGTGTATGGCATGCGGTACAGATTAGACATCTGATACTTACTAATTATATCAATTGTGGGTTTTACACTGGGAACTGGGTAGGGCTGAACTGGTGAATGACGTGATGGGTGCTGTCCACACTGTGGGTCTCAATGGGAGTGGAGGGGTGGGGAAGCAGGGGTGCGTTACATAAAGGGAGATACACAATATTGTGTCTCCAATCGAGTAATATAATTGTCTCTTAAATTGGTTAAGGTAGTACTGGATGATATTGTGTCTCCACCTAAATTACGTTGATATGAATGCATCAGGTAACGTGAGGACTAATGAGAAGTAGCAGGGCAGTGGAACCCAGGCTTAAGACTGGGGTGCGTTACATAAAGGGAGATACACAATATTGTGTCTCCAATCAACTAGTGTAGGATGCGCACAAAATTGTGTCTTAAATTGGTCAAGGAAGTATTAGGTGATATTGTGTCTCCATCCTATTGTAGCAGGAGGCAGACGAGTCTCCCTTGTTAAAATGACCCCTGCAACCTGGGTTCTTGGAAGTCACTCAGTCCACATGTCCCCGTACATAAATCTATCCACACCTCTGTATTTAACTCATCCGCAGATGTATGGGACGGGTGGGACGACTTAACCTGTCAACACCCTTTTCCACTTTATGTCTATTTTATTGCTTGTGTTGTATATAAGGCCCAGTGTGGGCCAGGTGAGATTGTCACTCCCTGTTGACCATTCCTTGGATGATGATGTGAGCCTGTGTGTGGAGAATAAAGCCTTGCTGAAAACCATATTCCTCTTCTCTGATGTCTGACTAGATCAAGCGCGGGCCGAGCCGTCTGAACCCCAAGGTCACGAGTACCTTTCCTACTTAAGTTACTTATATCGCTAAGTCCCTCTTCTGTGCTAAGCTGCCGCGCTACCCCTGATAGCTGACCATTGGAATGGACTATGTAATTGAGCCTATTTGATACCATTAATTCCCACTCCAACACTATATTGGGTCTCCACTTGAATTATGTTGATTTATCACTTGCAAGTTGAGACGTACTCACCAGTGGAGACGCAATATCAAAACTTAGGATGCAACCCACTTAAAAAATATGCACAACGTTTTGTGCATCCCATATTAGTTGATTGGAAATATCTCCCTTTGTGTAACACACCCCAGACCTTTGCTAATTTATTAAAGGATTAATGACCGATATTGAGGGGCTGGTGCACATTTGGAGCAATGGCAATGGATAATTGCAATATTTGGTGCATATCTGTACGACAAGCAGTCCACCAGCAGGCCCAAATCCTCCAAAGGTTTGGTTAAATGGCTTCAGATGGGTTGGAAAAGAATAGCCCGGTGCTATCTGCACAAATGTGTATTTGTGATCAGTGGATCACCTGATGCAGATCATTTATGTATAGAAGAAATAACAGAGGTCCCAGCACAGTTCCTTGTGGCACCCATGCAGTAGGTAACCCCAACCCTACCAGAGGTGCACATCCTCTGGTATGTATGTGACGATTTAGTCGTCGTTGCCTTGAACAGTCTTGGGGTGAAATCGCCAGAAATTTGTACAATTCGCCTTCTCCAATCATCGCAAATAACCCACGTTTAAGACAACAAAAACCTGGTTTAACATAGCCCAACAGCAATCAAGGCAATGTCAAATGTATTCAGATATACCGACTATTGCCCATTTTTCATTTTCTAATTTAGCAGAATTTACTAAATGTGTAATCTGCCAATATTGTACACTTTTTGAACATCTGACCCCTTAGGCCTATAGCCACCTTAGGTAGAAACTAAATATAGTGCGCCAGCAGCCCATGTTGATCATTAGGGTCAGATTTTCAGAAAATGCACAATCTACAGTTCTACACATCTCTCAAAGTCTGCTAAATTAGAGTGAAAAGTGATGAATACTGAGTATATCTGAGTGTATCCTGTACTGTATTCATTCAATAAATCTGTCTGGTTATATTGAAATGTATTTTGAACCAGATTTTCGTCTTAAATTTGCGTTATTTGATAGGATTGATGAAGACAAATTGTACATTTGTTGACAATTTCTCCAATTAATCATTCTTTAGAAGGTGCAGTGGTTCTATACCTAGCTGCAGGTCTCTACCCAGCTATCACATATCTACTACTCCATATCCTTGTTTCCCCTTATCCCAGGCAAACCTAGAGAAAAACCTTCCTTCTATGGCAGCCCCTCAAAAACACCAGCCATTAAATACATCCCTTACTTAACAGGCTCAGTACGTTTTATACTGCCTTCTGTTGAATTTCCTATTCTTTTCCTTTTTGAATTTCCCACGTGATGTTGGGACAAATGTGCAAAAGCTGCTTTGTCTGGGATTCGACACCACAATGTTCAGATTGGAAGTCCTAGGTGCTAACCATTTGTGATCCGTTTTAGGAAAATGAGTCATAAGTCGCAAAAAATGGATTTTGAGATATCACCATATTTGAAAAGAGATCAAGCCGATTCCAATGATAGTAAACAGTATAATAAAATAATAAGTATTTCTAGATTTTAAGTTAGATATTTTCGTTTTTGAAAAAAAGGTTTCCAATATTTCTGGGGGTTAATAAACAGTAAAATAACTAAATGTAGTCCATATGAGGACCTTTAAAACGAAAGGATATATTGCATAGATTGTCCTGAAATTTGAGACATCGATTGACATACCTATATAGTGACACACTCTCCAAAAATCAGAACATTCCAATAATGTGATCTTGTGAAAAAAACACTTTGAAAAATATCAATTTTGCGACTTATGACTCATTTTCCTGAAACACATCACATTTGACCATAAAGGACTGTAGAGATGATGTATACAAACAATTGGCATACCTGGACTTCACTTTATAGTATACCTGTATTAGTAGACCTGTATCAGTATACCTGTATTAGTAGACCTGTATTAGTAGACCTGTATTAGTAGACCTGTATTAGTAGACCTGTATTAGTATACCTGTATTAGTAGACCTGTATTAGTAGACCTGTTACGTAATGGCTGCATCAGCGGATAGCTGTGAATATTTTATGCCTGTTATGGACATCCATACATGGATGTTGGGGATATATATATGTACTTTTCCCAGACGATGCCCATATTCTGAGATTCAGAGTGTATCTTTGTCCCTTACCCCAGACAAACCGACAGAAAAACCATCCTTTCATAGCAGCCCCTGTAAAACACCAGCCATTAATTACATCCCTTACTTAACAGGCTCACTATGTTTTCTGTTGAATTTCCCATTTAAGCCATTATTTGTCCTTCATAAGATCCAGTGATATGTCTTCCCCCGGGGCCCAGGCTATTACTGTCACCGTACAGACATACAGAGCTTATGTTTGAGAAGAAGTGAAAGGGCAGAGGCTTTTTCTCATGAATAGACCCAGGCTTGGGGATCAGGTGGGAGTGATGTGGGTATTTCCGGACAGATTGCACTCCACTTATGGGGTCAGACTTTTAGAAAATGTACAATTGGCAGCTCTACATATTTAGAAATTTCTGCTAAATTGTGCTAAAAAGCGATACATTTTGGGTATATCTGAGTATATTTGGTATCACATTGATTTAAAGTATCTGTTCTGTTATGTTAAACTGCAGTTTGAAGCTCATTTCTGTCTTAAATGTGGGTTATTTGAGAGGATTGGTGAAGGCAAATTGTACATTTTCTGAAAATCTGACCCTATGGATAAAATGAGCTAGACCGTACAAGAAACTTTGATATATTAGTTTCGGGTCGGTGGGTGGGAAAACCATCGTATTTATTTCTTTTATCAAAGGAGTGTGTCCATTCCTGAAGCCATCGGAGCAGAGAAAACATCTTTAGGGTCAAACTTTTAGAAAATGCACAATCGACAATTCTGTGCATCACTCAAATTCTGCTAAATTAGAGTGAAAAATGATGAATACTGAGTATATCTGAGTGTATTCCGTATTGTATTGATTCAATATATCTGTCTGGTTATGTTGAACTGTATTTTGAACCTGATTTTCGTCTTAAATTTGTTTTTTTTGAGGGGATTGGTGAAGGTGAATTGTACATTCTCTGAAAACTTTACCCTTAAACTCTAAATGAGTGGAAGGCTTCATACATTTATCATCAAGATGTATGGGAATGTATGGGCTATAAGGGTCATTTCTCCCAGTTTGTATAATTGTATGATTGTGGATTCTGAGTATATGGATTGTAACAGAAAATAACGTATAGATTGAGGTATATTTAATTCATGAGATCGTTGCAGGGAGGGTAGTTAATTGCATTGGCTTACATTCTATTCATCGTATTATATTAAATTTGGTACAATTTGATTAAGTTATAAAATCTGACTAACTTGGCAACGCATGAAAATAATCACCATTGTGGTTATGCGTATTTTGTAAAGAATTTAAATGTACAAGAATTGCATGCCCGCCATCTTGAATGTGGATTCGCATGGAATTTTGGGAGTTGTATGTCATATATAGAAAGAATGGAACAAGCCGTCAGCAATAGAAAGTTTATTGGACGAGATTTATCTGTGTAAGCAGGATGCCATATATAGAGCATGGATAAATAGTCCAATCTAAATATGACATGTTTTCGGTAGATTTTAGGCTGTACCATTAATCCCATAATTCCATGCGAATCAAGATTCAAAATGGCGGCTATGCAAATCCCCTATCACCAGTATACACAAGGGAAGCTGTGAATATGTGTGGGCAGCAGATTAATGGCCACATATCTTCTCCGCACTTATTCTTACGAGTGTACTTGTCTTTTCTTGACTGTGATAAAGTATACCTCTCTATGGTTATTTCCCTAGTGAGTTCATACTCATTATGAGAGTTTGGTAACCTTATTATCACAACTCTATGTTTCAGGTACAGATCAGTCATGGGCCAATAAAGGGAATGTACCCTTTCTTGGTTAACTTTGCACACTAAAAGGGGGTCTCCACTGGCTGCGGCAAGCTCTGTGGTAAGCCTTGCGATGGTTCATGCTGGTTCTGTAGGTACATGGTTTACTGACCATGTAAGCAGGACCTTCTCACTATCACAGCACCATCGCAAGGCTTACCGCAGAGCTTACCACAGCCAGTGGAGACCCCCTTTAAGTCCACATTTATCAACCAATAAAGATTTTCTGGACTGTTATAAATACATGATATAGAAATTAGATTTATCTATTAGTAAAAGGTTATAATTATTCATTTTACAAATTCCAGGTGTCTTTCATATGGGTCAGATTTTCAGAAAATGTACAATTCACCTTCACTAATTCTTTCAAATAACCCGAATTTCACAAAAATAAAATTCAAAATACAGTTCAACCTAACCAAACACATTGCTAGAATCAATGCAATGCCAAATATACTCGAATTTACCTAGTATTGACCAACTTGCAGCCTAATTTAGCAGGATATACTGAATGTGCACTGCTGCCAATTGTACATTTTCTGAAAATCTGACCCACATGCCTGTTTGCCTCACAGTGGAGGATACACGTCCATTGATTATAATACAATGCTATACAAACGTATATTTTAGAACAATACATGCAACTACAATTTTCTTTTGTATTTTCTGCCGCTTAAAATACACAATAAATCAATCCGCAAAAATAAAACAATGATAATCAAATTTGGACCTAGTTGTTCAAGGAGACAATTCTTAACAACTTTCTGGATACAAATCCAGGTAATATATATCCCAGTCGAACTGTGTGAACATTATATAAATTTAGACAATTCAAAAATTAAGGCTCACTGGTTTTTAAGGAAATTTTTTATTTTCTACTTTTTTGCTACAGTGGTTTCACTTATTATCGCTCACCTGTGATAGTTTTCTTCAACTTCAAATAATCGTATTTATATAAACATATAAACATTGTGGGTTTGGATTCAAGTTCTAGTATAAACATATAACAGCAGGACAGTATTTATGACTTTCATTCTCTCATTGAAACATAATCATTGGAAACACTACACAGACCTCATAAAATAACGAACAGACTTTAAATAATGTTATTGCTATGATAATAAGCGAAGAAACAAGGATACCTTATTCCGTAGTGAGGCACTACTAATGGACAAATGACATTATAACAGACATTTAATACTATTTCAGATTACTTCATGATTTGTAAAACATTGGTTTATTAATAGTATAGGGCTATTCTGGAAGGTTTGTTTTCAGAGGTTTAGCTTCCTATCCTTGTATTATTAATATCTCAGCATGTGAATGTAAAGATTGATCTGTGATTAATCTGCTTATAAATGCTGGGATAGCAGCAACTGACATTCAACGACTACCGAACTGCCTTATTCGGCCGGATATGTTTAGAACTCTCCTAGCATGCCCTTTCCTCCTCAGAGGCTGGCTAGGTTTGGGCAGATCACAGGTGAAAAGACTAAGACACTCGAGTTGATTTATAAAGGTCTTTATATATGTATATAAGTTAAAGAGTCATAACATCTTAATTCCTAAAAAATGCCAAGGATAGCCATGAGCGTATGACTATCACACACTATTAAAGATTTCCTCCAGGTTTTTGGCTGGTGAAGCAGACAGTCCTTTCCATTTTCTACTTCGGTGTACACCAAACTCCTTCCTTGCAATTGTTCACTTATTATCGTCCAGTCTCGCCATTTCAACTTCAAATAGTTTTATACAGAAAATAGCTTCAAAATATCGATGATTTCAAATAAATGAATTTAACTAGAGAGAGAAAGAACTGTTCACTGTTTACAGTTATCGTAGATTAGATAGAAGTATATGAGTCAGATTTTCGGAAAATGTACAATTGGCAGCTCTACAAATTTAGGAAATCTTGCTAAATTAGGTTGAACAATGATGAATACCGGGTATATCTGAGTATATTTGGTATCGTGTTGATTTATAGTATTTGTTTTGCTATTTTAAACTACATTTTGAAGCTCATTTCTGTCTTAAATGTGGGTTATTTGAGAGAATTAGTGAAGGCGAATTGTACAATTTCTGAAAATCTGACCCATATGTAATAAAGGGAGGAAAACAAGAAAGGCTTGGTCTGGAAATGTTTTTTTGAAACGATCACAACCTCTTTGTCAAAACACTCCTATGGTAAATAAAAAATAGGGGATTTGCATGTGCCACTGCGCAGGTCTTTTGCAGTGCATCCTGGGATGGGTTCTGATGAAATCTGACATATGAAGATTTCGCAACATTTTAATTGAAAATTGCAAAAATGTTTTCACCAATATCATAGCTTATGTAAATGATATATGAAAACCAAATGCATGATGGGAAAGATGGAGGCTTGTGTTATGGAAACATATATAACACATGGATATTAACATTAAAGCATTGATAAATATTCTATGCTGAACATGACATGTTTTCTATAGATTTTAGTCCGTACCATTAGTCCCATAATTCCATGCGAATCAAGATTCAAAATGGCGGCTATGCAAATCCCCTATTGTGACAGAATTATCTTATCTTATCTTAACTGCTTTCTCTAGGTAGACTTTATTGATGTGCAATTTGGATTATAACATTAACAATGGCTACAAAATAGCAACACTTTCAAATGGATTGAATTACTTTCTAGAAGAAGGCCGTTAGTGTGGACATAAACACTGACTACAAAGAGACTCTTGCACTACATCAGTGCATCCAGAAATAGACTCTATAGATCTGTCCCCTCATTAAGTCAGAAATAGAGACCTATAGATGGGTGCCCTCATTAAGTCTGGTTTAGAGTGAATTTATAGCTCCTGGTGGCACCTGAGGTCATCAGAGCCGTAGTAGACATGTCTCAGTATTTCCCCTAGTGACGTATCCATGCAGTCAATGTCTTCCGGTGTTAGATCCTTGTCTATTCCTCCCTGCTCCTCAGGCCATAGGTTGGCTGCATAATAGTTCCTCCAATCCCATTTCTCCTTCAGTAAATGTATCTCAGATTCAAATGGTCTCAGGATCTCTTCTGGATATGTTCTGAGCAGCTTTGGCCATTTTTCATGAGTTCCTTGCAAGAACCTCTGCCGATATTTTGCGACATCTGCAGGTTTTACGAGCCGTTCATAGGCACGCCGCCATTTTTTGATAAATGTTGCGCCTCTCTCGGCCAGAATCATGTGATCGGAGAGTTTGTCCGGCGCCAGGCTGCCCACAATTGTTTTGTGCTGCATCAGCGTTTCCAGCGGACGCAGAACGATGACATTAAAATCCAACAAGATCCCGCCAAAGTCGAGAAGCTTCTCGAGACGGATGACGTCACCGTGGTCTGTCATAGGGAATCTGCGTTTCTTGTCGGTGTTGATGAGTCGGACACGCAGCATGTTTTTAGGGACTCTCTTCTCCACCAGGTGCCACCACACATTCTGTGGCTTGCGGATGAACCACAGGTTGATGGTTTCCGGCTGAATCTGCTCCGCTGCACTGATGATTGACAGCGCATGCCGGAAACTGAACGGATACTTAATCTGATTGGTATGCACAAAGTGAACAATAGGGGGCACCACTGTATCTCCATATTTGGGGGTGTCTTTAACTGTTGGGTCGCCAAGTACCATTTCCTTAGACTTGAGGTACGCTGCCGTAAGGAAGCCGAAAGATATTTGCAAGATTATTAAAACAATAATTCCACCACCGATCATCACATACTTGTCTGCTGACTCACTGGCCTTCTCCATTTTCTTCTCGATGGAAACTCCTAATTTAGAGTATTTTATTTTGGAGTTTCTCCGGTTAGCTAACAATGCCGTCTCCATTGTGAGTACCGGAATAACTTCCGAAAAGAAATCTTCACAAAATAAGTTCTCTCTGAGAGGTTAGATATTTACTGCACTCACTCTGGGTTATCCAACAATGGCGCCTCCATCCAGGCTAGCGGAATAATTTCACAAGACAAACTATTTTCACAAACAAAAGCTTCAAATAAGAAGCTTCAGCAGAGAAGAAGCTATTTTTGTGTATTAACAGTCCCTCCGTGTGACAGGTTAGATCCAGTGGTAGTTAATGCACTGACTGGGATCTTACACCTTCACTAATGCTTAATGTGTGCTTAGCAGGAGTTCCGACTTACTGGTTAATCCTGGCTGGATATAATGTATTATAGTTGGGCCCGATTACAACACATGGGTCAGATTTTCCGAAAATGTAAAATTCCTCATCACCAATCTTCTCAAAAATCGACATTTCAGACAAAAATAAAGTTCAAAAGACAGTTCAATCTAACCGAACTAATTGCTAGAATCAATGCAATGCCAAATATACTCAAATTGGCCTAGTCGGCCTATTGACCAAATTGCAGCCCAAATTAACAGAATTTACTAAATGTGTACATCTGCCAATTGTACATTTTCTGAACATCTGACCCACAGATAACTTTAAATACAGAACCATACCACATAAGAATCCACATGTGTGGTTTGTTACAGATAAATGAGTCAGAAGTGATATTTTTCAAAGTGATTTATTCACAGGAATTCTTTATACGAATGTTCTGATTTTGGGGGTATCTACCACCTCAAGTCATACCAATACATGTGCCAAAGGTTATCTTAATTATAGAGTATATTTAGCTACTTTTCTAGTAAATGTCCACCAGAAATATTACAAACTTATTTTTTCAAAAATAAAAATATATAACTTAAAATATAGAAATATTTATGAGATGTCCTATTGTTTACTATCATTGGAATCCCCTTGATCTCAATATTTTAAATATGATAATATCTCAAAATCCAATTTTTGCGAATTGTGACTCATGTTCCACATCACATGGTAGGGGCACTTCTCCCATTGTCAGGTCTTCTAGGAGAAATGAAAGGTAAATACAGAAACCTGGTTCAGATAATAAAAGTATTTATTATGTATTTGTATTTAAAGATTTTTATTCAGACAAAAATATTATGCAACGAGAGTACATTTTTCTCAGAGTTTGCTGATTCTAATTTTACCAAACTTATATAAATATTACGAGGGACGATGTTATTCAACCAGAAATGTTATACACTTAATGGTGGAGTTGTTTTTCACACAAAAAATATATTATTTATAACCAAGTAAAAAAAAATTAAAAAAAAATAGAAAAATAGAAATAGAAATAGAAAAAGATAAAATACAATAAAATACATAGATGCATAAAAACAAACACGAGCGCGTTGTTCAAATCATGACAATCATACATATTTTACATAGTCCAATATCTATCCAAATCTGATATTCCAACAAATTATTATATGCACATTCCATGTGAGAGGTGCAATAAGTGGGGTGCTATAAAAATATTCATATAGTATGCGTACTATATGGACTACTTCGTTACCAAGTTGGCTACTTTTTTTAGATTTACACATGATACATTTGTGATTACACATCAAACTTTATGCCAATATAATAAATATCGAATGAAACTCGCCTGCAATAATCGAAAATTTATTGGACTTGATTCGTCTGCATAAGCGGACATTATGCAGAAAAATCTCTTCCAATAAATTTGTTATTATTACCTGCTCGTTCCATTTTCTCTATTTATATTATATTATAGGCATTGATTACAGTGGAATTGTTTGGCCAAGCTTCGGATATTTTCTATTTACATGCAAATATAAGCCTATTTCCATGATAATGAGGGACTAAGGAGCCCAGGCCAAGCACTGCATACCATTAGATTTTAACACCTAGCAATGGCTTCCAAATTGTCTTTGCATTTAAATTAGCCTGCTGGATTTTATTCAACCTGCTACCTTTCCAAAATAGTATGAGTTATCCCTTTGACTTTAACTGGATGGCTGAGTGGTCTAAAGCACTGGGTTGGTTCACTAGCTTGAGTAGTGTTGTGGGTTAGAACCCTGTCATGGCTGCAGTTTCACCCCCTGCCCCCCCCCCCCCCCCCCAACACACACACTCCCCAAAAGGTAACTTGATGGAAGACCATCATAAGGTGAACTAGTCCTGGTAAGAAAAACCCCAGAAAATAACTGAACTTACATATTTTCTAGGACTGAAGTTGAAGTAGGACTGAATATTTACACATTGTTTGACCTATAGGACAAAAGTTATCAATATTTAGTCATTGTTTGACCTATAGGACTGAAGTTATCAGCTGGTATTTACTCATTGTTTGACCTATAGGACTGAAGTTATCAAAATCTACTCATTGTTTGACCTATAGGATTGAAGTTATCAATATTTACTCATTGTTTGACCTATAGGACTGAAGTTATCAGTATTTACTCATTGTTTGACCTATAGGACAAAAGTTATTAATATTTAGTCATTGTTTGACCTATAGGATTGAAGTTATCAGTATTTACTCATTGTTTGACCTATAGGACAAAAGTTATTAATATTTAGTCATTGTTTGACCTATAGGACAAAAGTTATCAATATTTACTCATTGTTTGACCTATAGGACTGAAGTTATCAGCTGGTATTTACTCATTGTTTGACCTATAGGACTGAAGTTATCAAAATCTACTCATTGTTTGACCTATAGGATTGAAGTTATCAATATTTACTCATTGTTTGACCTATAGGACTGAAGTTATCAATATTTACTCATTGTTTGACCTATAGGACTGAAGTTATCAAAATGTACTCATTGTTTGACCTATAGGATTGAAGTTATCAAAATTTACTCATTGTTTGACCTATAGGATTGAAGTTATCAATATTTACTCATTGTTTGACCTATAGGATTGAAGTTATCAATATTTACTCATTGTTTGACCTATAGGATTGAAGTTATCAATATTTACTCATTGTTTGACCTATAGGACTGAAGTTATCAATATTTACTCATTGTTTGACCTATAGGATTGAAGTTATCAATATTTACTCATTGTTTGACCTATAGGATTGAAGTTATCAATATTTACTCATTGTTTGACCTATAGGACTGAAGTTATCAATATTTACTCATTGTTTGACCTATAGGACTGAAGTTATCAATATTTACTCATTGTTTGACCTATAGGATTGAAGTTATCAATATTTACTCATTGTTTGACCTATAGGACTGAAGTTATCAATATTTACTCATTGTTTGACCTATAGGATTGAAGTTATCAATATTTACTCATTGTTTGACCTATAGGACTGAAGTTATCAATATTTACTCATTGTTTGACCTATAGGACTGGAATTTCCATCACTTTCTTCTCTATTCTACATTGTATGGCAACGTTAACTACTGTAAATGTTACATGGAAATAAAAATATATTATTGTTATAGAAAAGTGACACGGTTTCCGGTATAAAACTACTGTATTAGTATTGCCGATATGACACATTCCAGAAATAAACATTACACACACACATACATTGATCATACATAATTCCAAATTTAATCCTTACCAGTAATCCAAGGCCACTAAGGTTAAGTCCACTAAGTCTCTAGTCCCACTGATCTGTGGCCTGTAGTCACTGTGCCTACACCTACTTATACACGATGAGGTAGAGTGGGATTCGGGGGTTTCATTCAGATTTCATGAACCTTTTCTAAGGTATAACACCTTTTTCATTCATAGTGTTTTTGGAGGCATATAACACCAAGGAATACTGTTATACCTTTAACTTCAGGCTGTGTGGAAATAAAGAGTGGGGAAATGCTTTTATTTTTAGGGAAGATGCCTGTAACGTGTTTGTGTGGTACAGAAATATTTCAGTCACTTTGCATGCATCATCTCATTGGCTTTATCTCATCACTATCAGAATCGGACACTTTCTAAGAAAAACACTGTCATGATGACATTAATGATAAAACCCTTACGATCTAATATTGATTATGATCACTGCTGATAATTGTTATACATGTCAGAGGTATATAAATACTGAAACACGCATGTAAACATGTCCCCCTTTGATTACATTCGCCATATGTGATGAGGTAAAGTGGTTTTCTTGATTGGTGTCGCCACAGTGTGTAGTACTAGTAGCTAGATGGGTCAGATTTTCATAAAATGTACAATTCGCCTTCACCAATCCTCCCAATTAACCCACATTTAAGACAAAAATGAGCTTTAAAATGCAGTTTAACATAACAGAACTGATACTTTAAATCAATGCGATCCCAAATATACTCAGATGTACTGGGTATTCTTCATTTTTCAGCCAAATTTAGCAGAATTTCCTAAATGTGTAGAGCTGCCAATTGTACATTTTCTGAAAATCTGACCCATATCAGTAGACTGGTGGACTCAAGGAGGCTCAAAGCCTCCCGACTCTAAATCATTGGGAGGTTATCAATAATCACACGATTTTAATTGAAGGATTTGAGAGAAGGTAGCACAGGTCTATTCATGTCATATTCATATTTATGTTTACATAATAAGGGATTTGCAAATTTAAACAAATCATGAACGTTTCATTTGCATTAATTAATTGATGTACTAAGTCGCCCTTATGAGATATACATTGTTTCTGATACATACATACATTAGTCTTAATTTAAAACACAATATTATAGGAGATAGAGAAATGTTATTATGTCTTGTCCCTTATATAATTATAATAATTATATTGAATTTTTATTCACGTTTTTATAATACAGTTACATGGAATAGGACAAGAAATTCTGCTGTGCAGTTCTTCCATTTTGCCCTCACAATTATCCAACCTTCACTAATTAATTGCTAATTATCTTAATCTCTTTCCATCAGCTTCATTATTAATCATGTTTTTACCTACGCAGACTGTATTATTATGTATTTTAGACTATGTGTCAGGGCATCAAAAATCACAAAAAAAGGGGTTGCATGATATTTTTCTATAAATCATGAGAAAGTAAGTGTGGGGAGGGATGGCAGTTGAATCGCTGTCATTGGATGACCGATGCATCTGCTATCTCTCCTTCACTAAAGAAGACACCAGGATGGAGTTGTCTGATTTATATTAGTAATGTATGAAACCGTAGTATAGAAACTGTATAAAGCCTTAATGGTGTAAATTGGTAAAAGAAGTAAAAGATTAAGTTGAAAGTTAGTTATAAATGATAATAGTATATGGGATTGAAATTTTTGTCGGCGATTGAAATGTATCACATCATGTGAAATCTTGTCGAATAAACATTTTTTTTAAAAAAAAAATCATAATCAGAAATGACGGATGTAGATATTGGCTGTTTATCCGTTTGAAAGCTCTCCTGGGAATTGTTCCTCTCTAGGGTCCTAATAACAATATGTGGGACGGATCTTCAAAAATTGTACAGTCGGCAGATTACACATTTAGTAAATTTTGATAAATTAGAAAATGAAAAATGGGCAATACTGGGTATATCTGAATATATTTGATATTGCCTCGATTCAAACAATCTATTGGGCTATGTTGAACCAAGTTTTAAACTTTATTGTTGTCTTAAATGTTAGTTATTTGCGACAATTGGAGAAATACTCCTCCATAGGCAATATGCATGTCCGCCATCTTGGACCTTGATTCGCATGGAATTATGGGAGGTTTATATTCATTGGCAAGGCAATATGCATGTCCGCCATCTTGGACCGACGGAAAGCAATGTTTCTTGAGATAAAACAATGTTGATTTCAAAGGGAAACAGTGTTTTTCGAGATAAAACAGTTTTTTATTCTGAGAAACATTGTTTATTGAATTATTACCCAAACGGCTTGCCATACACGTCTGTGCCTCATGTCTGTATAAGGGAAAACAACACATCTCCCTGGACACCACTAATCACTGCCAAGTGCCACCTAGTGGTGATTACACAAATTACCGTACGGGGGCAGCACTATTGTGCTGAGTAGGACCTCTAGGAGGCTGTATATGAACTACTTATACTGACTGATGTAACGTATTGGGTCAGACTCTTAGAAAATGCACAATCTACACTTCTGCAAATCTCTCAAATTCTGCTAAATTAGAGTGAAAAATGATACATACTGAGTATATCTGTATATGTATAATTTGTATGGTCTTGATGAATAGATTGTAAACCTTATATCTTAATTATAGGTAGTTTGCCTATCTTATTGTGTTGACTATGACCTGGTACAGCACAACAGACCTCTATGTTGTGGTTTAACTAGAGGAAGACCACCGTGAGGTGGCAAACAGTCCTGCCAAACAATCTGCCAAACAGTTAGTCCTGCCAAACAATCTGCAGATGTTCTGCTGTAGCCATAGAGTTGAACTTTAACAACAAACTCGGAGTTAGATAAGCACAAGTTGATATTACTTCATAATAAAATACCTTTCTAGGGGGTAATATGGAATGCCAGAGGGTACTAAGATAGAACTAAATGAGTGATGATACATTGTTTATTCTATTTCATAACTTGTAATAAGTGACGTAGTTGTAGAAGGTCAGTTTGGAAGAACTTATTTCTATGTAGAAACCTTTATCGTTATTTGTATATCAAATGGAAATAAAGTTTCTTATATATATAACTTTTGAGTGGGTTGATGACAGGTAATGAATACTAAGATAGAAGTAAACATGAGCGGCATATGCGACAACGTATTCACAAAACGTAAGTGGCTTTTGGCGAATGTCTTTCACAAGTGCCAAAGCCATGCATGAAAGCCATGCACCAAAAGCCACAAGTGTTTTGCGAACGCATTGTCGCATATATGCAGCTCAAGTTTAGTTCTATTTTTATGCCATGACACATATTTTAGCGTTGTTTTATCATTATTTACCTTTAATTAGTGTCTCGCAACCCTCCAACTCACCAAAAGCAGACGCCTACAACATTGCGTCATGAAATAAGCGCCATAGATTGGCGCAACTTCAATTGGGTGCAGTCGAAAAGCAGATTCCACTAGTGAAATCTACGCATGCATATGCAATGGTCTGGCCATGTTTTCATGGCTACGCCCACCTATCATGGCATAAAGCATTGGTGCTCATACCACATAAACCTGTACAAAGGGCCATTTATCACCCTATAACCAGAATAGAGGACGTAAGGGCAATGAATGGGGCCAGTGTAGTGGCAATATTGCCATTCATTTCCATCAGTTTTCACTATTTTCTGCCACATACACCAGGAAAAGTATATCAAATACCAAATAACCCTCGGGTGATTCAAAGTTCCATATCACACGTGGGCAGCATGTTTTTTCACTACGCCCACTAACAGCAATCACTACGCTTTGGGGTCAGATTTTCAGAAAATGCACAATTTAAAATTCTACACACCTCTCAAATTCTGCTACATTAGAGTAAAAAAATGATAAATACTGAGTATATCTGAGTGTATTCTGTATTGTATTGATTCAATAAATCAGTCTGGTTATGTTGATCTGTATTTTGAATCTGATTCCTGTCTGAAATTTGGGTTATTTGAGAGGATTGGTGAAAGCCAATTGTACATTTTCCGAAGACTTGACTCATGCATGTAATATGGACATCCAGGAGCTTCATGGAGCCATTTATTCTATGTATTTTATCAGCACAACTTGTGGTAGCGTCCATTGCTATGACTATTTCATAATGTAAGATTGGATGTCCAGCGAGAATGACCACACGGCTCAGTGTAGAGTCCAGTACTTGAGTGGTTTCCACCTTGCCCTGGAGTGACCCAATATCCTCCTCCACTCCCACCCACGCAAGCAGGTCAGTACACGATATGTGATGTGTTACAGGAAAATAAGTCAGGTATAAGTAGGAAAAAACAGATTTTGAGATATCATCATATTTGAAAAGATGAGATCAAGGCGATGCTAATGATGGTAAACATGAAGGACTTCAATAATATTGCACTTATTCCTTTCCCATCCATACAACTCATGCTAAAGAGTGAGCACAGGTCCTCAGACCAGGGGCGTCGGAACCAGGGAGGACAGGGGGGACATGCCCCATCCCCCCCCCCCCCCCCCAAAAAAAAAAAAAAAAATCTAAGGCATAAGAAAAGGTCAAACCCAATACTAAAAAGGTCTAAGGCCAGAGGATTTATCCGAATTAGTCCAACCTGTTTTGTAATTTTGGGTCTTTAATCATAGTCAAATGTCTATCCATATCCCAATCTTTTCTGTTAAACATAAAAGGCCACCCTGTATTATGTCTTCAGAGACTGGTTGAGGCAGTTGAGCTGGATGTCTTGCTGGACGGTTCATGTTGGGCGGTGAACAGAAGTAATGCAGTAGAAAAGTGTACACTTGTGGAGGGCCTCCACAGCCTGGCCTCTGCGCATGCGCGGAATTTCATTATTCAAGTAGTGGTAATTCCTGCCACAGCACATAGGGGGCGGGCAAGGCAGAGGTGCAGAATTTCTCAGGGGGGGAGGAAGGTGAAAAGGTAGTAATTATGATTGTTATTTTTCATGTGTGACATTCATGAACAGGCTATGAATAATTATTGTAGTTGGATATTAGTGACATGGGCCAGATTTTCAGAAAATGTACAATTGGCAATTCTACACATTTAGTAAATTCTGCTAAATTAAGCTGCAATCTGGTCAATACTAGGTAGATTCGGGTATATTTGGCATTGCATTGATTCTAGCAATCTGTTTGGTTAGGTTGAACTGTATTTTGAACTTTATTTTCGTCTGAAATTTGGGTTATTTGAGAAGATTGTTGAAAATGAATTGTACATTTACTGAAAATCTGATCCACATAGTTATAGAGTCATAATGGGGGGAAAAGTCATATTTTCTTTGATACCACGGGTCTTCCAAATATGCCAAAGGTACAACAACTTTTTCCCAACGTTTGTTTTTTTATTCAGGCAATCTGGCAATAATCTCTTATTTGTTATCTTCGAAATCCTTGCACTGAATCTGTGTATACTTGTATATATATGTTCCTCACAAGAGTAGAATGCCCCCTTTGAAAACTGTAGATCTATAAGCTAGGGGCGGGTGAGAAACCCCGTGGAGGGGATTACCTGTATTACCTAGTTTAAATAAAATCTTTTAAAAAAAAAAAGAAAAAAAAAAAGACAACAGTTACACTCTCACAAATCAATTGCGATTTTCGTTATGTCCTGAAGATGCAATTCTATTACATATTATCAGTTGCAGGGAAGAGTTTTAGATAACATAATTTCCTAACTGAATTAAACTTATCTTCTATAATATAAAACGAGACATTTTATACGATTATAAGTGATGTGTTTTAGGAAAATGAGTCATAAGTCGCAAAAAATAGATTTTGAGGTACCATTATATTTGAAAAGATGAGATGAAGCTGTTTCCGATGGTAGTAAACAGTCTTATAATCCAATAAGTATTTCTAGATTTTAAGTTTGAAATTTTCGTTTTTGAAAAAAAATTCCAATATTTCTAGGGGTCAATAAACAGTAAATTAACTAAATGTAGTCCATATGAGGACCTTTAAAACGAAAGGATATATTATATTGATTGTCCTGAACTTTGACACATCAATTGATATAGCTATAAGTGATAAACCCTCCAAAAATTAGAACATTCCAATAATGTGATCTTGTGAAAAAAACACTTTGAAAAATATCAATTTTGCGACTTATGACTCATTTTCCTGAAACACATCACATAAAGGTTTACATGGTGAGGTTTTTTGAGTTTGTATGAGTTACTCGAATTATGAGATGAGATGGGTATGATGGTTCCTGGCTATTGTTGTGTAATCTATACTTTAAGGGGAGTCGGGTGAGATTGGTTGGTTATACAAACTTTACAATTGATAAATGTGTAATATCCTGAGGATATGGGTCTTTTTACTTTCATATTGCTACAGATATCATAGCCTGGATGAGTCCATATTGTCTCATCTATCCAATATAACTCCAGCTTTTATAGTTGGGATCTGATACAGTAGTAGACATACGCGTGGTATTACATACAATTTTGACAATATATTGTCCTAATGCCTTGGCCTGCGCATTTTGGCGGTATTAAGGATGCACCCCAACTAAGGGTATTTGAAAAATCACACTCATGAGATGAGATAAGACGAGGCCCTGATTTCACTAACCCTCACTGCCATGAATAATAATATGTGATGTGTTTCAGGAAAATGAGTCATAAGTCGCATAAAAAAAAATGTTGAGATACTATTAGATTTGAAAAGATGATATCAAGCCAATTCCAATGATAATAAACAGTCTAATAAAATAATAAGTATTTCTAGATTTAAGTTTGATAATTTCGTTTTTGAAAAAAAAAGTTTCCAATATTTCTGGGGGTCACTAAACAGTAAAGTAACAAAATGTAGTCCGTATGAGGGCCTTTAAAATGAAAGGATATATTACATAGATTGTCCTGACATTTGATACATCGATTGACATAACTATAAGTGACAAACTCTCCAAAAATCAGAACATTCCAATAATGTGATCTTGTGAAAAAAACACTTTGAAAATATCAATTTTGCGACTTATGACTCATTTTCTTGAAACACATCACAATTATGACTCCACTTGGATGTCGTCATGGCATTAAGCAACCATCACTCACTCACTCCCAAGCATAACAGGATTCTGAGCAGGCGGTTCTGTGGAAAAGCACTTGACAAATATCATTGTTTTGCGACTAGTGACATCACAAATGTAAAGGAAATATTGAGCTTTGGCCCTGGCCCTGGCCCTGGCCCTGGCCCTGGCCCTGGCCCTGCCATAGATCTGTATATGGATCAGATTTTCAGAAATTGTACAATCACCATGCAATCCTCTCAAATAACTGAAATTTCAGACGAAAAAAAAGTTCAAAATACAGTTCAACCTAACCAAACAGATTGCTAGAATCAATGCAATGCCAAATATACTGTAATTTACCTAGTATTGACCACATTTCAGCTTAATTAAGCAGAATTTACTAAATGTGTAAAGCTGCTAATTCTACATTTTCTGAAAATCTGACTCATATCATGGACTGAATGAGTGGGAGACACAAGGCTTATTGTGCAATACATCAGACAGACATTAACCAGTCAATGGTCAGTCAATGGTCAGTGAGAGAGATTACACAAGTGGACCTGTGTCCGGAGTCTAGGGTGGGGGGAGGTGCAGGATCTTCCTTCTCACGCACAATCAGTCACATGGGATCTGCCACAGAAAAATGAGTCGCAAAATTGGTATTTTTCAAAGTGATTTATTCACAAGATCTGTTTGTGGGGATGTTTTCAATTTTGGGGTGCTTAACGCTTTCCGTGATATGAATACATGAATCAAGTTTCAAGACAGTGTATTAAATATATCCATGCATTTCTAAGGTTATCCTGTAAAGTATATCCAACTACTTTACTAGTAAATGTCAACCCAGAAATAGTGCAAACTTATTTTTCAAAACTAAAAATGTCAAACGTAAAACATATACTCTGCTATACCATTGGGTATTGAGTCGTAGAGACATTTATAATATCAAGTAGCCTTCAATTCAAGGCAACACTTCAAGGGGGACCCAACTACATGCAGAGGATTGGGAGAGTGAAGAAGAGGGGTGGGAGAGGGTGGGGGTATTGGAGATGGGGAGGGGAGAAAGAGGGTGTAGGAGGGTGAGGCAAAGGGAGAGGGTGGGTAAATAGAAGAGGGAGAGGGGGAGGGAAAGAAGAGGGTCAGGGAAAAGAGGAGGGGAGGGATAGGATGTATGGGAAGGGAGAGTGGGACGGGAGAGAAAGCAAGCAGGGGGAGCATTAGGAAGAGGGGGTATTGGAGATGGGGGTGGGAGAAAAAAATAGGTATGAGAGACAGAGAAGAGGAGGAGGGAAAAGAGGGAGAGGCAGAAGTGTGGGGAGAGAGAGGGACTGTCCGGAGGACGGGTACTTTGCTAGTTATTAATAAGAATAAGAAAGTTATAACATCGTCAAAGTTAAGATTACAGTTTCTGCTATTTATTACATACGTGTGCGATTTCACGGGTGCCATTCGGGGGTGCTATTCGAAATGTCAAATAGCACACATGTGCTATTTGAGCGGGGCATTAACACGTGACAAATATGACGCAATTTCATTGGTTTGCCGACGTTGTGCACTTGGTGACGTTGCGCTCTGCTGTGTAGCGCTGCCTTGCACGTTTCGAAAGTTTTCAAGCTAAGTTCCGATAATTTGGCAAGAAATACAGCAACAATAAGGTAAATATAACAAATAAATCGATAAATAGGTATGTAATAAATATCTAATAGCCCACTCTTCGATGTCAAATCGATCTCGACGTCGGGTCAAATGTGACCCTCCGTCTCGATCGATTTGACATCTCCATCGGGCTATTAAATATATAAATAAACGGCTATAGATATAGGCAGATCCAAGAGCCAGCCTCAACCCCCCCCCCCCCCCTTCCCACCCCTACCCCCGCCAGCAGGCAGGTAGATACTAGCATCTATACATGGAGACTGAGTGAATTATATATGAGCAGAACATGTTAGTGCGCACCCTAGGGACAGCCACCCACACTAAACATGGGTCAGAGTTTCTGAAAATGTACAATTGGCAGCTCTACACATTCAATAAATTCTGCTAAATTAGGCGGCAATTTGGTCAATACTACGTAAATTCGAATACATTCGGCATTGCATTGATTCTAGCAATCTGTTTGGTTAGGTTGAACTGTGTTTTGAACCTGATTTCGTCTTAAATTTGGGTTATTTGACGGGATGGTGAAAGTGAATTATACATATTCTGGCGATTTGACCCACGTACACAATGGCTGGCAGTCTACAGTTTACATAGGAAGCCATGTAGACAATGTGGCTTTGGTTATTGGCAAACATATTTGATGTAACATTTCATTGTCATAACAGGTTCTAATCTTACTTACCATTCTACTGTTACAGCGTATCCAATAGGGGAGTTGTATAGCCGCCATTTTGAATCTTGATTCGCATGGAGTTATGGGAGTAATGGTACAGTACAAAATCTATAGAAAACATGTTATGTTCAGCATGGGATATTTATCAATGTTCTAATGTCAATATCCATGTGTTATACATGTTTCCATAACACTTGACTTCATCTTTCCCATCATGCATTTGGTGTTCATAGATCATCTATACAAGCTGGGATATTGGTGAAAACAACTTTGCAATTTTTGATAAAGATGTTGCCAAATATTTGTGATGTGTTTCAGGAAAATGAGTCATAAGTCGCAAAAATTCGATTTTGAGATATCATTCTATTTGAAAAGAGGAGATCAAGCCGATTCCAATGATAGTAAACAGTCTAATAATCAAATAAGTATTTCTAGATTTAAAGTTTGATATTTTCGTTTTTGAAAAAAAAAGTTTCCAATATTTCTTGGGGTCAATAAACAGTAAAGTAACCAAATATACTCCATATGAGGACCTTTAAAACGTAGAGATATATTACATAGATTATCCTGAAATTTGATACATCGATTGATATAACTATAAGTGATGGACTCTGAAAGAATCAGAACATTCCAATAATGTGATCTTGTGAAAAAATCACTTTGAAAAATACCGATTTTGCGACTTATGACTCATTTTCCTGAAACACATCACATTTGTATGTCAGACTTGAACTGAATCCGTCCCAGCATGCACTGTGACAGACATGCGCAGTGAGACATGCAACTCCTCTATTGTTTCAATACAGATGCAGGAGGGCTATTAATAGAATCCACAGGTTATAACTCACGAAACATCACGTTCTCCTACTATTTCATTTCTTTAAAATGTGATCCGTTTTAGGAAAATAAGTCATAAGTTGCAGAATATGGATTTTGAGATATCACCATATTCAAAAAGAGGAGATCAAGCTGATTCCAATGATAGTAAACACTAGGACATTTAAGAAGTAGTTCTATATCTTATGCTTGATATTTTATTTTTTGGAAAAAATAGTTTGCAATGTTTCTGGATGGGTAATTATCAGTAAAGTAACTAAATATACTCAATACAAATGTCTTCAAAACGCAAGGATATATTTAATAAAATGTCCCGAAATTTGTCACATGGATTCATATGTCTCAGAGAGCTAAACCCTCTAAATATCAGAACATTTCAATAAAGAGATCTTGTGAATAAAACACTTTAAAAAAATATCAATTTTGCGACTTATGACTCATTTTCCTGGAACACATCACAAATATGGGTGAGGGGGATAGAAAATACAGCTTTTTGTTTTCTCAGCTATTTATAGCTGAGAAAACAAATGGGTCACTATGAAATGTGCCAATCACTGATACTGCATCTACATCTTGATAACTTGGTTAACTGTCTGTGAGGTGTTTAAGCTTAGATGTGACATCAGGCGAGGATGCCATATCTAATCCTTTCAATCAGTCATAGATTTCACACCTAGATGTTATTGAAGGCTGATTGACAGCCTTTCTAGGTTTAGCCAAGGGAGTTGATTGGCTGTTAGTTAGATGCTTCTCCAACCATGATAGAAGGCCCTCCCACCTCCCACACCATCCCTCTGCTCCCCCCCCCCCCCCCTCACCTGCCTCAGGTGCTCAAATGGACACTGCCAAACACATTTTCTAAATTTTAAAAGTAAGTTACCAACTATTTAGCCTAGCCTAGCCTAGCTTACTACTTTTTATACGACCAACTCTTTTTTTTTACGACAAACTTTTTTTTATGACTAACTTTTTTTAACAATTTTTTTCGACCAACTTTTTACGACCAACTTTTTTTTACGACCAACTATTTTTTAGACAATTTTTTTTCGACCAATTTTTCTCCAACCAACTTTTTTCTCCGACCAACTTTTTTTAACGACAATTTTTTACGACCAACTATTTTTTAACGACAATTTTATTTCGACCAACTTTTTACAACAAACTTTTTTTACGACAAACTTTTTTTTACCAACTTTTTTTAACGACAATTTTTTTCCGACCAACTTTTTTTAACGACAAACTTTTTTTTAACGACAAACTTTTTGGGAATGACCAACTTTTTTTAACAACCAACTTTTTTTAACGACAATTTTTCCGACCAACTTTTTTTTTAACAACCAACTTTTTTAAAACGACAATTTTTTTCCGACCAACTATTTTTCAACGATAATTTTTTTCAACCAACTTTTTTTACAACCAACTACAATGAGGTTGTCCAGCATTCTAAATAGACAGGTGTCTAGGTAGGTCTTCTGCCTGACATCGGACATAAGTAATTGAGGCTGAGAAATCGTTTCCATTGGAAACGCCAGGTATATAAATTAAGTTAACACTAATTGTAATATTAAATAGATAAACCAAACTTAACTTGATAATTTCTTAACTTAGTACTTGTTCAACAAGAACTCTTGCTCGGAGTCATTTTATAAATGTTTATCGCTGTTAATGGCATGAATATGGGTCTGATTTCCAGAAAATGTACAATTCACCTTCACCAATTTTCTCAAATAACCCACATTTAATACAAAAGTGAGCTTCAAAATGCAGTTTAACATACGAGAACGGATGCTTTAAGTCAATGCAATACCAACTATACTCAGATATACCAGGTATTCATCATTTTCATCAGAATTTACTGAATGCGTGGAGCTGCCAATTGTACATTTTCTGAAAATCAGACCCATATACGTATCAAACTATATTTAATGCCTAAGCAAATATAGAAGTATCTATTAGATCTAAATATGATTTGAATTGCTTTGATAAAAGAAATGTCATTCATATCGAGTTGAATTTTAAATCTCAATACCTTCCTTAAATCTGGCTCTGTTGTAAGGATATTTGGTGCAGACAAATTTTACATTTTCTCTATCTCTATCTCTAACTATCTTACCTGTAAATTTAGTCAAGGCTGTAAACTCTGGAAGGGTTCTCTATAATATCTCTGTCTGCTAATTATAAATCAGGGTCAAGTCGATATCTTCGATATCTTGAAACGTACTACTTATGTAGAATTGTGTATCGAAATAAAAATATGTTTAAAAAAGTCTTCAGAAAATGTACAATTGGCCTTCACCGATCCCCTCAAATAACCCAAATTTAAGACGAAAATCAGGTTCAAAATACAGTTCAACATAACCAGACAGATTTATTGAATGAATACAATACAGAATACACTCAGATATACTAAGTACTTATCATTTTCCACTCTGATTAAGCAGAATCTAGAGTGAAAATTGATAAATACAATCCATCTATCGATTTATGCAAATCCTATATCAATTAATGGTGCAACACCTCGCCCTTGTGCTGAGCATATTTTCATGCCTACGCCTCTCCCTCATAAAATGTACCTGAAACTAAACTCCATCAAAACTAGGAAATAATTAATCCTGGAAACTGTTTCTTAGCTTACACGCCGGAAAACAAGACCAGTAATGAGTAGTGGTCACGTCACTAAAATATGGACACTTGGAATTTAAAACTCTCCAAAATGTGTATCATGAGTTAAATTATGAACACATTTTGGTTTGTTTTCTTGCACACGGTTTTAACTGTTCTTCTCAGGCTGGGACTGAATGTCACATCAGGATTTATATATCCAGGTTATGGGTGAAGTCGCCAGAAAATGTACAATTGGCATTTTTCAATCCTCGTAAATAACGGAAATTTGAGACAAAAGTCAGGTTCAAAATACAGTTCAACATAACCAGACATATTTATTGAATGAATACAATACAGAATACACTCAGATATACTCAGTGTTTATCATTTTTCACTCTAATTTAGCAGAATTTGAGAGATGTGTGAAATTGTAGATTGTGCATTTTCTGAACATCTGAACCATATAGACTTTCTTGAAATATTCATAAGACCGCATGAAAACATTGGCTTTCTTGATAGTTTTTTTTCGTGTCTGCGTAAATGTATAATGGCCTGAAATGTAAATTTAAAAAATCATTTTCTTAATCTGTTATTTTCTCACTTTACCTTACAATCCTTGAGATATATCATAAATTAAGAACAGAAACAGTTTTTTCTAAAAGCAGTTTTCTCAGGGTTATTCCACCCAAATTCTACCAAATTCCACTCAAATTCTACCAAATTCCACCCAAATTCTGCCAAATTTCACCCAAATTCCACCCAAACCACTTCTGCAACATGTACACCGCCCGGTGGCTCCACCCGTGTAAAAAGTCTGCACTATTTACGTGAAGCTGCGCACGCACCATGACCAGTAATTTCCCTCACGTAGCGCCGCCTGGAGGGAAATGGATGTAATGAGCGCGAGGATAAAATACTTTAATAACTTGGTGTAAAAACTTATTGCAACTCCAGTAGTCGGGAGGTGCGTAAATATTGAGTTGCATATATTAAGCTTTTAGCCAAGGCTAGAATCATTTCCTGGTGAAAATCGTATTTGCGATGTTTTATAAAAGAATGAGTCAGCAAAAAAGATATTGTTCAAAGTGTTTTCCTCACAAGATGTCTTTGTGGGAATGTTTTCAATTTTCGGGTGCTTTACACCCTTTGTAGCATGAATTACATTCACAAAATTTGAAGGCAGTGCATTAAATATATCTATGTATTTCTAAGCCAATGCCAATAGGGGATTTGCATAGTCGCCATTTTGAATCTTGATTTGCATGGAATTATGGGACTAATGGTTCAGTCTAAAATCTATAGAAAAGATGCCATGTTCAGCATGGACTATTTATCAATTCTCTAATGCCAATATCCATGTGTTATACATGTTCCCATGACACAAGTCCCCATCTTTCCCATCATGCATTTGCTTTTCATATATTATTTATACAAGCTATGATATTGGTAAAAACATTCTTGCAATTTTCGATGAAAATGTTGCCAAATATTTGTATGTCAGAGATATTTCATCAGAATCCATCCCAGAATGCACTGTGAAATACATGCGCAGTGGCACATACAAATCACCTATTCGCCTTCACTACTTCTCTCAAATAACTCACAATTAAGACAAAAATTCGCTTCAAAATGCAGTTTAACATAGCAAAACAGATATTATAAATCAACGCGACACCAAATATAGTCAGATATACCCGGTCAGATATATAGCCTAATTTAGCAAAATGTCCTAAATTTGTTGAGTTGCCAATTGTGCATTTTCCGAAAATCTGATAATATATCCAAGAGTGAGTGAGTGAGATTGGTTGCTTTACGCCCTTATCAACACATTTAATATGGTTATATCAAGGGCGGGAGAGCTGAAAGGGAGGCACTTTATGGTCATACCCAGGAAATAGAGATAGAGAAGAAGGGATAGAGAGAGACAGAAAGGCACTTTATGGTCATACCGAGGACCATTATATCCCAGAGAAAGCTTTCAAGTGAAACAATGCAATGAGTGGTTAACAATGTGAAACGACCTGTGCCTATTTTAACCTGTGCCCTAATGTTGTGTACATCTGTGGTTTTCACAAGTTGAATCTGTTGCTGATACAGAGACTGCCATTAGAGCAGCATGCAATACTACATGGATGCAACACTAGAATTATGTACCAGGTCGCAAAATCAATACTTTTCAAAGTGATTTATTCATAAGAAACCTTGGTCACAAACCACCTATTGTGACTTGTAATTTTTCTTATGTGATGCGTCACCAATAAGTTAATCATGTATCACAAAAAGTAGATTTTGTGATATTATAGTTGTAAAGATGAGATCAAGGTGATTCCAATGATAGTAAACATTAACACAACTGATAAGTACTTTTATATAATTATATGCATGAACAAAAATCTTTACTCCACGATGAAAGGAGGATTAACCACACCTTCTATGTGTGGGAATGTAATCCTACTGTTTAGTCCCTGTTTGTTTGGCTAGCTGAGACAGTTATACACATACAGACCAGTTGTATTAGTGTTGGACTTCCCTTTCCGGCCGACCGCTTACATCTGAAACGAAAATACAAAACAATATTTACTACCGTAAATGGCAAAATCATGGCTTTCCACTGGTGCATTTTGCTTCGAAATCATTTCTAAATTGTTGTTAATGATAGTAACAGCCCAACAAAAGGGGACTAAAGCCATTAGGTCCTGAGGTTATGGTCATTAATTTTGTCTAAGGCTCCCAGGAACCAAGCCTCGGCGAAGCCCGGGAGCCTTAGACAAAATTCCCGGCCATAACCTCAGGATCTAACCGCCTAGATCATATTTCCAATCCGTTGACTGTTGATAAATAATATTTTTTGACTTGTATTCCTATATCATCGTGGAGTAAAAATAGACCCCCAACTCATAGGTATTATTAGCAATAGGATTGCATTGGTCGTCATCAAATCTTTTCATGTAACAGCACTTGTCCTATCAGGCTTGTGCTGCCATGGAAAAGATCTGACTCTGACCCATCCAATCCTATTGCTAATAATACCTACTAATGAGGTTCTATCATAATACATTATCTCTGAAACAATACAATATATAGAAGTTGACACATGATTTCTTAGTCCCTTTAAGAAGAGAGAAAAGGGGGGACTTTTGACTTCAAACCTTTGCCACCATTTGCGACCAACCAAGGCCAAATATACAGCTGTATTGTATTGCGCTGCCTCTGTTCCATGTGTAGCAGCTGTTGTTTTGCTTAGAAGGAAGGAATAGCTGGTTATACTGGCCCTGTTTCCCTATGTTTGATTGCAAAGAGTAGCTCGCTGGGCAAAGGTCCTTGTCATTAATAGAAGTAACAAATCTCCAACTTTTCCCTCTTCTTAAAGACACTAAGAAATGACGTGTCAACTACTTATCAAACAGACTATAGTGAGTACCAGGCTTTAGGTTGTATTTCACTGTCCAAGGCAATTGTTGCTGAAGGGATGGAGGCAAAAACTAAATCCCCTGTAGAATTAAATTCTCATGAGTGCTGCTATTGAATCGTTGCCAGGCATTAGAGATGCAATACGTTGGGATCCCATAGTCAGCACATTGATTTCTCACACAGTAAAAACTTAATCCAGCTTTTATTTTGATGACTTAGCGGGAGCTTAGAGGCATTATATATGCATGATAGATTGCTAGCGTCCCCCGGGGTTTGTGGGTCTGGTTGTATGAAATAGTACACTCAGGAGATCTACCCGTTTAGCAAATTTTGTTAAATTAGGCTGAAATAATTATGATCAACACTAGGTATATCTTAGTGTTTTCCATATTGCTTTGGTAAACATGTTGCTTGGGTTATATTGACCTGAATTTTGAACCTTTTTTGTCTAAGACCTGGCATTTCAAAGCTAAGGCCTTGTCCTAGGACTAGTGCAGCGAAGGTGTGGCAATAGGGACATTTGGCAACCACAAGGCACCAAAACAACACTAACGCATCCATTAACTATTTGTACATTACTACTGTTGTGGGGATACCTTGAGAGGCGCTAGGCTGAGGGCATCTGCATTACAGGCCTCTCGATATGCCCCAACAGCGGAAGTAATGTACATATAGTAGGGACATTTAGCAACCCCTACGCTAACGCTAACGCTAACGCTAACGTAAATGTATCTTTTGTGAGGACTACGTCACCACTAGGTATGCTATTCTTAGCTTGCTACCTGAGATACGGACGTCAATTACGCTAAGAGGTGTGTCAATACGTTCCCAACGTATGTCTATTTCACGCTAAAATAATGGACAATTATCATTTCATTTTTATGTACAAATGAGCGGGAGGTGTTTTTCTTTGTATACAGGTGTAAAACACTACTCACATTCATGAAATTGTGTGTTTTTTTGCCCTCTGAAAACACCTCTCCACCACTAAAACTGATAGAATTCTGCCATTACATACGGCCCACCCTATCGTGAGAAACTAGCGTTTACGTTAGCGTTAGCGTTAGCGTTGTGGTTGCTAAATGTCCCTAGTAACAAAATCACCACCACCAAAATGTTAGTGGATGCGTTAGTGTTGTATTGGTGCATTGTGGTTGCTAAATCTCCCTATTATTGCGCCTGCTGCCCACAAGCAGCCCCATGCCCTGTGGGTCGCAGCCTCTTTCTGTCTAAAGAGTCATATATAGGTCATATAGTGGTCATATATTGGTCTTATAAGGTAGTATTAGGTGATCTTCACCTGAATTATGTTGATATGTTGCTTGCAAGTGGAGATGTGCTCCCCAGTGGACGCAACCCAATTCACAAATATGCACAATTTTTTGTGCATCCCACATTAGTTGATTGGAGATGCAATATTGTGTCTCCCTTTATGTAATGCAGCCCATGCATCTCAAAGCGATTGCGCCTACTGCACACAAACAGCCCCATGCCCCTCGGGTCACAGCCTTTTTCTGTCTAAAGAGACATGCAGATGGGTCAGGTCATCAGAAAATGTACAGTTGGCCTTTACTAATCCTCTCAAATAACCCACATTTCAGACAAAATATCAAGTTCAGAATACAATTCAATATAACCTAACGATTTTTCGGTCTAGTGTAGCAGAATTTACTAAATGTGTTGATCTGCCAATTGTACATTTTCTGAAAATCTGACCCAGACTGGTCTACAGTGAGTTTTACTGGATTTACTACAACCGTACCATTTGTGTTCTCACCAGGGATCCCTGAGGGCTTGTGATCATATGGTTGCCAACTGTTTGTCTAATATCATCTAAAATATTAATTTATAAATGCATGTTGGTGATTTCATATATTTTCTGACAAGTTGAGAGCAAATTGAATTCTTTTCTTTAAATTAGCTCTATCATAAGCTAATATGAATGTTTAAATGTTACATACTTTCACCCTGTTCTCTGGTTCTAATGGATATTGTCTTACATTTGACCTTCAGGCGGAAACATGAGCAGTAAGTATGACCTTGAAGTTAAGAGCACAGTTAAGAGCACAGTTATATGTATAGTAGCCACACCTCTTTGTCCACACATGTGTCCTAGCAGACAGTCTAGTCATGATAGATTAGTTTAAACAGATGGTGAGTAGATGGAATACACCGAGTGGTTGTTCTGAAACAGTGTATCAGACACACAAGGAGTGTAAATGTGCGTATCATTGAGAGTGGCAAAGCCACAAGCAAAGCCACACTATTGTAGAACATCCATGAGTTTGGTATTCCATATAGATATCATGTTAAAATGACCATGTTAAAATGATGAACTTACCTTGTGCTACCCCTGACATTGTTTCCATCGATCTACAAGATTAACAAAGGCCTTCACCTCTCCATGATGCATGTCAGTTTTCAGAAACACATGTGCTTTCTGCAAACACAATGGAAGGTGTGGATCTATGTGTTGCAGACATCATAACAACCTTGTTGTGATATAAATACAGGTTACAATCATAACAATTATGAACAAATTTGATAAGATTTTCTTTGGTCATAATAAGAAAGAATGTGTTAGGAGACATCACGTAACATTGCATAACCTCACTATATTAATTAATAATTATCACCCATTTATTATTTTATTATCATATTTCTAAAATTGCTAATTAGCTTAATTACCCAGTACTGTGCAAGTCTATGTATTCAGGCTATGTGGGGAGATGACATAACAGGTCAACTGCCCCTTCTATACCTCACATCCTTTATGAAAATTATAGTTGTATTATAGATCTTGAACAGATCACTTGTGCTTCCGAGTTTCTACCATCCTAACAGAATCACATCTTAACAAATGCAGATGCTAATTTGCTAGATTTCTTTGGTCATAATAGCTGAGAATCCAGATGCAAGATCGTGGCGAGCATCTTCCTTAAAGACATTGGCTTCACCTAGGGTGAGGAAATAAGTCACTGGGAATGATGTTGTTTGTTGGGAGTTCTGCAGATGATTCCATGTATGAGTCTCTTTATTGCTCCATAGAATTGTTCTCAATGAGAGAAATACCATAGCGTCCCCAACCTGGGCGGTCCCTTGTGCCGTAATCCTCATAACAAGCACACACAAAATTTAATGTTTATTAGTATACTTCTGATGTGTTCTGGGAAAATAAGTCACAAGTCACAAAATGGATATTTCTCAACGTCTTTTATTCACAGGATCTCATTATTGGAATGTATTCAAATTTGGGCTGCTTATTAACGCTGTTTGTAGCATGAATAGATTTATCAAATTTCAAGAAAGTGTATTCAATATATTCAGGCATGCCAAAGGTCATCCTACCGAGTAGCTACTTTACTAGTAATTGTCCACCCAGGAATATTGCAAACCTTTTTCACCTTTTCAGCTTCATATCATATTTTCAAATATGGTCATATCTCAATATCCATTTTTTGAGACTTGTGACACATTTCCCTGAAACACATCATGATTTAGTCTTATACAAATGATTAACATTAATCTTACTCCAGCTTGATAATACCTGATCAAACAAGAATTGTTTTGATCATCTCATTTCCATCCTTCACTAACACATATCACCACTATTAACATTTATACAGGATCTTGAGTGTTTGTCAACTGATAGCCTGCTGAAATGTTCTTAATTTGTTCTCCACCAATGATATACTATGGGGTTTATAGTATACTAGCAAAGACCCGTCCTGCACGGTCCCTCTCTCTCCCTGCACCTCCCCTGTCCCCTTTTCCTTCTTCACTCACTCAAGTAAGAACGTTTATGAAGCCCTGTAGCAAAACAACTACACTAAGTCCCCCACAAATCTAGGTCAAATGACTTATATCTGACTTGGAAAAGAACTGCAATAAAATGATAAAATCTAGCGTTTTTTACTGACGATAGCTGAGACATGCAGCTTTAAACAACAAACATCACAAAATAGAAGGCCATTCACCTTGATATAATTATAGTGTGCGCTTATTCTGACAATGGTGGTATAAATATTGAGAAGATTATACCAGCGGTAGAAGCATACAATCAGTACAAGCCATGTAAGGGGCTTATCATGACTGGTTTATACTCCATGGAACATGCTGCTGTGTTATACCGAGGTCCGGTGATGTATTACTGGCCCCCATGGCCCTTATCATGGCCCTTCGCCCTGGCGGGGCCCTCGTTCACTGGTCTAACGTCTACTCTTTAGGATAACCTCAGATAGGCATAAATAGATTTGTGATGTGTTTCAGGAAAATGAGTCACAAGTCGCAAAACTGATATTTTTCAAAGTGTTTCTCTCACACGATCTCTTTATTGAAATGTTTTGATCTTTAGGGGGTCTAGCCCTTATAGTCATAGGCATCTATACAATAAATTTCAGGACATTGTATTAAATATATCCCTGCGTTTTGAAGGCCTTTAGATGGAGTATATTCAGTTACTTTACTGGTAATTACCCATCCAGAAACATTGCAAACTTTTTTTTTTTAAATAAAAGTATCAAACTTAAAAATATAGAATTACTTATTAGGTGTCCTAGTGTTTACCATCATTGGAATCACCTTGATCTCCTCTTTTCAAATATGGTGATATCTCAAAATCCATATTTTGCGATTTATTTTCCTAAAACGGATCACTTTTAATATACAGCTTTGACATTTGGTAGGTGTTTTCAGGTCAGATCATCAGAAAATGTACAATTGACCTTCAACAATCGTCTCAAATAAACCAAATTTAAGAAGAAAATTAGGTTCAAAATATAGTTTAACATAACCAAGCAGAATGCAATACTGAGTACACTCAGATATACTCAGTATTTATCATTTATCACTCTAATTTAACAATATTTAAGAGATGTGTAGAAATGTAGATTGTGCATTTTCTGGGAATCTTACCCTCATGCTCCTTGCAGCATGGAACTCTCCAAAATGAAGACATTTTGAGCAATGAATCTTGTGAATAAATCACTTTAAAAAATATTACTTTTGTGACTTGTGACTCATTTTCTATAACACATCACATCAGAATTCTAAAGATTAGAGACAGAATGGTTGCGATCCTCCCAAATAATGGGGCTTCCTGACCATGCTTATATCATTCAAAATGAATAGGAAAATATGGTTTCAATTACAACCCAGCACATCAGAAATCTGGCAAATCTGAAAAGGTTTATTATATCACTATACAGTGATTATTAACTGCAGTGGAACCTCTCTAATGAGACCACCCTTGGAACTGAACGATTTGTGGTCTCATAGCGAGGTGGTCTCATTAGAGCAGCAAATCTAAGAGGATGGTCAGGACTGGGTAAGACCATAAAGTGCCTTTCTGTCTCTTTTCTCTGTCTCTCTCTGCCTTCTTCTCTATCTCTATTTCCTGGGTATGATCATAAACTGCCTCCCTCTCAGCTCTCCCGCCCTTGATATAACCTTCAATGTGTTGATAAGGGCGTAAAGCAACCAATCTCACTCACTCACTCACTCACTCACTCTCAGCTCTCCCGCCCTTGATATAACCTTCAATGTGTTGATAAGGGCGTAAAGCAACCAATCTCACTCACTCACTCCCTCTCAGCTCTCCCGCCCTTGATATAACCTTCAATGTGTTGATAAGGGCGTAAAGCAACCAATTTCACTCACTCACTCCCTCTCAGCTCTCCCGCCCTTGATATAACCTTCAATGTGTTGATAAGGGCGTAAAGCAACCAATTTCACTCACTCACTCCCTCTCAGCTCTCCCGCCCTTGATATAACCTTCAATGTGTTGATAAGGGCGTAAAGCAACCAATTTCACTCACTCACTCCCTCTCAGCTCTCCCGCCCTTGATATAACCTTCAATGTGTTGATAAGGGCGTAAAGCAACCAATCTCACTCACTCACTCCCTCTCAGCTCTCCCGCCCTTGATATAACCTTCAATGTGTTGATAAGGGCGTAAAGCAACCAATCTCACTCACTCACTCCCTCTCAGCTCTCCCGCCCTTGATATAACCTTCAATGTGTTGATAAGGGCGTAAAGCAACCAATCTCACTCACTCACTCTAATAAGATGAAAGCAATTCGGGACTGAGAGAAACTGGTCTTAATATAGGGGTTGTTATTATGTGAGGTTCCACTGTACAGTAAAACCTCTCTATTGAGACCACCCTTGGGACTGAACGATTTGTGGTCTCATAGCGAGGTGGTCTCATTATATCTCATTTCGACACGATTTTGATTGGATTCCTATGAAATTATCACTTGTGAAAATGGTTTCAATAAAATTTATTAAAAAAAAAATAGAGGGGCTAATCTAATAAGAGAAAAACAATTCGAAACTGAGAGAAACTGGTCTTAATAGAGGGGTGTTTTCTACAGAGAGCTGGTCTTTATGCAAGGTTCCACTACCTAATGATTGCAGTTATTATGGTACACAGAGAGGGAAGAGAGACACATCTCAGACACCCGGAATAGACCCAGTTCTAGGTAAGGAGGCTGGGGTGGGGCCAGGTTACAGCTAAATAAACCACTCCTGGATATAGTGCTATTCTGGGGACGGCTAAAAGCGGGTCGACCCTCTCACACCTGCGCCTCTCTCAGTCCTTTATCTTGTGTCAGTCCGCTGTAATATGTCATGTGTTATAGTGGAACTCCACTAGAGGAAAAGCGGTGGCGACACATCTTTTTGTTGCCCACTAACATCAGTTCATTTCATGTTTGCAATAAAAACACAAATGGAGGAGTGTCAGATTTGTTGCCACATTCTCTGGAAGCTGTTGTTTCTGTATGGACATTTGTTGCAACAAATTAGTGGGCAACAACAACATTTGTCGGCGCAGTTTTCTTCTCTAGTGCATGGAGTCGCCCTATTACAATTTGCAAAATTGATATTATTCAAAGTTATGTATTCACAAGAACCGTTGTTCATAATGTTTCCATTTTAGAGCGTTTAGTAGCGTTTTTAGTAGCATGAACACACATGTTCTAAATTTAGAGGCTGGGTATTGTATATGGGTCAGATTTTCAGAAAATGTACAATTGGCAGCTCTACACATTTAGTAAATTCTGCTAAATTAGGCTGAAAAATGAAGAATATTGGTTATAATTATCTGAGTATATTTGATATCACATTGATTTAAAGTATCTGTTTTGTTATGTTAAACTGTATTTTGAAGCTCATTTTGGTCTTAAATGTGGGTTATTTGAGAAGATTGGTGAAGGCGAATTGTACATTTTGTGAAAATCTGACCCATATATTGATTATATGTGCATCCCTGTTGAGAGTTGCAATAAGTGGGGTGCAATAAAAATATTTGTATGGTATGCAGAAGATAAAAATGTAGTCGTCTAAAAATAGGTCTGATGTCCCACTGTAGGCCTATGCCTGTGGATTTGTTGACATGCTACGCGCAGATCTGAAGCTGCTCATTTAAGTTGTTAATAAGCTGTATATTGCATGGACTATCTCTGATACTTGTTTCATACATTTTCAGGGATATCTGATGGTACATGATCAAGTTTTATGCCCATAATTATAATAAATATAAAATGGAACTCGCTGTCATAATTTATTGGACTCAATTGGTCCACATAAGCACAATTGCATACGTAGAGTGATTATGCGGATGAATCTCTTCCAATAAATCTTCAATCACTGATGGCTCGTTGCGTTCTCTCTATGTATTGAATGTATGTAGTATATAGGTGCCATACATATGTATACAAGTACCATGTATACATACATGTGTCAGATTTTCAGACAATGTACAATTCGCCTTCACCAATCCTCTCAAATAACCCACATTTAAGACAAAAATGAGCTTCAAAATGCAGTTTAACATAACAGAACTGATACTTTAAATCAACGTGACACCAAATATACTCAGATATACCCGGTATTCTTCATTTATCAGCCTGATTCAGGATAATTTCCTAAATATGTAGAGCTGCCAATTGTACATTTTCTGAAAATCTGACCCATATACAGGTGTCATATATGTATACCAGTACCAAACAAGTATATACAGGTGTCATATACCTGTACCATGCATGTATGTATCCATGAACGCTGGTATACAGCCCTGGAGAACGCCCTCTACATGCTGTATCAATACTGCATGCTGGCTCCCTGGAGGAAATCTATTTATAGCTCACAGATACCAGCGTTCCTGTTGATGATCTGTGCTGGTGCAGCTGCACTAGGGAATGTGGACATGAGAGGGCCTGGGTCCGTCCTGCACTAGTGTACAATGGGGCATTCTCAACTAGGTCTATTATATGTGATGTGTTACAGGATAATGAGTCATAAGTAAGGAAAGTGATATTTGTGATGGAGAATTATGTGAATTTATCAATATTATGTTGTTATATGTTTATATAAGAATTTGAAGGTATAAATACACGGAGAGAATACAGCCGCCAGTGAGCGATAATGAGTGAAGCCATCATAGGAAACGATTCCGCTGTGTCCTCCAAATACAAATGAGGCCGTTTTAATGCAAGCCTTGTTGCAATAACAACTGGACAAAATCCTCCAAAGTTTGATTTTTAAATGAGATAAGGCCCCCCCCCCAAAAAAATAGGTGTGTTTCCGATTTATCTGGCTGAAAACTAGGTAGGGGGGGATGGTAACTTTTTTTTTTGTTAATTTTTTTTGTTTGGAAACCACCTCCCAGCAACTGAAAAAAATGTCTTTTTCATAACAATAGTTGTTTTGAACTTGGGAAATGTGCTTTTTAACAGTTTTGGGTTAGGAAAACCCGTTTTCCTGCTTTTATAAGCTTTTTTTGTCAAAAAATCCAAAAAAAGTAAGATATGATGGGGGAAAAATCAGGTATGGTAAAAAAACTTTTAGGTAGGGTAAGGTTTTTCTTGGTAGGGGGGGGGGGGGGGGGGGGGGGGGTAAATCGGAAACACACCCATTTTTTTTTTGGCCTAACAAAAAGTAGAAAATATTCAATTCTCCACGACGTTAGCTGAGAATGCAGCTTTAAAATGGTTTGGAAATGAACGGACCAAAATGTACAATTGTACATTTTCTGATGTCCTAACCCATATATGCCTGACTGCACCAACTGTACGTGTCTAGTTAGCAGGACCCATCTCATCCCCCAAGACGGTGCATTGTTCAGGTCCCATGTGTAGAGGCGGAGGATATAATGGTTAATACCCGTAGGCTGGGATTGGGGTGAGGCCAGGTCAGGACGGGGGGGGGGGGGGAGGAGGAGGGAGTGGGAGGACGAAAGAGGCGGAAGGCGAGGAGGGAGTTGGGAGGAAGAAGAAGGAGGGGGCAAGCAGAGAGAAGGAGGGAGAAGGAAAAGGTAGAAAGAGGAGGAAGAAGGAGGAGGGGAAGGAAAAGGTAGAAAGAGGAGGAAGAAGGAGGAGGGGAAGGAAAAGGTAGAAGGAGGAGGGAGAAGGAGGGGGAAGGAGGAAGAAGGACCAAGAAGCAGGAAGAGGGAGAAGGAGGAGGAGGGAGAAGGAGGAGGAGGGAGAAGCAGGAGGAGGGAGAAGCAGGAGGAGGGAGAAGGAGGAGGAGGGAGAAAGAGGGAGAAGGAGGAGGAGGGAGAAGGAGGAGGAGGGAGAAGGAGAAGGAGGGAGAAGCAGGAGGTAGAGGGAAGGGAAAGAGCGGAGGGACAGGGTGGGGCATACTGATGAGGTTTGGGGGGGGGGGACGGGGTGAAGTTTAAATGAACACACCGGGGAATATTGTTTTTGTCTGATTAATTATATCATCGGTGTTGACAATCTGTGAAAGGGAGGATAGCATCTGGGATCTTACTGATTATGGAATGAATGAACACATTCTAAGGAAGGGGTCCTGTGAAAAAAACCCGTTGAAAAATATCACATTTTGTATGCGACTTCAGACTCATTTTCTGTAACACAACACAGAAGGTGCGGTTTATATTCTGGCAGAATACTTCATGCTAGCCGTGTTTCCCGGCCCTGGGCCTTTACTTTTACACACGGCCTTGTCACACCCGGGGCATTATGGGTGAAATCGCCAGAGAATGTACAATTCACCTTCACCAATATCTAAAATAACCCACATTTTAGACGAAAAAAATGTTCAAATAATGTACAGTTCAACCTAACCAAACAGATTGCTAGAATCAATGCAATGCCGAATATACTCGAATTTACTACTATTGACCAAATTGCAGCCTAACTTAGCAGAATTTACTAAATGTGTACAGCTGCCAATTGTACATTTTCTGAAAACCTGACCCACATGTTCTGTTGATGTGAGCCATGATCTGTAGCTCTGTAAACACTCACACAATTCACCTTCTCCAATCGTTGCAAATAACTCACAATTAAGACAACAATAACGTTCAGAACTTGGTTCAACATAGCCTAACAGATTGTTTGTATCAAGGCTATATCAAATATATTCAGATGTACCGATTATTTCCCTTTTTCCATTTTCTAATTTAGCAGAATTTACTAAATGTGTAATCTGCCGATTGTACAATTTTGAAGATCCGCACACATAGAAACCAGCTCTTTCATCTCTCCGCTTGTTTGATGTATGGCCGCGACACTGTGGGCGATACTTTCTTTGTCACAACGCCATCCTTTGGGTTTATACCCTTCTGATGCGAACAGAATAACAGTCAGAGGGTGACATTTCCCAGAAAATGCACAATTCACATTTAGAAACCCTCCGAAATAACTCGAATTTGATACAAAATTGAGACTCAAAACACAATTCAACATACCCAAACACATCCTTTGAATCAAGTCAATACTGAATATACTCAGTTATAGCTAGTATTTATCATTTATCACTCAAATTTAGCAGAATTTACTAAATAAGTATAGCTGGCAATTGTACATTTTCTGATGGCCTGACCCAAGAATGCCAGTTTGAGAGTTCAATTTTGTTCATTCAGGAGTCACATTACATCGAGGATGCTATTCTCAGGGAAATCCTGATTTACTGTATATAAAATTTAGTCGATTGCTAGAAAAAACTAATAAGTACATGTAGAAAACAACAATAACCAAGAGGGACACAAGTAACTTAGGCCAAAAAAAAAATAGGTGTGTTTCCGATTTACCCCCCCCCCCCCCTACCTAGAACTTACCCTACCTAAATCTTTTTTTACCATACCTGATTTTTGCCCCCATCATATCTTACAATTTTTGTATTTTTTGACAAAAAAAGTTTATAAAAGCAGGAAAACGGGTTTTCCTAACCTGAAACTGTCAAAAAGCACATTTCCCAAAACAACTATTGTTATGGTTATGAAAAAGACATTTTTTTTCAGTTCTTGGGAGGTGGTTTCCAAACAAAAAAAATTAACAAAAAAATATATATTTTCAGCCAGATAAATCGGAAACACACCTATTATTTTTTTGGCCTTATATCTATTGTGTTTTATAAAGCAGAATAAGAAAGGGCATTAAACAACAGTACCACTGGGCTAGTATGCCTCATAAGGGATGTAAGGGTCAGATTTTCCGAAAATGTACAATTAGCAGCTCTACACATTTAGGAAATTCTCCTAAATTAGGCTGAAAAATGAAGAATACCGGGTATATCTGAGTATATTTGGTATCGCATTGATTTAAAGTATCAATAATTATGTTATGTTAAACAGCATTTTGAAGCTCATTTTGTTCTTAAATGTGGGTTATTTGAGAGGATTGATGAAGGCGAATTGTACATTTTCTGAAAATCTGACCCATAAGTTGTCACTAATTCATTTCCAATACAGTCTAAAAAAACAGCACCTTATCAGAAGCTCCTTAATGTGATTGTCTGTCATTAATCCTTTAATATTTGGCATTATGTGCATTACGAACATATGGGTCAGAATTTCAGAAAATGTACAATTCAACTTCGACAATCTTCTCAAATAACCCGCATTTCAGACGAAAATAAACTTCAAAATACAGTTCAACCTAACCAAACAGATTACTAGCGTCAATGAAATGCCAAATATACTCAAATTTAGCTAGTAATGACCAAATTGCATGAGCATGATTTCCTCAATGTGTACAGCTGCCAATTGTACATTTTCTGAACATCTGACCCATATGTTTGTTGATGTAGAGCTATATTTAGAACTAGACTATACTGCCCTCTTTCATGTTTGTCTTAAGTGTGTGTTATCTGAGACGCTACATGGACGCAAGTTGTACAATCTCTGACCACTTCACCCACCTACATGAATTATAAATGACTACTAGAGTACCTTTGTCCCCCTGGTATCAGAGCAATGCATTAGTGATTATGGGCTCCTATGGTGTGGCCCCGTTTCCTCATGCATACCTCCTACATGCATTGAATAATAAGTTGTTGGGTGCAGGATACTTATGGAGGAGTAGGCTTGTGACAAAATAGGTGTTCTCTGTTTTCTGAACGAACCTTCGATGTCACTAAAACCCTGCCCACACACAGCCGATTTGCCTCCCGATTGCCCCCCGATTTGGGTCTTCCGATGAATCCTATATAGGATTTCCAATCCTGGTTTATCTTATTTCAAAAATATAAACCAGGATTTGAAATGAGATCATAGGATTCATCAGGAGACCCAAATCGGGGAGCAATCGGGAGGCAAATCGGCTGTGTGTGAGCAGGGTCTAAGTTTGTATTTTACATGTTTATTAAAAAAAGAATCTACATGCTTACAATGGACTTTATTCCCTTTAAATGTGATGTGTTTCAAGAAAATGAGTCATAAGTCGCAAAATTGATATTTTTCAAAATGTTTTTTTTCACAAGATCACATTATTGGAATGTTCTGATTTTTGGAGAGTTTGTCACTTATAGTTATGTCAATCGATGTATTTAGTTTCAGGACAATTTATGTAATGTATCCTTTCGTTTTAAAGGCCCTCATACGGACTACATTTTGTTACTTTACTGTTTAGTGACCCCCAGAAATATTGGAAACTTTTTTTTTCAAAAACAAAATTATCAAACTTAAATCTAGAAATACTTATTATTTTATTAGACTGTTTATTATCATTGGAATTGGCTTGATATCATCTTTTCAAATCTAATAGTATCTCAAAATTTATTTTTATGCGACTTATGACTCATTTTCCTGAAACACATCACAAATATCTTCTAGCCGTGCATGTAAAACATCATACAAACCTTGGTGGAAAGAAAACATGGTGCTAAATGTGGTGTGTTTCAGGAAAATGAGTTACAAGTAGCCAAACTGATATTTTTTCAAAGTAATTTATTCACAAGATCCCTTGCCCAGAATCTTTTCATTCTTGAGGTGCCAAGTGCTTCCAGTAGCATGAATGTATGTATCAAGTTTGAGAACTGTGTATTGAATTTGTCTATAATGCATATGGGTCAGATTTTCAGAAAATGTACAATTGGCAGCTCTACACATTTAGTAGATTCTCTAAAGTAGGCTGCAATTTGGCCAATACTAGGTAAGTTCGAGTATAATTATTTGATATAGCATTGAATTAAAATATCAGTTCTGTTATGTTAAACTGTATTTTGAAGCTCATTTTTGGCTTAAATGTGGATTATTTGAGAGGAATGGTTTAGGCGAATTGTACATTTTCTGAAAATCTGACCCATATGCCTCAGGCGTATATTTCACTAAGTGTACATTCTTTCCTTTAGTTAGTGACCATTAAGAAAATTACTATATATCTAACTTTTGCATACATGTGCATACATAAATATAGACGTACTCTTTACATTTCCTAGTCTTTAACATCATTGGAATTGGCTTGATCTCATCTTTTCAAATATGATGATATCTCAAGTAACTTATAAATACACATTTTTTTTTTAATAAATTTTCTTGGAACCATTGTCACAAGTGATAGTTTCATGGGAATCCAAGTAAAAAGGGTCGAAACATCTAGGATAAATAATAATTTTCTTTTGTTTAACGTAGTCTAGGATAGAAATACAAAAATAGTATCAAAGCTACAGGTTATTACATACAAACATGTGAAATAATATACAGTACCGACATCAATATTTTTTTGTTTTTTTCCTCAACAAGAAAGATAATATCTACTCGATAAGTAAGAAACACATTGTACGTTAGGCAGTATATACATTTTCAATACAATATATGCACCTCATAAAGATTATGCCATGTCAAGACTAACTTCTGTGTTAGTGTCTGTACCAAGTGTTATCATTCTTTAGATACGACTTTATATTTGTCCATGTTTGCATTCGAATGGGCGCTGGCAATTGGCGCTGATGTAACGAAAAGCATCATTAGTTAAGATTCACCCAGGATACAAACGAAACTCAATGGCCACATTGAGATGTACCTATGAGATCAATAAAAAACGTTACAAAAACAACAACAAAATCCATATTTGGCCACTCATTTTCCCTAAACACATCCCAAATGTGGTGTCTGGACCTATAGAGGGAGCTAAACACATCCCAAATGTGGTGTATGGACCTATAGAAGGAGCTAAACACATCCCAAATGTGGTGTATGGACCTATAGAGGGAGGTAAACACTTAGCTAGCAATCAGCCTCAGCTAACAACGACTTGTACCCACTGTGACCTATAGACCTGCACCTTATTGTACCGCCAGATTGCAGCCTAAATCATCACATGATTGTTTTTACATCTATAGATTTCTGTGATGTATCAGGGATAATAATGAATTCATTATTTTGCTAAGACAGTACAAGTACAAAACAGAACACAATATGTAATACACTTGGTATCCTATTCAGATATTTGTGGTTTGTCATTGAAGCAGAGAGGCAGAGTTAATAATAAATAAAATTGAGTGTGGCAGCTTTGGGAAATTAAAACTTTATTTAATTGATTTGTATCATAAAATATAAATAGTTAAATAGGTATAAAAATTAGTGAGTAAATTGTATAAAATTGAATGATTTTATATAAATTAATGAAAATGATTGAAATGATTATTTTGAGAGTTAATTAGTTAGTGGGAATGAAATGAAGAGAAAAAGGTGAGGGTGGGTGTGAAATTAGAATCATTGAGGTTGGGTGGCGACAGTGAAGGGAGTTGGAAAGCCGGTGTGTGGTAAGGTATTTGGTGGGCCACATGGGTGTTAGTTCAGTGTGTTATAGATAAGTGGGTGGGAGGCATCTCACTTCAATGCACAGTCATTGCCTAATGCAATTGACCCAAAGATGAATAATTCTGATACTGAAATTGGTTTATTGTATTATTTTGAAACGCATAGGTTTAATATTTGTATTTAATATTTATTTGTACTACGATTGTCAGTAAACTTTTCAAAAAAATTCTTGTCAGAAAGCTGAATGACTATCTTGAAGGGAATAATTTGTTATCGAATATACAACATGGATTTAGGCAAAACTTAGGAACTGATACTGCCCTAAAGAATGTCATTGATGATATTTTATATTACAAGGACCATTCTGTAAATTGTGCAGTTATTTTTCTTGACGTGGCGAAAGCTTTTAATAGTGTAAATATCAGGTTACTATTGAAGAAATTGAAATGTCTCGTCCTCGATGAACTTACAATGAATTTACTAACATCTTATTGTGTGGGTCGAACCCAACGAACCATCTTTAACGGGTCTGTATCTGATTCAATTGTCATGAAAGCCGGCGTGGCCCAGGGCAGCATTATAGGACCCCTGATGTTTATCATCTACATGAACGATTTATGTAAAGTAAAATTTCATGGTAAACTGACCCTATATATGCTGACGATTGTGCGATTTGTATGCCAATCTTAGGGAAAGATTCAATAGCTTTACTACAACACGATCTTAATAAATTCAAAACTTGGGCCGACGCAAACTTTCTGAAAGTTAATGAGAAAAAAAGCAAGATTCTTTTCTTCCGTAGTACTGTAGATAATTATGCCAGGAACTTACCGACTGTGTATATGAACGGAAACCCCATCGATTACGTTCAAGAGTTTCAGTATTTAGGACTCTGGCTCTGTTCCAACCTAGCTATGACGAAACAAATAAATAATAATTGTAGTCTGGCCAGCTGCTATCTAGGCAGATTGTTTAAGGCCAAACATGTATTGTCGCAGGATAGGTGTCTGATGATCTACAAAACTTTTATTTTGCCGATAATTGAGAGATCGTGTATATTCGTAGATATAGCAAACAAAACCTCCTACAATCGCCTACAAAAGACACAAAATAAGGCGTTAAGAATAATATATGGCGGTCTATACAAACGGAGGGGTGTTTTTGGTACTCATATCATAAGCAAACTGTTACCTATTTCGATGAGAAGAGAACTCCGGTTATTAAGTCTCCTGCCAAGAACTTGTCAATTTATTAATACAGTTCACGAGCATAATTTAAAAATTGGGAACAAGAGACACATCAAGGTATATCGGTGGAAAAAAGCTAGATTTAGTAGATGCATACTAGCACGTGGTGTAAATATATGGAACGCCTTGCCAGAAAGTTTTAGGACGGAAAAAGACCCCAGACAGCTTAAGGCTAGACTGAAAAGTCATTACCTAAATGCTTTTATTCGATCTGGACGAGTCGATCTATAATAATTACGAAATGAAAATACAAAAAAATAGAAAATACGAAGTGAAAACATTATGAATGATTATGTTGATTTGCCATGCTAATTTTTTGTATAGGTTGCTACTTAATGTACAGACTTGTCTCATTGTCAGTACGAATACACTGTGAATTGTATTGCTTTGAATCTTGGTTGAAATTTAAATGTACAACTATACATAAGATATATGATTATTAATGGTTAATATGTATGAGCACGGCGTTGATAAAACTGTATTATGTACCTATGTTTTTAATTCAACTCCTAAAAACAATGCTTGCACATTGTCAGTGAGTTGGACTTGTTTTTATTCGTAGTGTGAGTATCTGTAAAACCTTATACTTAAAGATAACTGAGATAGTTTGACGTATTATAGTTTGCTGATGTTTAGATATATATAAATTATGGAATTTCTGATTATATTAACACCTAGAACAATGTAAAAAAATTTTGTATCATTCAAATCAGGCTGTCCTGAGAATATTCGTACTTTTTTTTTAAACATTTTTATTAGGCAGATATCCACAATGTGGTAGGTCTAGGTGGAAAGGTCTACTTTATGTGTGAAAATGTTCAAACGTCCTGAATAAAATATTTAAAATCAAATCAAATATAAGTATACCATCTTGAAGCTGTGTACACCTGGACCAATTGTAATACTCTCTATATATATCTAAACTTTATTTTCAAATTTTCGTACATATGGTCTACATGGAGAATAGGTTTCATGTCTTTATCATGTCTCTATTAACAGGAGAATTGTGAACTAAAGTAGAATAAAATATCTTTTTAAAAAGCCATGCATTCATATATAACTAAGTGCGCTAAGCACCGCATAAATGTAAAGATTCCTGTAAAGAATTCTTGTAGAAAAATGACTTATTTTAGACTATAGACTCATTTTTCTGTGACACATCACATGCATGTTTTCACAATATCAATACATGGAGCCATTTGCCATTTGAGTTCAGACTCAGATATTATAACAAAGTTGTTGCACCACCTGGGAGACAGATGGCGAACCAATGACTAAACAATTCTGGAACAAATGGGACACAAATCACAATTTGTGGCAGAATTTATATTTCACTGAATATTGAATGGAAAAGTAGCAACTTGCACGAGTACTGGCCATTGCTTATCATATGTGATGTGTTTTAGGAAAATGAGTCATAAGTCGCAAATTTGATATTTTTCAAAGTGTTTTTTTCACAAGATCACATCATTGGAATGTTCTGATTTGTAAATTTGTGGTGGGTGGATCAATTATAGCTATATCAATCGATGTATCAAGTTTCAGGACAATCTATGTAATATATCCTTTCGTTTTAAAGGTCCTCATATGGACTACATTTAGTTACTTTACTGTTTAATGACACCCAGAAATATTGGAAACTTTGTTTTTTCAAAAACGTAAATATCAAACTTAAAATCTAGAAATACTTATTAGAGTATAAGACTGTTTACTATCATTGGAATCGGCTTGATCTCATTTTTTCAAATATAATGGTATCTCAAAATCTATTTTTTGCGACTTATGACTCATTTTCCTGAATCACATCACACATTGGACTGTAAAACTCTACCATTCATAAGTAATCCATTAATAACCCATTTGCTGTGCATACCCGATTTGTGATGTGTCACAGGAAAATGAGTTCAAAGTTGCTAAAGGGTGAAATTTCCAGAAAATGCACAATTCACATTTGGAAACCCTCCTAAATAACCCGAATTTAATACAAAATTGAGACACAAAACACAATTCAACATAACCAAACACATCCTTTGAATCAACTCAATACTGAATATACTCAAATATAGCAAGTATTTATCATTTTCTAGTCTAATTTAGCAGAATTACCTAAATGCGTAGAGCTGGCAATTGTACATTTTCTGATGGCCTGACCCTAAAGTTGATGTTTTTCAAATACTATTGTCACAAGAATTCTAGTTATAGGGATGGTTCTATTTGTGTGATGTTTAATTTTCTTAATAATAATAATAAATTGTTATGTTCATATCACATACAACAGGTGTAATGTTAACAACGGTAAAAAAACCTAAATATTTTCTAAAAGTCATTTGACCGTAATCTTGAAGGGTTTTGTTGGGTTGGTTTTGCTACAGGGAGTCTAAAATTCTACTTGGAGGACCCGCCCGGACCCGTTCACATGATGACTTCACTTATTATCGCTCACCAGCAGCTGTTTTCGCTTGTCTGTTGTCAAATTGCAGTATAAACATATACCAGTAGCAGAATATTGATGAATTCAGTCCTATAAGTCAGAATATGGGTACATTTGGTCAGATTGTGTCAATCATAATAGCTGAGAATGCAGCTTGATGTGTTATGCAACAGGCCCTTATATCGCTGCAGCGGATCTACGTCATACTAGTGGGAGGAGAGCCATCTGGTGGACCCAGACAGAGACAAGTGCCGCCATTTATGGGTCAGATTCTCAGAAAATGTACACTTCATTTTCAACAATCTTCTCAAATAGCCCAAATTTCAGACGAAGATAAAGTTCAAAACACAGTTTAACCTAACCAAACAGATTGCTAGAATCAATGCAATGCCGAATATACTCGAATTTACCTAGTATTGACCAAATTGCAGCTTAATTTAGCAGAATTTACTAAATGTGTACAGCTGCCAATTGTACATTTTCTGACAATCTGACCCTTATACAATAATAACATGTTGTACTACAGACTGCAGACTGCCAGTATCACGTCAATCGCAAAATTTATATTTTTCATAGTGTTTTTTTCACAAGATCCCTTTATTGAAATGTTCTGATATTTAGAGGGTTTAGCACTTATAGTCATATGAATCCATGTAACAAATTTTGGCACATTGTATTAGATATATTCCTACGTTTTGAAGGCCTTTGTATGGAGTATATTTAGTTACTTTACTAATAATTACCCATCCAGAAACATTGCAAACTTTTTTTCCAAAAATAAAAATATCAAACATAAAATACAGAAATACTTCTTAAATGTCCTTCATCTTTACTATCATTGGAATCAGCTTGACCTCCTCTTTTCAAATATGATGATATCTCAAAATCCATATTTTTTGACTTGTGACTCATTTTCCTAAAACGGATCACATGTGATGTGTTCCAGGTAAATGAGTCACAAGCTGAAAAATTGATATTGTTCAAAGTGTTTTATTCACAAGATTTCTTTGTGGGAATGTTTTCATTTTTGACGTGCTGAATGCTGTTTGTGGTATGAATATATTCTCCAAATTTCAAGACAGTGTATTAGGTATATCTTTGCATTTCTTAGGTCATATTACAAAGTATATTTAGCTACTTTACTAATAATTGTACACCCAGAGATATTGCTAACTTTTTTTTCAAAAAAGAAAATATCAAGCTTAGAATATAGAAATTTACTTATTAGATGTCCTACTGTTTACTATCATTGGAATCGGCTTGATCTCCTCGTTTCAAATATGAGAAATCCCACACAGACGACTTGTGACTAAAAAACTTGGAAAGATCAATTTTGCGACTTGTGACGAAATGTAAAATGTCATCACTGTTCAACAATTTATTAAACACCTTTTTTACCATCCATTCCCCTGATTAAATTGAGCTACTGAGGATTAGAGGGTGGGGGGTGGGGGATCTTCCGTTAAACAGTTATCCAGTCCAGGCCCAAACCCTCAAATCAGATAAGAATGGTATGTCAGCGATTGGACGCCTACTGCGCTAATTGGTTTATGGCCTAGGACTAGGCGTTCTAATGCACTTATAAAGACATTTTGGGATGATAATGGCACTTTGTGGTTTGATGTGAGATGCTTTACCTCCATTTGAAGGAACTCTCTCATCTTTGGACCTAGACTTTGCGCAACCGACCCGCCCCCTACAGGGCGGATTTAGACCACCTTTAAACTTCCTTATGTTGCTCAAATACCCCTGGTCTTCTCAGTCATACAGAACTCCCAGCCATGGACCTGTTTTTTATGTTTTCCCATCTAAATGGGTACCATTACATCGTCTGAATGGCAAGTTTTGTTCCTCATGAGGCCCTTTTCAGGGGACAACTTATGTATAATGTGGTACAGGAAAGTTGCAATTTTAAATATAAAGATTGGTTTAGACTCCCACCCCTGTCGCACCTCTCACACACACTGCACCTTCACCCACTCACATAGCCCAGTACCACACACTGCCCCTCCCGCTGCCTGCCACTGCCTGCTACTGCCTGCCACTAGTGTGTGTGTAGCCTTGAGGCAAGGCAGGTAGGCAGTCAGGTATCAAACACTAACCCATGGATTCTAATGTGAAGGGAGGAGTGAAGGGTGGGTGGCTGGTGGGCATGCAGTGTCATTCAAGGTGAGAAAAACGACAACTATAAGAACAAAATACCGCAAGCAAAAGTACTAGCCGGTAAAATTTCTGGACTGTATCATTGTTTTCACCATTATGGCTTGATCGGTTCCAGTCTTTCCATCAGACTCTATTTTCAGGCGTCTGTTATAAAATTGCCTTGCTCTCCTTTGGGCTGTCCACTCGCCCTATAACTAGATCTTATCGGTTCTTAATGGGTTGGTAGTTGACCATTAAGGTCCAGTTGGAGATGGACAGAGACCTTTACTGGAGATAAAGTAGTTATATGTACTCAAACAGCTCTTAAAGCATTTGTGATGTGTTATAGACAAATGAGACACAAGTCACAAAAAATGGATTTTGAGATGTTATCATATTTGAAAAGAGGAGATCAAGCTGATTGCAATGATGTTAAATATTAGGACAACTAATAAGTATTTCTAAATTTTTAAGTTTAAGTTTGATATTTCTATTTTTGAACAAAAATTGCAATATCTCTTGATGGACAATTTACTATAAGTAATGTACCTAAATATACTTGTCAGGATAAGCTATGAAATGCATGCATATTACAGTCTTGCAATTTGGTACCTGTATTCATACGACCCGGAACATTAAATACTAAAAAAATGATAGCATTCCTGCAAAGAGATATTGTGAAGAAAACACTTAAAATATCAAGTTTGTGACTTGTGACTCATTTTCCTAAACACATCACATATCGGCCTTATCTACCCAATATGTATTCAATACAGGCGTGACATTTACCACAGGTATTCATATACCACTACTAAGCACCTTAACAATGAAAACACTCCGAAAAAGAATTCTTGTGAAGAAAACGTTTGAAAAATATCCCTTTAAATTGCTACTTGAGAATATAAGCTGCCTGTGACACACCACAAATGCCCAGAGTCAACAGTGACCAGCTGACAGGTGATGTGTCAGCCTGAAGGGTGGGTGTAGGGGGGCTGTGAATGCCTACTGAATACCCAGCTAAATCCCCCACGGTAGAACCGCACTTTAACTGATGACTACAGCTCCTGAGCTGAATACTTAAACATGTGCACCAAAAGCAGTGATGTCATTGATTTGTGAGTCCTTCGCAGCGTCCTAGATTCTAGGCTCAGATGGTGGGCTTAGTGGCCATTCTATAGACTTCCCACACGGCGAAAAAACATGGGAATTGATAGCAATGGCAGTGGCATTGGTGTGAAATATGTTAATTTTTTATTATTAGCCAAAACTCAATCAAGAAGAGAAGGGACTACTTCTTGAGATATCTCCACACACATCACAAGATCCGGAGGGTTGTGAACTCAGGTCTATAGCTAGAACACTTTGCTGTTGAAGTTATTACAGGGTAAATTAATTAGTTAATGATTGATTTTGAGGACAGGAAGAGGTCTCAGTTTGTTGAAAGTGCCAGCTTCCCCCTCCTCTTCCTCTTCCCCAACCTCCTCCTCCAGTTCTCCCCCTGCTCTACCTCCTCCCTTCTCCTCCCTCTTCCCCTCCCTTCCCCTTCTCCTCCTCCTCCCTCCAATTCAACCCTCCTTTTGCCATTTCCTTCCCCTTCTCCTCCTACCCTCCCACTGCCTCCTCCTTTTACTCTCCCTCCATTGCTTCTACCTCCTCCCCATCCCCCGTCTCCACTTCCTCCTCCCCTCCCTCCTCGTCCTACTTCCACCTCGATACTCTTTCTCCTCTCCCCCTCCTCCTCCCCTCCCTCCACCTGTTCTACCTCCTCCCCCTCCTTCGCCTCCTCCTCCCCTCCCCCCTCCTTCTCCCCTCCCTCCTCCTCCTCCTCCCCTCCCTCCACCTGTTCTACCTCCTCCCCCTCCTTCGCCTCCTCCTCCCCTCCCCCCTCCTTCTCCCCTCCCTCCTCCTCCTCCCCTCCCTCCACCTGTTCTACCTCCTCCCCCTCCTTCGCCTCCTCCTCCCCTCCCCCCTCCTTCTCCCCTCCCTCCTCCTCCTCCCCTCTCTCCACCTGTTCTACCTCCTCCCCCTCCTTCGCCTCCTCCTCCCCTCCCCCCTCCTTCTCCCCTCCCTCCTCCTCCTCCTCTTCCCCTCAACAACTCCTCCCCCCACCCCACACACACATCTCCTCCCCTCCGCTAAGTACCGAGCTGTTGACATACGGTGCCCTACTAGGCCAATTCTCTAATGCATGGTAGAAATGGATTGTACCCATCAATCTTTATCATTTCCACTTCATTATCTCCCCATATTCTCCCATAACCAACTTCCTTCCATTGTTCGTATATGGGTCAGATCTTTAGAAAATGCACAGTTCTACACAGTGTAACAATAGTAACCTTACTCTACCCTTTCACTGTCAACCTCTGCATGATTAAACCTACCGTGGGGTCAGATTACACCTCCACATGTGGGCAGTGACGTCATCAGTTACTCTTGAATAAAGATTGCCCGTAGGCGTTTCAGGTTGTCAGAAAATGTACAATGGGCAGCTCTACACATTTATTATACCTCTTATAGGGCGACTCCACTAGAAAGAAAAACAGCGCCGACAAATTTTGTTGTTGCCCACTAATTTGTTGCAACAAATATCCATACAGAAACAACAGTTTCCAGAGAATGTGGCAACACATTTGACACTCCTCCATTTGCGTTTTCATTGCAAACATGAAAAAAAACTGATGTTAGTGGGCAACAAAAGAATTGTCGCTGCCATTTTTCCTCTAGTGGAGTTCTGCTATTAGTGGTATAGTATGGAAAGTCATAGGCTACAGCATTGGAAACTCATATCACCCTCTGGGAGATATTTACATATCATACCGACGCGTTTTACATTGTATGTAACAATAAAATTGATAGTATAACTATAAAGATAAGCAGAGGTCTATGTAATTGCGTATTTAACATTACAAACATGGGAAAAATAGGCCCGAAAATTAGTAGGGAAGTGAGAAAAGAAACAAACAGAGTGGTGAACAGAGCTTCTTATCCGATTCTAATTTTCATGTAATTTTCACTACTTTTTAAAAAAAAACATCAGGCAATGCTTTTTCGTCAGGTGCTATGCACCCTTACGAAATTGCTATTCCTAAAGTAGCAGAATTCACTAAATGTGTAGATCTGCTTATTGTACATTTTTTAAGATCTGACCCAGCAAGGCTTTGAGTGCCTGAATCTTTTACCATCACAAGGATTCATGGGATGTGTTGGCAACGAAAAGGTTTATATCAATTTAAGAAGTTTATTAAAGCTTTCCTTAACTTACGTATCAAAAATTTAATTATAATTATATGTGTTCTAATATGCCTATGTAATTGCCCATTAAAGCAGTTATATGGAAGTAAACCGATTCAACTCACCGATATAAATGCCTAGTTATCGTACAAACCAAAGCACTTAAAACTTGTTGATGTGTTTGAGTGCTGAAAAACAAGGCTATAAGTCAGGGAGGGCCAACAAAGGACACTTATCCTGACACCTCTCCTTAACCGGCTGTAGCTGGAGGTGGGCTAACAGGAAGAGGGACAGGCCGCTAATATCCTCTTCGATAGGGCGTTAATGTCCTCTCGATGGTAGTATGTGGGTCAGATTTTCAGAAAATGTACAATTCAACTTCACTAATCCTGTCAAATAACCCAAATCTAAGACGAAATAAAGTTTTAAAAAAAACAGTTCAACCTAACCAAACAGATTGCTAGAATCAATGCAATGCCAAATATACTCAATTTTACCTACTATTGACCAAATTGCAGCCTTATTCAACAGAGTTTACTGAATGTATACAGCTGCCAATTGTACATTTTCTGAAATCTGAACCATGTAGGGGCCGAGGATATAGGGTTTGTATTTAGGGAACCAAGGTGCTGTGCTTTATGAGTCAGGCCATAAAAATGTGTAAAATCGGTAGCTCTACACATTCAGTATTCTGCTAAATAAGGCTGAACAATTATAAATGCTTGCTCTATAGCTGCTTATACATGATATTGTCTTGATTCAAGAATTCTTTGTTGTAAATAGATCTATGGGTTATTTGGATTCTGTTGAAATTTGATATTCAACATGTATAACACGTGGGTATTGATATTAAAGCACCTGATAATAACCCATGTTAAATATGACATGTGTTCTATAGATATTATACTGTACCATTAGTCCCATAATTCCACGTGAATCTAGATTCAAAATGGCGGCTAATTTTGATCAATTTATACAGCAGCTTCAAAGGAACATTTGAACTTCTCAGCTTGACACAGAGTATATATATATACCCTGTCCCTATATTTCTCCTCTACAAACATGCCACTATAACTAATAGCCCCATGTACATGTGCTAATCCCCACTATTAACCAGGGATCTATCAGTAGCCCAGTATATCCTCCCACTCCACCCCAGGATCTATCAGTAGCCCAGTATATCCTCCCACTCCACCCCAGGATCTATCAGTAGCCCAGTATATCCTCCCACTCCACCCCAGGATCTATCAGTAGCCCAGTATATCCTCCCACTCCACCCCAGGATCTATCAGTAGCCCAGTATATCCTCCCACTCCACCCCAGGATCTATCAGTAGCCCAGTATATCCTCCCACTCCACCCCAAGATCTATCAGTAGCCCAGTATATCCTCCCACTCCACCCCAGGATCTATCAGTAGCCCAGTATATCCTCCCACTCCACCCCAGGATCTATCAGTAGCCCAGTATATCCTCCCACTCCACCCCAGGATCTATCAGTAGCCCAGTATATCCTCCCACTCCACCCCAGGATCTATCAGTAGCCCAGTATATCCTACCGCTCCTCCCCAGGATCTATCAGTAGCCCAGTATATCCTCCCACTCCACCCCAGGATCTATCAGTAGCCCAGTATATCCTCCCACTCCACCCCAGGATCTATCAGTAGCCCAGTATATCCTCCCGCTCCACCCCAGGATCTATCAGTAGCCCAGTATATCCTCCCACTCCACCCCAGGATCTATCAGTAGCCCAGTATATCCTCCCACTCCACCCCAGGATCTATCAGTAGCCCAGTATATCCTCCCACTCCACCCCAGGATCTATCAGTAGCCCAGTATATCCTCCCACTCCACCCCAGGATCTATCAGTAGCCCAGTATATCCTACCGCTCCTCCACATCAGGGATCTATCAGTAGCCCAGTATATCCTCCCGCTCCACCCCAGGATCTATCAGTAGCCCAGTATATCCTCCCGCTCCACCCCAGGATCTATCAGTAGCCCAGTATATCCTCCCACTCCACCCCAGGATCTATCAGTAGCCCAGTATATCCTCCCACTCCACCCCAGGATCTATCAGTAGCCCAGTATATCCTACCGCTCCTCCCCAGGATCTATCAGTAGCCCAGTATATCCTCCCACTCCACCCCAGGATCTATCAGTAGCCCAGTATATCCTCCCACTCCACCCCAGGATCTATCAGTAGCCCAGTATATCCTCCCACTCCACCCCAGGATCTATCAGTAGCCCAGTATATCCTACCGCTCCTCCACACCATCTATATCACCCACTCTGTAATGGTGTGATGGATACACAGATTACATCATGTAGTCCATAGCTCCTGCCTGGCTGTATAGTCTGTCCAAAATGTAGTTGACTCAGGATTACCTATGCCATTAAGAAGAGAGAAAAAGGGGGGACTTTTGACTTCAAACCTTTGTCCCCTGAGTCGCCTTCTGTTGATCGATCATGGCCAAATATACAGCTGTATTGTATTGTGCTGCCTCTGTTCCATGTGCAGCAGCTGTTGTTTTGTTTAGATGGATTGAAGAGCTGGTTATACTGGCCCCGTTTCCCCATGGATGATTGCAAAGAGCGGCTCTCTGGGCAAAGGGTTGACAGGTCCTTGTCATAAACAGAAGTAAAAAATCCCACACTTTTCCCTCTTTTTAAAGGCACTAAGGAATCATGTGTCAATTACTTTTCGGACAGACTATAGCGTAATAGGCCTGTAATAGATTACAGTGGAAACTAGTGTTCTTTTATAAATGTGTTTTGGAAAAATTTGCAAGTTGCACAATTTATATTTTGTGTTTTACTCACAAGATCTCTATGTGGGAATGTTTCCATCTTTGAGGTGCTTAGTGCTGTCTGTAGCATGAATATATTTATATTTTTTAAAGCGTTTTATTTACGATATGCCCAAGTAGGAATGGTTTCATATTTGGAGTGCCAACGCTGTTTGTAGTATGAATACATTTTCCAAATTTCAAGACAGTGTGTTAATTATTTCTATGCATTATAAAGGTCATCCTATGGAGTATATTTAGCTACTTTACTAGCGATATTACCCAGAAATATTGCAAAATATCAAACTTGAAATAAAGAAGTACTTAAGATGTCCTTATGTTTATTATCATTGAAATCTGCTTGATCACATCTTCTCAAGTATGCTCAAAATCCTGAGAAACATCATATATGAGTCAGATTTTCAGAAAATGTACAATTGCCAGATCTACATATTTAGGAAGTTCTGCTAAATTAGGCTGAAAATTATGAATACCAGGTATATCTGAGTATATTTGGTATCACATTGATTTAAAGTATCAGTTCTGCTATGTTAGACTGCATTTTGAAGCTCATATTTTGTATTAAATGTGGGTTATTTGATAGGATTGGTGAAGGTGAATTGTACATTTTCTGAAAATCTGACCCACATGAGTCGGGTGAACTCATTGCTGGGGAATAGGGCAAAACAGCAAGTGAAGGATGAGGTGTAAGACCTGAATGTTAGGTCAGGCCTGTAGCACCCTACCATACTTGTCTACACCCGCTACTATGATGGAGGAGTGACAGAAAGCACTGGTACTGCTCCGCCCACCTGTCCCTGCACCTCTACATGGCTGTACATGGGGCCATAGGGCAAGTGGGAACTATTGGGTCAGATTTTCAGAAAATGTAAAATTGGCCTATTTGTTTACATAAATATTTATTGAGTCCATTTTCATATGATGATAATCTCATGGGAAAACCCAAGTACAACAATTTAGTGTTACAGATTCATTCTACAAGAAGAATTTAAGTCAGTTTAACATTGATACAGTATTAAATTATTGAGATTCTGATGGTATGTCTCAGTTTAGGCCTTCACCATTCCTCTGAAATAACCCAAATTTAAGACAAAAATCAGGTTCAAAATAGATAGATTGAATGAATACAATACAGAATGCACTCAGATATACTCAATATTTATCCCTTTTCACTCTAATTTAGCAGAATTTGAGAGATGTGTAGAACTGTAGATTGTGCATTTTCTGGAAATCTGACCCTATTATGCTTTGGGGACCTGTTAAATAAAGTTGCATTCTCAGCTATTATGACCAAACTAATCTTACCAAAATCACACATAATATTATGACTTATAGGACTGGATTTATCAATATTCTGCAGCTATGCTTTTTGATTACTAACAACTAAATCATTTCCAAGATGTGTCCCCTTATTATCCTATAGTGAACAGTGCGTATTTTCATGTGAAATGTTTAAATATTGTATTGGCCTTAAATAAATAAATAAAAATAGCTATGCACATGTGTAAGGCTACCGCCTACGACATCAATGTCATCAAATAATCATCCTTACAAACATCTACTTGAGATGTCCTTGATCAGCAACACTTCCTTTCACCATTGACATGATGAAGGTTGTATCTGTGTCGCTCATATGTGATGTGTTTCAGGAAAATGAGTCATAAGTCGCAAAATTGATATTTTTTAAAGTGTTTTTTTCACAAGATCACATTATTGGAATGTTCTATCTTTTTAAGGGTTGATAACTCATAGTTACATAAATCTATATATCAAATTTCAAGACAATCTATGTAATATATCCATTCGTTTCAAAGGTCCTTATATGGACTGCATTTAGTAACTTTACTGTTTATTGACCCAAAGAAATATTCAAAACTTTTTAAAAAAAACACGAAAATATCAAACTTAAAATCTAGAAATACTTATTAGATTATTAGACTGTTTACTATCATTGGAATCGGCTAGATCTCATCTTTTCAAATATAATGATATCTCAAAATCTATTTTTTGCGTCTTATGACATATTTTCCTGAAACAGATCACATATGGCTGTAGTTGTGCCAATATTCATTCATGTTTTTATGACAAGAAGGACGAAGGCTAGGCTCTTTATAATGTTATGAGTTGAGAAATAGGTTTGATCATCCTTATCACATAATCATCCTCACAGATAGCTTGATCAGCATTCCTATCCACATTCATATGATGAAGGTTATATCTGTCATATGTGATATGTCATGGGAAAATGAGTCACAATCGCAAAAAAGAAATTGATTTTGAGATACTATCATATTATTTGAAAAGATAAGATGATGGTGAACATTAGGGTATAAATTATACGTTCTTCAACCCGGCAAACACAAGGCCAGCAGGTTAGCGCGACCAAATAGGAAACATCAGCGGTCTGAATGCAGGCACTGTCTGCCACTGCGTGCACCACTCTTGGCCACTGTGCTGTCCCCCCACCCCTGCGACTGAAATGCCTGCACGCTCTTTTGTATTAAAACTTTTACGCGGTCGGAACGCTCTGCATTTGCTTACAATAGCTTTAGGCTTGTTGTTTTACTTGAAACAATTAGCGCGCCCAGAATGCTCTGTGCTGATGAGTATGGGTGTCAGATTGGTGAGTCTAAAGTGGCAGATATGAATAGTTGTTTATGTCAGGATACATGTATGTTCATTATTGTCCGGTTTCTGGTTTGTATGTTGGCTATATAACAATGACATATAAATGATGAATATAAAATAAATGTATAAAATATAATACATATATTACTGTATTCATACTATAACCATATCTCTTCGCTGATATGGTTTATTCAGAGATATAATGAGTAGGTAGTAATGTTTAATGATAGTTGACAAGGTGTACTATATTACATCCAAAATGTATACTGCCCAAACAAATTCTAGGCTTGGAAAAGCCCCATTATTGGAATACAGTCAATTAAGTACACATACAAGTATACCCTTACCATATTCCAACTTGTTCCCACCAGGTGGCGTCATGATAGATTGATTCGCATTTACAAATCTCCAAAACGAAGTTAAATATTCTCCAACATGTATTTAAAACACATTATAAGTGATATACTACCAGCATTTATTTGTCCAATAGTTTTATTTGGCATTGTAGCACCAATCATTACAGCTCTGGATTATAACACCCCATTAATTGTTTATGGGAAAGTGTGAGGTGGCCTGGCCGCCGACATGCCTGTATATCCCAAACAGCAAACTAGTTCATGCCACCTGTTGCGAGGGTGTATCTCCTGGTCTCATTGACTCAGGAAAGTATCAATGAATGGACAAAATGATGGATGACCAGTGTCAGCACGCACCAATGACCCCAGTACCGTTGTGCCTGCCTGGCCGCGCGTTCACGCCTAACATTGGCTGCAGTTCAATATATAGTAAAGCTATACTTGGGTCGCATCGGCGACGCGCGTCACTGCCGCGCGAACGTTTCAATTCCAAATATGATTTGCGCACACCGGGAATATATGTTATGCATGAAAATAAAGTTAGCAACATTTCTGCCCAATCACTAGTAAATTAATTAAATATACTGCTCAGGATGACCTCAGAAACCCATTGATACATTTATTATATGCGCATTCCATATGAGAGGTGCTATAAGTGGGGTGCTATAAAAATATTCATATAGTGCGCATACTATATGAACTACTTTCTCACCAAGTCGGCTACTTTTTTTCAGATTTACACATGATACATTTGTGATTACACATCAAGTTTTATGCCCATATAATAAATATAGAATGGAACTCGCCAGCAATAATAACACATTTATTGGACTTGATTCGTCCACATAAGCACTCTGCCTACGACATCGTGCTTATGTGGACAAATCTTGTCCAATAAATTTTTCGATTATTGCCGGCAAGTTCCATTCTCTCTATTTAGAACACAGTCTTGGAATCTGGCACATGTATTGCTGCTACTAACAGCACTAAACATGAACACATTACTATAGAGTGTTCATGTGACAAAGACATTTGAAAAATGACATTTTTGCGACTTGTAACTCATTTCCATGGAACACAGCACATGTGGCTGTCGTTATGCCAATATTCATTCATGTCTTTATGACAAAAAGGTGAATACCTATATATGGGCGGGCTACAAGGGTGTAAGTACATCCAGGTTAACGACAATCAATAATACACAGGTGTAATAGAACGCCTTCTCCGGGGTTTTAGCGGAAGAAAACAGTGAAGGTGATATATCACTCTAAACCTTTTTATCTTGGCAGCTTAGCAGTTCCTTTGTTTATGAAATCAACCTGGTCCCTTTTTGAGTGAGTGAGATTGGTTGCTTTACGCCCTTATAAACACATATAAAGGTTATATCAAGGGCGGGAGAGCTGCGAGGGAGGCAGTTTATATGATCATACCCAGGAAATAGAGATAGAGAAGAAGGGAGAGAGAGACAGAGAAAAGAGACAGAAAGGCACTTTATGGTCATACCCAGGAAATAGAGATAGAGACGAAGGGAGAGAGAGACAGAGAAAAGAGACAGAAAGGCACTATATGGTCATACCCAGGAAATAGAGATAGAGAAGAAGTGAGAGAGAGACAGAGAAAAGAGACAGAAAGACACTTTATGGTCTTACCCAGGAAATAGAGATAGAGAAGAAGTGAGAGAGAGACAGAGAAAAGAGACAGAAAGGCACGTTATGGTCATACCCAGGAAATAGAGATAGAGACGAAGTGAGAGAGAGACAGAGAAAAGAGACAGAAACGCACTTTATGGTCATACCCAGGAAATAGAGATAGAGAAGAAGTGAGAGAGAGACAGAGAAAAGAGACAGAAAGGCACTTTATGGTCATACCCAGGAAATATAGATTGAGAAGAAGTGAGAGAGAGACAGAGAAAAGAGACAGAAAGACACTTTATGGTCATACCCAGGAAATAGAGATAGAGACGAAGGGAGAGAGAGACAGAGAAAAGAGACAGAAAGACACTTTATGGTCATACCCAGGAAATAGAGATAGAGAAGAAGTGAGAGAGAGACAGAGAAAAGAGACAGAAAGGCACGTTATGGTCATACCCAGGAAATAGAGATAGAGACGAAGTGAGAGAGAGACAGAGAAAAGAGACAGAAAGGCACGTTATGGTCATACCCAGGAAATAGAGATAGAGACGAAGTGAGAGAGAGACAGAGAAAAGAGACAGAAACGCACTTTATGGTCATACCCAGGAAATATAGATTGAGAAGAAGTGAGAGAGAGACAGAGAAAAGAGACAGAAAGACACTTTATGGTCTTACCCAGGAAATAGAGATAGAGACGAAGTGAGAGAGAGACAGAGAAAAGAGACAGAAAGGCACTTTATGGTCATACCCAGGACCACGGTCCCTTTTTGAGCGTTATGTGTATTCTGTGAAACTGCAAGTTTATGACACTAGGCTAAGTGGTCTGCACCAAAAAGTCCCCCCCCCTTCAGAGTCTGTGCAAAAAAAGGTGCCCCCTGAATTTTCTACTCCCCTCACGCCATGGTTAAAAATGAACCATCCTTAATCAAGATGAATATTTATATTAAATAGCCCGATGGAGGTTTCAAATCGATCGAGACGGAGGGTCAAAGGGAGGGATTTGACCCGACGTCGAGATCGATTTGAAACCGAACAGAGGGCTATTTAATATTTATTTCATACGTAATTAACAAGAGAAGACGATTTTAATGACATTTTACCTTGGTTTCCATCGAGTTTGCGGACATCAGTCTTGAACTGAGCGCCATCATGGCAGAAGTAGTTTAAATCATTGCGCGCTTAGACTTTTCACTACCATGGCTTCATTGTGTCATACGCTCTAGATTTTTCTTTAATATAATGCTTCTGCTTCTCATTTTTTCGGAATTAATATAACTCGAACTGGACATTAAAGGTATATATTTAGTTTTCTATCTTATCGATCTGGATATATCGCTTGAAATTCGTCAGATGGGGGACTACTTTTTTTCTCACTGGTTACCAAGTCATGATACGTTCACAAAAAATGTCAACAAACCATAACTTTCGTCTTTATTTAGACAATAAATAAGCAATACATATCATATTTCTCAAATTACTTTCTCAACATGGAGAATAAAACTTTCGTCGCTGATGTTAGCTCCGGCAAATACACATCTTGCTGTTTGTTGCTGGTCACTTGAACTAGCGAACGTATGGCCGTGCCGGCATTGAAAAAGCGGGTCAAGCAGACGATTTTAATTTTGGCTTCTCATTGGTCAGATCAAGTCATGTGATGCTCGAAAATAGTTCGGTTGTAATCACATACGTATGTGATACGAGATTTCTAATCGCACCCCCGAATCAGGCTCTCTGTAATCACATACGTATGTAATAATCAATGTAATCTCATATTCATGTATGAGAGGTCAGTACAGGGTCCCCGGGAATTACATCAATAATTCATTACACTCTCAGTCTCAGTCCTTTCCTCACAATTGTCCTATCAGTATTTTTGTCCTATTTGATGAATAGTTGTTCCATAGGACTGTGCAAATCAATATTGTGCAGCTATTATGATTCTACCCGATGTAAATTAATTCAGTTAAGGAAAGATTCTATAAACCTCTTAAAGGGATATATGGGTCAGATCGTCAGAGAATGTACAATTGGCCTTCACGAATCTTCTCAAATAACCCAAATTTAACAAGAAAATTCGGTTCAAAATACAGTTCAACATAACCAGACAGATTTATTGAATGAATTCAATACAGATTACACTCAGATATACTCAGTATTTATCATTTTTCACTCTAATTTAGCCGAATTTGAGAGATGTGCAGAACTGTAGATTGTGCATTTTCTGAAAATCTGACCCATAGACCTTTCCATTGCCAACACATCACATTTATCCTTCTGATGATAATTGATTCAGATTCTGGGCACTCAAGGCCTTGTGGGCGTTGTGCTATTCAGTGGAACAATCTGAATATGTTTTATTCCAAAATTGTATTCCAACAAAATCAAATCTGTGTTTATTTGGTATCACTTGAATTTGGAACTATAATTTGAAGGTCATTTTTGTCTTAAATTTGAGTCATTTGAGAGGATTGGTGAGGGACAATTATACATTTTCTGACGACTTCACTCTTATATAAATATAGCCTTATGAACCTAGGGAACCTATTCTAAGAGTAATATTAGATTTCAAACGTAAGTTAAGGAAAGCTTTAATAAACTTCTTAAATTGATATAAACCTTTTCGTTGCCAACACATCCCATGAATCCTTGTGGTGGTAAAAGATTCAGGCACTCAAAGCCTTGCTGGGTCAGATCTTAAAAAATGTACAATAAGCAGATCTACACATTTAGTAAATTCTGCTAATTTAGACTGTAAAAATGGCCAATAGTTGGTATATCTGAATATATTTGAAATTGTCTTGATTCAAACAATCTTTGGGATAGGTTGAACCAAATGTTGAACATTATTCTTGTTTTAAATTTGAGTATTTTGCGATGATTGGGGAATGTGAATTGTACACTTTCTGGCGCTTTCACCCTGCTCTAATGGGCGTTGTACTATTCAGTGTAGGGGCAGGGTGGGTAATGAGTTCACATTAGTCCACGTCACATTTAAAGACTTTGAAGTTGAAGCTATTGATCTGAGAGACAACCTGTATGTAATGTGTACTGTAGTTCAGTGTAAGGTGTGAGAGACAACCTGTATGTAATGTGTACTGTAGTTCAGTGTAAGGTGCCTGTGTACTTAAACTTATTCTTAAGGTATGATTCCACTGGCTCACTTGTATATGTGCTCATGGCTCGCTCTTGCTGCGCTTGTTCATAGTGCGCTTGTGATTCGCTTTTCATTCGCTAATATTCTTAGCACAATACAAGCGCAGAGCGATTCTACCGAGATTCTACTGCTGCGCTTGTTTCCTATATGAAAGCAATAGCTAATGCGTTTGTGCGCTCTCAATGCGCTCTTGGTCCGCTTGTTTAAGAGGCAGAAGAGCGTTGTGTTGCTGCGCTCAAATCAAACACGGCAGATATTAGCGCAACGTCAAAATGAAGCGCCAACGTCAAGTTTTAAGAGCGTATAGAAAGCGCAGTAAACTATCCTATTAGACCGCTCTGGTCTCGCTCAAACTTCGCTTCTTAGTCGCTCTGGGAAAATAAAAGAGCGTATGAAGAGCGGGCCAAAAGAGCGAGCCAGTGGAAACGCAGCCTTAGACCTTCATAAGGGAAAACTTTTCGTTTAAAGTGTCAGTAAACCCCCAAATATTATGAGCAAATCCATTTACTTGCTATTATTGAAATGTAACCACCCCGGTTTTACTTAATCTAAGTTATTATTTAGTGAGTTTTACCCATTTAAATGAGTGAAAACGTAGTTCCACATTTTAACACTCCATTCAAGGCACCACTGTTTGCCTACGTCATAAAGGTGCACCAATCTAGAAATGTACATGCAATGAACATAATAAACAACTCTCATAATTGCTGCTAGAAAGAAGGAGGGTGTACCAACCCAATTATTGACCTCTCATGACTGGTTCTTGAATAGGTATTAGCTGTATTGCATAACTGCTTCAATTGCTGTGAGATTGGGGGGGAAGGTAGGGATATTATGTACATTTCTGGCGCGCCTCTATGACGTCACACAGCACTCTCAGTGCCCTCTTGTGCTAAACAGACCTTTTCAAGTAAGCTTTCTCAATTCGGGCCTGTAAGTGACTATAAGTTAGACATAAATGGAGGTAAAAAAATTGATACTTGGATGTTGTATTTATGGCGGCATGAAGTTTGTTGTCCTAAAAGTGACTATGAACCCGTTTACTGACCCTTTAAACATATTTTTGATGTGTTATAGCAAAATGACACATACGTCATTAGAATCGGCTTGAGCTCTGCTTTTCAAATATGACGATATCTTAAAATCCATTTTATCCTAGGACAGATCACAAATACATAATTTTTAAAATTGAATTGAATTATATTGAATTGAATCAAAAGAGTATTAAGATAAATTTAAGTAATATCTTTAATTGAAAAGTTTTTTATTGCAGGAAATGACATTAAAACAAGTTGGATGCTTTTCTCAGACATGCCTGATTTTAAAAAAGTAGTATAAATTCATCTAAATTACAAGACTAAATGTGATGTGTTTTAAGAAAATGAGTCACAAGTCGCAAAATTGATATTTTTCAAAGTGACTTTTTCGAAAGATTTCTTTATTGAAATGTTCTGATTTCTCGGGGGTCTAGCACACTTAGTCATATGAACCTATGTGCCAAATTTCAGGACATAGTATTAGATATATCCTTGCGTTTTGAAGGCCTTCATATTGATGATAATTAGTTACTTTACTGGTAATTACCCACCCAGAAACATTGCAAACTTTATATTTGAAAAATAAAAATATCAAACTTAAAATATAGAAATATATATTAAGTGTGCCAGAGTTTACTATCATTGGAATCCCCTTGATCTCATCTTTCCAAACATAATGGTATCTCAAAATCCATTTTTTGCGACTTATGACTCATTTTCCTGTAACAAACCACAAATTATTTTTACAAAGTCAGAGCTGGCGACTGTACATGTTCAGACGCCGTGACCCTCAAATGCCTGTGGGCAATCTGTATTCATGAGTAACTGATGACGTCACTGCCCACATGTGGAGGTGTAATCTGACCCCACGGTAGGTTTAATCATGCAGAGGTTGACAGTGAAAGGGTAGAGTAAGGTTTCTATTGTCACACACACAAATAGGGGACTTGCATAGCCGCCATTTTGAATCTAGATTCGCATGGAATTATGGGACTAATGGTACAGTCTAGAATTTATAGAAAACATGCCATGTTCAGCATGGATTATTTATCAATGCTCTTATGTCAATATCATTGTGTTATACATGTTTCCATAACACAAGCCTCCATCTTTCCCATCATGCATTTCGTTTTCATAGGTTATTTATACAAGCTATGATATTGGTGAAAACAATCTTGCAATTTTTGATAAAAATGTTGCCAAATATTGTATGTCAAATTTCAACAGAATCCATCCCAGGATGCACTGTGATAGACATGCGCAGTGAGACATGCAACTCCCCTATTAACATCACTAACTTGGAATAAAGTTGGGAAGTGGCAGTGAAGTGGCTTAGTTCTAGCTTCTGAACGTTGTAGGTCAAAGAACCCTTGCTCAGAATGTTTTCATTCTTGGGGTGCTTGACGCTGCTAGAAGCATGAATACATGTACCACATTTGTGATATGTTTCAGGAAAATGAGTCATAAGTCGCAAAAAATAGATTTTGAGGTACCATTATATTTGAAAAGATGAGATGAAGCCGATTCCAATGATAGTAAACAGTCTAATAATCCAATAAGTATTTCTAGACTTTAAGTTTGATATTTTCGTTTTTGAAAAAAAAAATTCCAATATTTCTGGGGGTCAATAAACAGTAAAGTAACTAAATGCAGTCTATATGAGCACCTTTAAAATGAAAGGATATATTACATAGATTGTCCTGAAATTTGATACATCGATTGAGATAACTATAAGTGACACACTCTCCAAGAATCAGAACATTCCAATAATGTAATCTTGTGAAAAAAACGCTTTGAAAAATATCAATTTTGCGACTTATGACTCATTTTCCTGAAACACAACACATTTTGAAGACTCCGTGTTGAATATATCTATGCAGATCTGATGTTACCCTAAGGAGTATAATATATCAAATCTGCCTACTTTACTGTATAGTACTTAAAATAAAAAAATAACACCTCCTTTTTTCATGCATGTATTCGTGAATATAGAAATACTTATTAGATGTCATCATTGGAATCGGCTTCATCTCATCTTTCCAAATGTAAAGATGGGTCACGGCCCTGTGCGGAAACCATTTTCGCTGAAAAAGAACAAGCTTTGTACTGCCCCCCAAAGCTCTGGTCCAGGGAACCATTGTATCCCAGAACCACATTTAAAGGCAAACGCATCTATCTAGTGGAAAATGAAAATAAATGTCATTTTTCTGAAACTTTGAAATTTGATTCTTGAAGTGTTTATGGTCATAAAGATGGAAAAAAATCAATGGGTCACCGTGCTCAATTTTGAATTAGAGTGCTTCAAAAGTTGGTATCTCAAAAGAACCAATGAGGACCAAAAGGGGGGCTCATTTTGGAGTACCTCGACTTCATAGTTCATATTTGCTATTTATATTCACTCAATTTAAGTAAGGTTAACAGTTTTAGAGAGAGTATTATTTGCCCAATAATTCTATGCCTCTTTTTTTATAGAATGCATGGCTATTTTCATTCCGAAACAACAAATATGTAATGCAAATTTTAAATTAAAAACTCGAAAAAACCCACTATTTTTCACTAATTTTATAAAAACAATTTTATTTTTCTCTCATCGAAATTAAATGTCATTTTTCTGATTCTTTAGTATATGATTCTTGAAGTATGTGTGTTCATAAAACTGGAAAAAAAATAATGGGTCCCCGTGCTAGTTTCTGAATTATGGGGCTTTGAAACATGGCTGACAACCCAAAAATCTGCTGTTTTCAATGTGTTCTATGTTTCCTAAACATGTCTATTTCAAACAGCTACAATTATTTTTTCAACGTGATGACATACATTTTTTTCCCTATATATGTGTAGAATATTACCTGCACTATATGTGTAGAAAATTTTGGGACATTAGGAGTTTTCATTTTTGTTTTATTCCCAAAACCGTGAAAGAAAAATGCAGCACTTCCCATTAGGCTTGCATACTAAATGGGTACAACTGAGGGTACCCACAGCTAGCTCAGTTTCCCAAACATGTCTATTTCAGACAGCTATAAAAAAAAATTAAACGCGATGACATATGTTTTTTTTTTCTTTTTATATGTAGTATATAACCTATACTATATGTGTAGAAAATTTTGGGACAGTAGGAGTAGCCATTAATTGTTTGTTTTAAACTACAAAACATGAAAAAATGCGCCATTTTCTCATAGACTGCAATGCTAAAGGAATAGTATGTAAAATGTCCGTATATTTGGTATATGGAAAAGGGGGGCGTGGCAGTGAATAGTAGCGTTTGCCTTTAACTCACTTTTCTCACTTGATTTGATCTTAGCCTCTCTCATTCTTTCACTGATTGAAAGGAAATGACTTCAATTATTACACCCCTGTGCTGTTGCTTCCTATACCTTCAGCATTGTATGTCACACTTGGTCAAAGTGGTGCATAACATGTGAGTTATGTCACCCTGGGGACATACAACAAGTAGGTCCGCCCAAAACGTAAATTACTTCTTTTATTTTTAATTATTTATATTTTTTATTTATTAATGGGGTGTAATAAATATGGAACAAAGCTCGGGTGAAGTCTGTACACTTGTTAGTGACCACAGGAGCGCAAGATCTCGGGCTAACGCCCTCTATCTTCCCGCGCTCCCTCGGTCAATAACAAGTGTACAGACTTCCCCCTTGCTTGGTTCCATCTATTAACTAAACGTGTTTAAAAGAAAACCGAGTCCGTCCCAGATGTGGATATATTAATGAGATATTTTTAAAAATGACTAAAAATTGAGACTATGGGACTCGTTTTTGTACACCTTTCTTGTATGAATAAAAATGCATTGGATTGAATTGAACTCCAGTTTGGAAGTATGACGCTTTAACCACTTGACCATTGAGTCTGGCTATGAGGGATATGCATATAAACTATATTAGCCATTGATTCATCATATAATTTATTGATACATGGGTCAGATTTCCAGAAAATGTACAATTCACCTTCACCAATCCTCTCAAATAATCCACATTTAAGACAAAAAAGAGCTTCAAAATGTTCTGTTATATGTTAAACTGCATTTTGAAGTTCATTTTTGTATCAAATGTGAGTTATTTGAGAGGATTGGTGAAGGCGAATTGTACATTTTCTGAAAATCTAACCCATTTGTAAATGGCATTAGCTTAAAGTCGGTACTACTGTTAGTAAACATTGTATAGTCTGCCCTGAATTAATGTGGTAGGGCTAATGCATATATTTACATTCACAATAAACAAAGGCGTTACATAGTATAACAGATTCTCCCCCAGCACGATATACCCCCATCAGGGTACCACTACCCCATACATCTAGCTGGGCCTGGGGGATTATGTTTTACCCCATTAATAGGGGGATTTGCATAGCCACCATTTTAAATCTGGATTTGCATGTAATTATTGGACTAATGGTACTGTATAAAATCTATAGAAACATGCCATGTTCTATATATACTATTTATAGATGCTTTAATGTCAATAGCCATGTGTTATACATGTTTCCTTAACACAAATCCCCTTCTTTCCCATCATGCATCATGCATTTTCATAGATCATTTACACAAGCTATGATATTGGTGAAAACATTGTTGCAATTTTCGATAAAAACATTGCCAAATATTTGTATGTCAGATTTCAACAGAATCCATCCCAGCATGCACTGTAACCGACATGCGCAGTGGCACATGCAAATCCCCTATTGTTTACACTGTGCACAAAGGCCCGTCTTGTCTTGTATGAATTAACATTTGTGATGTGTTTCAGGAAAATGAGTCATAAGTCGCAAAATTTATATTTTTTAAGGTGTTTTTTTCACAAGATCACATTATTGGAATGTTCTGATTTTTAGGGAGTTTGTCACTTGTAGCTATGTCAATCGATGTATCAAATTTCAGGACAATCTATATAATATGTCCTTTCGTTTTAAAGGTCCTCATATGGACTACATTTAGTAATTTTACTGTTTATTGACCCCCAGAAATGTTGGAAACTTTTTTTTCCAAAACGGAAATATCAAACTTAAATTCTAGAAATACTTATTAGGTTATTAGACTGTTTACTATCATTGGAATCGGCTTGATCTCATATTTTCAAATATAATGGTATCTCAAAATCTATTTTTTGCGACTTATGACTCATTTTCCCAAAACGGATCACATTTGTAAACCTATATCTCGCCTAATATATGTGATTGTCCATAATTTGTTTCTCAATTTGTAAAGTTAAGAATTCTGAAAATCATGATCAAGTCGTTATTGTACAAATGATAAGCATCTGAGGTATCAAATCGTTGATGATGAGCGAGAGAAAATTTAAGAAAAAAACCAAAAAAAACCAAAAAAATTACAAGGGACGCGACATTGATGGCATTTAGAATTGTATGAGCCCAGATGGCAGCCTATGTTGGATAAAAACTTTTAAAACAAAAAAAAACAAAAAAACATTTGTAAACCTGGGCCGTGTGGGTCAGCAAGGTAGAAGGTAAATAGGACACATTTCTTTCAAAAAGAAACACAATAATTATTCGTCATTTATATGTTGAGGTGTATTTATTTATCTATATCTGGGTGGTATGGTGACACAACAGTCTAAAAGTGATAGTTGACTAGGACTGAAAGGTGTGATGATAGTGTGGGTTTGCTTGCAATTTCACCTCCTCACCCCAGGCACTGGCGAAGGACCAACGATCTTGATTAGTTGTCTTTTTATTGACTTCGCCTCCTCAGTTTCCCTCAGCCCCCCTTAGTTACCTTAGTTCCCTCTGTCCCCCAGCCCCTTCAGTCCGCTCAGCCTTCCTCAGTCCCTTCAGCCCCCCTCAGTGCCACTCAGTGCCCTGAGCCCCTTTCAGCTCCCTCAACGGTCTGAGTCTTCAACCCCCTCCTCCCCCTCCTATCCCCATCACTCATTCGTCCTCAACCCCTTCTGTCCCGTTCAGCCTCCTCAGTCCCCCAAGCCTCCTCAGCTCCCTCATCCCCCTTAGCCTTCAATCACCTCCTCCCCCTCAACCCCCTAGATCACACAGCCCCCTTAGCCCCTCTCAACCCCCTTCAGCCCCCCTCAGTCCCCCTCAGTCCCTCAACCCCTCTCAGCCCCCTCACCTCCCTCAGACTCCCTCAGACTCCCTCAGCCCCCCTGAACAACCCTCAGATCCCCCTCATCTCCCCTCAGCTCTCCTCAGCCCCTCAGCCCCCTCATGCCCTCCTCAGCCCCCTCATCACCCCCCAGCCCCCCTCAACACCCTCAACACCCTTCAGCACCCCTCAGCACCCCTCAGCGCCCTCAGCCCCCCTCAGCCCCCCTCAGCCCCCCTCAGCCCCCCTCAGCCCCCCTCAGCCCCCCTCAGCCCCCCTCAACACCCTTCAGCCCCCCTCAGCACCCTTCAGCCCCCCTCAGCCCCCCTCAGCCCCCCTCAGCCCCCTCAGCACCCCCTCAACACCCCTCAGCCCCCCTCAGCACCCCTCAGCACCCCTCAACACCCCTCAGCCCCCCTCAGCCCCCTCAACACCCCCTCAACACCCCTCAGCACCCCTCAGCCCCCCTCAGCCCCCCTCAGCACCCTTCAGCCCCCCTCAACACCCCTCAGCCCCCTCAGCCCCCTCAACACCCCCTCAACACCCCTCAGCCCCCCTCAGCCCCCCTCAGCACCCCTCAGCCCCCCCTCAACACCCCCTCAACACCCCTCAGCCCCCCTCAGCCCCCCTCAGCACCCCTCAGCACCCCTCAGCCCCCCCTCAACACCCCCTCAACACCCCTCAGCCCCCCTCAGCACCCCTCAGCACCCCTCAGCACCCCTCAGCCCCCTCAACACCCCTCAACACCCCTCAGCCCCCCTCAGCCCCCCTCAACACCCCTCAGCACCCCTCAGCCCCCCCTCAACACCCCCTCAACACCCCTCAGCCCCCCTCAGCCCCCCTCAGCCCCCCTCAGCCCCCTCAGCACCCCTCAGCCCCCCTCAGCCCCCCTCAGCCCCCCTCAGCACCCTTCAGGCCCCCTCAGCACCCCCCCTCAGCACCCCTCAGCCCCCCTCAGCCCCCTCAACACCCCCCCCCTCAGCCCCCCTCAGCCCCCCTCAGCACCCCTCAGCCCCCCTCAGCACCCTTCAGGCCCCCTCAGCACCCCCCCCTCAGCACCCCTCAGCCCCTTCAGCCCCCCTCAGCACCCCTCAGCCCCCCCCCCCTCAGCACCCCTCAGCCCCCTCAGACCCCCTCAGCACCCTTCAGCCCCCCCTCAGCACCCCCCCTCAGCACCCCTCAGGCCCCCTCAGCCCCCTCAGCCCCCTCAGCCCCCCTCAGCCCCCCTCAGCCCCCCCCCCTCAGCACCCCTCAGCCCCCTCAGCACCCCTCAGCCCCCTCAGCACCCCTCAGCCCCCTCAACACCCCTCAGCCCCCCCTCAGCCCCCCTCAGCCCTCTCAACACCCCTCAGCCCCCCTCAGCACCCCTCACCCCTCAACACCCCTCAGCCCCCCTCAGCACCCCTCAGCCCCCCTCAGCACCCCTCAGCACCCCTCAACACCCCTCAGCCCCCCTCAGCCCCCCTCAGCCCCCTCAGCACCCCTCAGCACCCCTCAACACCCCTCAGCACCCCTCAGCACCCCTCAGCACCCCTCAGCACCCCTCAGCACCCCTCAACACCCCTCAGCCCCCCTCAGCCCCCCTCAGCCCCCCTCAGCCCTCTCAACACCCCTCAGCCCCCCTCAGCACCCCTCAGCCCCCCTCAACACCCCTCAGCCCCCCTCAGCCCCCCTCAGCCCCCCTCAACACCCCTCAGCCCCCCTCAGCCCCCCCTCAACACCCCTCAGCCCCCCTCAGCCCCCCTCAACACCCCTCAACACCCCTCAGCCCCCCTCAGCCCCCGTCAGCCCTCTCAACACCCTTCAGCCCCCCTCAGCACCCCTCAACACCCCTCAGCCCCCCTCAGCATCCCTCAGCACCCCTCAACACCCCTCAGCACCCCTCAGCCCCCCTCAGCCCCCCTTCAGCCCTCTCAACACCCCTCAGCCCCCCTCAACACCCCTCAGCCCCCCTCAACACCCCTCAGCCCCCCTCAACACCCCTCAGCCTCCTCAGGCCCCCTCAGCCCCCCTCATCCCCCCTCAGCACCCATCAGCACCCCTCAGCACCCCTCAACACCCCTCAGCCCCCCTCAGCACCCTCAGCACCCCTCAGCGCCCCTCAGCACCCCTCAGCACCCCTCAGCACCCCTCAGCCCCCTCAGCACCCCTCAGCACCCCTCAGCCCCCCTTAGCCCCCTCAGCCCCCCTCAGCCTCCTCAGCACCCATCAGCACCCCTCAGCGCCCTCATCACCCCCCAGCCCCCCTCAGCCCCCCTCAGCCCCCCTCAGCCCCCCTCAGCACCCTCCAACACCTCAGATAAAGACCTTCATACATTATTCCTCTCCGTGTCTGCTAAAGGTTACCATGGCACTTGGCATTTTAGAAAATATCAAACAGAAAATGGATTGTGCGAGGTGATACCTGAAGGCACAAACATTCCTTTTGAATGAAAATGTCATCAACAACCTGAGGAACAGAACCTCAGAGTTTGGCATTTTAATAAACTATGAACAAATCTATTAAAATCGTATTTAGTTTAAACCTATCGAATTGCTTTTAATTTAATCTCTTCAAAGGGTAAGATTTTCAAGTGCAAATCTTCCTTCGTTTCTTGTTCTCCCTCCTGGCTTTTATTGTCCTATTCAATATCTTTAGCTACTTCTCGCCCTATCTCCCTCTTTCTTTCATTCTTTCCGTTCTCTTCCTTCTCTCCATTTCCTAGGCTATAAAGAGTTTTATTTATGCTCCATCTCCATCACCTCTTCCTCCCCCTCCTGCCTCTACTCCTCCCTCTCCTGTTCCTCTTTTTTTTCTCCCTCTCCCCGTTCTCCTCCTTCTTCTCATCTTTCTCCCTCAACCTATCTCCCCCTCCCCCTCTTTTCTTCCTCCTCTCTCTCCTCTACTCTCCCCCCACTCTCCTCTATCTCCTCCACTTCCTCCTCTTCCTCCTTCCTCCTCTCTCTCCTCTACTCTCCCCCCACTCTCCTCTATCTCCTCCACTTCCTCCTCTTCCTCCTTCCTCCTATCTGTCCTCTCTCCTCCTCACTCTCCTCCTCTCTCTCCTTCACTCCCTCCTCTTCCTTCTCCCTCCTATCTGTCCTTTCTCCTCCACTTCTTCCTCTTCCTCCTTCTCCCTATCTGTCCTCTCTCCTCCTCTCTCCTCCTCTCCCTTCTCTTCCTCCTTCCCCTTATCTGTCCTCTCTCCTCCTCTCTCCTCCACTCTCCTCCTCTCCTCCTCTCTCCTCCACTCTCTCCTTTTCCCCCTTACCCCTATCTCTCCTCTCTCCTCCTCTCTCCTCCTCTATCCTCCTATCTCCTCCACTCTCTCCTCTTCCCCCTTCCCCCTATCTCTCCTCTCTCCTCCTATCTCCTCCACTCTCTCCTCCTCCCCCTATCTCTCCTCCCTCCCCCTGCCCCGCCTCCAGCAGTACCACTACACACCACCATTCAGCCTATAATTGCTGCAGTTTAAGTTTCCAGCCTGGAGGATTGATACACTACAGCATCATAGAGCCTGCTTGTGGTGGTGGTGGAGTGTGGCTCTCAATCAATAACATCTCCTGCAGTGGGCGGCAAGATGCTGCAATAGGTCGATTGCACAAGCCGCTGCTTTCGTTACATTGTTGATATGAATGAATGTGAATAGGATGTTGGAATAGTGAAGAGCTATTGTATAAATAGAAATGGATGAAGACCGTAGGCTTTAAAATCCCGGGTCTGACTGACAAGTATTTTATCATAGCAGTGGGCAGCAAGATGCTTGCACAAGCCGCTACTCCATGACCCTATCCTACAATGGGCTATAGAAGGAACATACACACACAAACACTTATTAGAGATGAGTTTGTTTTATTCAGGAATTACCTTGACCATCAAGATATATATATCACCTTGGTCCTAGGTAAGACCATAAAGTTTAATAAAGAGCCTTTCTGTCCATTATCTGTCTTTCTCTCCGTATTCTTTATCTATTTCCTGGGTATGATAATAAACTGCTTCCCCCTCAGCTCCCCTGCCCTTGATATAACCATATTAAATGTGTTGATAAGGGCGTAAAGCAACCAAGCTCACTCACTCACTCATATATATCACTTACTGCTCTTTCATTAGTAGAAAAATATAGAAATGTAGTGAACCACAGATTTGTAGGGTCATGAGTTGGAATGTAGCGAAAAGATAACCAGAATGAATGAGATTTGTTTGCTCCAAGTTGTATTTAACTCAGAATCATAGGGTCAAAGCAACAGGTTACAGCTTGATTTGAACAACTGAGGTATCTCGGTCCATGGGCGGCATGAGTCTGTAGTTTCAAGCGAAGACCAGATCTCCTTGTGGGGCACTTGTATGCCCCGCCTACCATCTGCAGGAGGGTGTTGTCAGCAAAAGCTTTGTGTTGTATGATGTTGCCCCCTGCTGGAACTGGCCAGAACTAAGTATTGCGTCCAGCTCTAGTAGAGATACCCTTCACTGCCTTTGTGCAGAAGTGGTGATTGGTCGGCAGCGATGACGGGAAAGGCAGACCCGCTAAAGAAATACTTATTAAATGTCCTAAAGTTTACTATCATTAGAATCGGCTTGATCTAATCTTTTCAAATATAATGATATTTCAAAATCAATTTCTGCGACTTGTGATTTATTCATCTGTAAAGGGTGGTCTTCACTGGCTGTGGTAATCTCTGCGGTAAGCCTTGCGATGGTGTTGTGTTATTGTGGAGTGGCGAGGTCTTGCCTACATCGTTCACTGACCATGTATGCAAGGACCTCGTCATTCCTCACCACCTACAGAACCAGCACTTACAAGGGTATGTGTAAACCATCACAAGGCTTACCACAGAGCTTACCGCAGCTAGTGGAGACCACCTTTAACACATCACATACACATCAAAGGAAGATGATTGCATAGTGTGATAAGAAAGATATTGGAGTGACTAAGTCGCTAAGTACTTGTAATAATAGGTTTAAGGGGTTTGATGTGGAATGTGGATGTGATCGTAAATGGAATAACAGCTAAACTGACACACACAGTGGCTAATGAAACTCCCCTATAGATTGGCATCCAGTGGAGTGGGCAGAATAATACCCTTATTATTGATTATATCACTAACACTGGTTAAAAGCGCACCAAGTGGCAATCTAGAGAAACTATACCTGTGTAGAAGCCCCTATGTTTCGAGGGTCAGATTTTCAGAAAATGTACAATTGGCAGCTCTACACATTTAGGACATTCTGCTTAATTAGGCTGAAAAATGAAGAATACCAGGTATATCTGAATATATTTGGTATCACATTGATTTAAAGTATCAGTTCTGTTATCTTAAACTGCATTTTGAAGCTCGTTTTTGTCTTAAATGTGAGTTATTTGAGAGGATTGGTGAAGGCAAATTGTACATTTTCTGAAAATCTGATCCTACAGTACCTGCACTTACCTCCATCTTTACATCTTATGTTTCTATTCCCCCCTCTCCATCAGTCTCTATGCTTTCTGCTCTACCAGTCCCCCCTGTTATTACTATTGATAGACTAAAGCAGGGTTTTGTGTGGCTTTTTACTGGTTCTAGTTTAACTGCTGTCGTCATGAGTGATTCTCATATGGGTCAGATTGTCAGAAAATGAACAATTCTCCTTCACCAATCCTCTCAAATAACCCACATTTAAGACAGAAATGAGCTTCACAATGCAGTTTAACATAACAGAAGTGATACTTTAAATCAATGCGACACCAAATATACTCAGATGTACGCAAAATTCATAATTCTTTTAGCAGAATTTAGCAGAAATTACTAAATATGTAGAGCTGCCAATTGTACATTTTCTGAAAATCTGACCCATATAGTGCCGGGGTCGGAGTGTAGCATATTTCATACTGATTGTGGAACGCTGTGCAAATTCACTGGTAGATCTTCGAATGGTGAATTATTGCCATTATGCTGAAGGGACTGATTGTGATTTGATGGAACCGTGTATGAGAAAATTAAAGAGTTGTTGTTGATGACCTTTTATTTATCACGGGCTTTCGGCCTTGCTGGGCCTTCTTCAGGTGAATTGTGAGTGAGTGAGATTGTTTGCTTTACGCCCCGATCAACACATTTAATATGGTTATATCAAGGGCGGGAGAGCTGAGAGGGAGTGAGGGAGTGAGATTGTTTGCTTTACGCCCTTATCAACACATTTAATATGGTTATATCAAGGGCGGGAGAGCTGAGAGGGAGTGAGGGAGTGAGATTGTTTGCTTTACGCCCTTATCAACATATTTAATATGGTTATATAAAGGGCGGGAGAGCTGAGAGGGAGTGAGGGAGTGAGATTGTTTGCTTTACGTCCTTATCAACACATTTAATATGGTTATATCGAGGGCGGGAGAGCTGAGAGGGAGTGAGTGAGTGAGATTGGTTGCTTTACGCCCTTATCAACACATTTAATATGGTTATATCAAGGGTGGGAGAGCTGAGAGGGAGTGAGGGAGTGAGATTGTTTGCTTTACGCCCTTATCAACATATTTAATATGGTTATATAAAGGGCGGGAGAGCTGAGAGGGAGTGAGGGAGTGAGATTGTTTGCTTTACGTCCTTATCAACACATTTAATATGGTTATATCGAGGGCGGGAGAGCTGAGAGGGAGTGAGTGAGTGAGATTGGTTGCTTTACGCCCTTATCAACACATTTAATATGGTTATATCAAGGGCGGGAGAGCTGAGAGGGAGTGAGGGAGTGAGATTGTTTGCTTTATGCCCTTATCAACACATTTAATATGGTTATATCGAGGGCGGGAGAGCTGAGAGGGAGTGAGTGAGTTTGGCTGCTTTACGCCCTTATCAACACATTTAATATGGTTATATCAAGGGCGGGAGAGCTGAGAGGGAGGCAGTTTATGATCATACCCAGGAAATAGAGATAGAGAAGAAGGGAGAGAGAGAGACAGAGAAAAGAGACAGAAAGGCACTTTATTGAATTGTGGTGGGACATACAGATCTGCTTACTGAAGTACACATTAGTGTAGTGGTGGGACACTATATTCGGACTATATTGGGACAACTCTCCAAGGTGCATTATTTAGATAGAACTGAACGAGAGGTTAGAACTACAAGTGTGATTCAATGGCTTGAATCAAAACTTTATTTTGTATCCAACAAGCGGCTGCAGGTCACGTGTTGGATGCAAAATGAAGTTTAAACGAGCCATTGAATCACATGAGTAGTTCCTAATCTCAAGTACAGTTCTTTCTTTATACTACAAATTGGAAATAATAGAAAATCGTCATTCTTACGCTTGTATTAGGCTGATATGACAGAAGTAGTTTACGATGGCCATAGTATACTACCATCTATTGCTCTATGTTTTACCAGGCTGTTTAGTTCAGCTGCTATATAAAACTCAGTCATTGCTTCGTTTGGAAACTCAAGAAAACTTGAACTGTTAAATGTTACTGATTCTGGTTGTTCCATTCTTTTTAACCAACATTTGGAGGTTTTTGTCTGGTTGTTTTTGCCACAGGCCTTCATAAAAGTCCAACTTCCTATTTTTTGGGCCTTGCCAAGCTGCCTTCCTGTGATGACGTCACTTATTATCGCTCACCAGTTTGCGATTTTTTGCTTGAGTGTTTTGACTTCAAATGTTTGTATAACCATATAACATCAGCAGTCAAGTACATTTGACAACATTTATTATTAAAGTTATTTTAGAGAATTTTCTGCTGATGTAGAGAGTATAAATTTCCATATTCCGAAAGAGGAAGCTGTCTTAGGCGACCAGTCCGGGGCAAACTGGGAATGTCCTACATTTTGAAACGCCAGTAGGACATTATTTGTGCCGTTTACTATTCTTGGAAGATATGACAAGGACATTTTCCCCTCAATCATTATGAACCAAAGCTTGTTTGGTTCAGCTTGCCTTCAATTCATTCCTTGGATATATAAAATAATATGTATTTTAGAGGCAGCATCCAAACTGAGTATCGATTTAGGTTACTAAGTCTAAACGTTATTTAATATATAAAACACATTCCAAATTTCAATAAGAGTAATGTAAAATTTGTATTTGGATTATAACTTTAGAATATGTTGAATATTGTAGAGCTTTTGTACGTGGAAAAGTAGAATAGAGACTGGAGGCTTCGAACCCCGGAATCCGACTGAAGAGTTTATTACCAAAAATGATCCACATGAGTTGAAGCATGAATGTCTCTGTCCCAAAACATTTTATCATCTCTGTTTACTGTTCAAAATCGTTTTAATATGATTATAACGTACTTAATATAAGATCTATATTAAATTGACGTGTGAGCTCAGGGACCAGACCTAAAGTAATACTTACACAGCTTGGCTGGACATGCTATCTTCATGTGGGTCAGATTTTCAGAAAATGTACAATTGGCAGCAGTACACATTTAGTAAATTCTGCTAAATTAGGCTGAAAAATGGTCAATACTAGGTAAATTCGAGTATATTCGGCATTGCATTGATTCTAGCAATCTGTTTGGTTGGTTGAACTGAATTTTGAAGTTTATTTTCGTCTGAAATTTGGGTTATATGAGAAGATTGGCGAAGTTAAATTGTACATTTTCTGAAAATCTGACCCATGTACAATAGTTGTAGCTAGGTTCTCATTAAGAACGCCTGGTACAACAACTACCACTCCACAACCACTGCTGGAGGAATAGCGACCTATTCAATACTAGCCATTCCAGCAACAAGCATGCAGTAGTCACGGTGAAGGGGGGATGAGGGGGAGATAGGGGCGAGAGGGGGGGGGGGGTAAGGTGAGAGAGGAGGGGGAGGAGAGGGAGGAGAGGGAGAGGGGGAATGTGGGTGGGAATAGGTGGGTGGTAATGGGAGGGAGACGGGAGAAGAATGGGGATGAAGAAGGGGAGGGGGAAGGGGGAGGAGGAAGGTCGAAGGCAGTGGAAGGGGGAGGGTAAAAGAAAAGGAGGGAAGAGGAGGAAAAAGGAGTAGAGGGGGGAAGAGAGGAGAAGGAAATGTATGGATGAGGATGTGGAAGGGAACTAAGGAAGGAGGAGGAGGAGGAGAACCAAAAGGATAAACAAAGGGAGGGAGACAAAGAGGGTGGAGGAAGGAGGAGAGGGGTAAGCAAAAAGGGGAGAGAGGAGGGATGGTAGGATAAATGAGGGGAGGGGAGGGGAGGGGAAGAAGGAGAGGAAAGTGAAAGGAAGAGAGGGAGGCGGAAGGAGAAAAAGGAAAAGGAAGGAGAATGAAGGAAAAGGAAGGAGAAGAAGAAAAGAGGAGAAGGAAAGAGAAGGAGAGTGGTGGTACACAATCTGTTCAGTAGACAACCACTCTATATGGGATGTGGCGGCCCCAAGCCCTAATGCCCCCCATCCCACTAGGTCCACTGCCGAGGAGTCTGACAAGAAGAAAGATCATTAATGCAATCAAGCAGAGCGGCAGTGGTTGGTGCGTGGGCTAGCGTATTATAAGATTGGGTTCTGACTACTGGGCTTTTTATAGGCAGGGCGTAACCAGGCAAATGATTTAGTAAATGTAGTTACTACAGACTCCTAAGCAATACAATATGGGTCAGATTTTCAGAAAATGTACAATTGGCAGCTGTACACATTTAGTAAATTCTGCTAAATTAGGCTACAATTTGGTCAACACTGGGTAAATTTGAGTATATTTGGCATTGCATTGGCTCTAGCAATCTGTTTGGTTAGGTTGAACTGTATTTTGAACTTTATTTTCGTCTGAAACTTGTGTTATTTGAGAGGATTGGTGAAAGTGAATTGTTCATTTTCTGGCGACTTCACCCATATTCAGTGCAGCTAAAAACGTTTGCGTGCTAATATTTCGCGATAGAGTATTTCAAAACAGTTTCGCGGTTAAGTGCCTCTATGTCATAGAACTGACATGTGAAACCCAAGTTTCGCGGAGAAAAAATGTTGCGGAGCCAGCACTTATTTCGCGGAATTCGCGTTTTTTTTAGCCCGCGAAAATTTGTAGCTAAATAGTAGATGGAGTTGGAATAGCTATAGTTGGCGCTGGTATTGCTATCTTTTTTTGTTAAGGTTTTATGTTGATTGATCTTGTTTTTAAAACCTTTATTTATATAGAATTTAAAGTAGAATGTTGGCCGGTATCCAAACACGTCATGATCATTGGGGGTCCTCCACTAAACAGATCAAAGTCAACGTTATTTGTGATGTGTTTCAGGAAAATGAGTCATAATTAAGTCGCAAAAAATAGATTTTGAGATACCATTATATTTGAAACGACGAGATCAAGCTGTACTGGCTGTGGAAGGAAAGAAATACAATACAAAGTCAAATGTGATGTGTTTCAGGAAAATGAGTCATAAGTCGCAAAATTGATATTATCAAAGTGTTTTTTTCACAAGATCACATTATTGGAATGTTCTGGTTTTTGAAGGATTCATCACTTATAGCTATATCAATGGATGTATCAAATTTCAGGACAATCTATGTAATATATCCTTTCGTTTTAAAGGTCCTCATACGGACTACATTTTGTTACATTACTGTTTATTGACCCCCAGAAATATTGGAAACCTTTTTTTCCAAAAACGAAATTATCAAAGTTAAAATCTAGAAATACTTATTAGATTATTAGACTGTTTACTATCATTGGAATCGACTTGATCTCATCTTTTCAAATATGATGGTATCTCAAAATCTATTTTTTGCGACTTATGACTCATTTTCCTGGAACACAACACATTTTACTTAAAGCTGAACTCTCAGCTAACGTAGGTCAAAGTTTAAGATCTTTTGCTACTCTTACATTCTCTTCCAACTCTTCTATCAATAACTTGACCAGAGTTTATGAGGATTCTATCTAATTGCTTTTGCTACAGGGCCTCTAAAACGTACTGAGTTGTATTTGGACGACTCAATTATCTAAGACTCACTTTCCTGTGACACATGAGTAAAGTAGCTAAATATACTCCATATGTGATGTGTTTCAGGAAAATGAGTCATAAGTCGCAAAATTGATATTTTTCAAAGCGTTTTTTTCACAAGATCACATTATTGGAATGTTGTGATTCTTGGAGAGTGTGTCACTTATAGTTATCTCAATCGATGTATCAAATTTCAGGACAATCTATATAAAATATCTTTTGGTTTTAAAGGTCCTCATATGGACTAAATTTAGTTACTTTATTGTTTAGTGACTCCCAGAAATATTGGAAACCTTTTTTTCAAAAACGAAAATATCAAACTTAAAATCTAGAAATACTTATTATTTCATCAGACTGTTTACTATCATTGGAATCGGCTTCATCTAATCTTCTCAAATATAATAGTATCTCACAATCTATTTTTTGCGACTTATGACTCATTTTCCTGGAACACATCACATATGATGACCTTAGAAATGCATGAAAATGTTCAATCCGCATGCTGGAAATTTGGCACATGTATTCATGCTACTAACAGCACTGGACCCCCCAAGAGTGATAAAGTTCCAAGAAAGAGAACTTGGGGATAAAACACATTGCAAAATACCAATTGTGCGACTTGTGACTCATTTCCCTGGAACACAACACATGTCTGTTTGTCCCTGGAGGTGACCCGTAAAGCCAACTCTGCTGTCCCATACCAGGGGTGTGTTTCATAAAATAAACATATCAAATATACGACCCAATCTTAAATATAAGAGGGTCGTATATGAGTCAGATTTTCGGAAAATGTACAATTGGCAGCTCTACAAATTTAGGAAATCTTGCTAAATTAGGTTGAACAATGATGAATACCGGGTATATCTGGGTATATTTGGTATCGTGTTGATTTATAGTATTTGTTTTGCTATGATAAACTACATTTTGAAGCTCATTTCTGTCTTAAACGTGTGTTATTTGAGAGAATTAGTGAAGGCGAATTGTACATAAATTTTCTGAAAATCTGACCCACATGGGTTTAAGACATCGTAAACATTTAGGAAAGGTATTAAATTTAGGATAATATCTTACTATACTTACTTTTGAAATGACGATATGAAACGGTTATTTTCCTAATAAATTGTGGATTATGAATGAGTATTTTTATGAATGAGTATTTTTATGAACCATCCCCGAGGTCGTCCCCGCTACTAATGGTCCTGCTCGAGCACCTCAATTAATCTCATTAGCTCCTCTTTGTTTCCATGGCAATCAGGCTATAAATAGAATGCTCTGTGATTAGGGTACAATCAGAGATCGCTTTGGTTGCAATAGGACATTTATCTGGCCCTTACCTAGGGGGCAATCAGTTACTGACAATTAAATCTTCTCTTTCATTCAGCAAATTCCAGATTATCCGTAGGTGATACAGATGTTATATGGGTCAGATTTTCAAAAAATGTACAATTGGCAGCTCTACATATTTAGGAAATTCTCCTGAATTAGGCTGAACAATTATGAATACCAGATATATCTGAGTATATTTGGTATCACATTGATTTAAAGTATCAGTTCTGTTATGTTAAACTGCATTTTGAAGCTATTTTTTGGCTTAAATGTGGGTTATTTGAGAAGATTGGCGAAGTTAAATTGTACATTTGCTGAGAATCTGACCCATATATATGTGGGATAGAAACACAAATATTAGGGAAAATGTGATTTTTAATGACATTCGTTCTAACTGATTTAAATGATTGTATTGCTTGATTGTAATTGTGTTGATGGAACATCTGCAAATTTTTCTGTTAACGTGAAAATAAAATTCTTTAAAAAAAAACAAAAAAAAACACTGATTATATCAAGGGATGTCTCTCCAGGTATTTGGTGGTTTTCAAAACCTCTTGATACTAACACAATATATTTGATTCCTGTAACTAGAATGATATTAAATGAGAAAAAGGCTAATCTGTGGACAAATTCCTTACCAAGAAGTTTCTTCACAAATGTGATGTGTTTCAGGAAAATGAGTCATAAGTCGCAAAAATTGGATTTTGTGATACTATCATATTTGAAAAGATGAGACCAAGGGGATTCCAATGAATATAAACATTAAGGGCATCTAATAAGTATTTCTATATTTCAAGTTTGATATTTTTATTTCTGAAAAAAAGTTTCAATATTTTTGGGTGAACAATTACAATTAAAGTAGCTAAATATACTCTATGGGATGACCCTATAAATGCATGACAATATTTGATACACTGTCTTGCATTTTGGTACATGCATTCATACTTCATCCAGCGTTAGTCACACCAAAAATGAGAACATTCCTACAAAGAGATTTTGGGAATATATCACTTTGAAAAATATCAATTTTGCGACTTATGACTCATTTTCTTGAAACACATCACAAATGTGTTGGTAAAGGTGTCTACTTACATATTTCAAAACATTTAAATTCAACTCCCATAGGAAAACCCGTGACAGCTGAAAACAAAAATGGCCACCACTAAAACTTTGAAACTCTATAAATGGGGGTAGAATAAACATGTAATCAAGTGTGAATACACCTTTTCTATGTTTTAAGGCATGGGGAATCCATTGAAATATGAAAAAGGTTGATAAGAAATGTCTTTGTAAGGAGTTTTTTCACAGACTTTTGTAATATTCCCTGATTAAGACAATACCTAATTGTTGGAAAAGGTAATTTAAGAGTTGTTTTTAGTTGAGACTTCTTTGTATTTTGAAATACTTTCTGGCTCTTGAGGTTCATTCCCTGCTTATTCCCCTCCTCTTGCCTCTCCCCTCCCCCCACCCGCCCCCCGCTTCCCCATCCCCGATTCAACGATCCCCCTTCCCCCCTGTCCCTCCCTCCTCTGCCCCCACCGCCTCTTCCACCTGCCTCTCCCTTCTCCTTTCCCCTGCCTCTCCCCTTGTTCATCCCATCCCCTCCCCCTCCCTCTTCACTCCCCCCCTCTCCCCCACTCCCCTGCCAATAGAGCTGTCTAAGACAATCCCACACTGCGTCCATCATCGTGGCCCACCAGTGAAGACGTATAACTACAGTAGTACGTCAGGAGGGGCAGCCAGTGAGATGGATCCAGTCAGACATGGGCTGTGGCAGACTGTCTCTATTCACTATAAGGGCCTGTCCCACCTGCATGACATGGGCAGTGGCAGACTGTCTCTATTCACTATAAGGGCCTGTCCCACCTGCATGACATGGGCAGTGGCAGACTGTCTCTATTCACTATAAGGGCCTGTCCCACCTGCATGACATGGGCAGTGGCAGACTGTCTCTATTCACTATAAGGGCCTGTCCCACCTGCATGACATGGGCAGTGGCAGACTGTCTCTATTCACTATAAGGGCCTGTCCCACATGCATGACATGGGCAGTGGCAGACTGTCTCTATTCACTATAAGGGCCTGTCCCACCTGCATGACATGGGCAGTGGCAGACTGTTCTTATTCACTATAAGGCCCTGTCCCACCTGCATGACATGGGCAGTGGCAGACTGTCTCTATTCACTATAAGGGCCTGTCCCACCTGCATGACATGGGCAGTGGCAGACTGTTCTTATTCACTATAAGGGCCTGTCCCACCTGCATGACATGGGCAGTGGCAGACTGTCTCTATTCACTATAAGGGCCTGTCCCACCTGCATGACATGGGCAGTGGCAGACTGTCTCTATTCACTATAAGGGCCTGTCCCACCTGCATGACATGGGCAGTGGCAGACTGTTCTTATTCACTATAAGGGCCTGTCCCACCTGCATGACATGGGCAGTGGCAGACTGTCTCTATTCACTATAAGGGCCTGTCCCACCTGCATGACATGGGCAGTGGCAGACTGTTCTTATTCACTATAAGGGCCTGTCCCACCTGCATGACATGGGCAGTGGCAGACTGTCTCTATTCACTATAAGGGCCTGTCCCACCTGCATGAATTGTCAAATCTACTACAAATTAAGAAAAAGTTATAACAGGTTGGCGCAGAAACAACAAGAGACAGAGATGAAGATGACTTCCTTAACTTAGTCTTGATGAGTAAGACAAAGGCAATAACATAAATCGATCAAACTCTTCTAAAAGGTCTTTTGCCAAAGGTGTGAATATGCTCAAAACTATGACTGACTACAGGTTGTTGTGTAAGGTTGTAATTGACAATGACTGATGTTAAAGTCTGGTAAACGAGGTTTTAAGACAAGGTGGGAGACTCTCTGAAGCATTAAACCATCAGGAAATGTACATTTGGCCGCTCTACACATTTATTAAATCCTGTAAATCCTTGTAAAATTCTTATCAACAATCCATTTGTCATTGATCATCGTGATGTGACTACACCTTCCGCACAGCAAGTGATGGCTGGTTGAGGTGAAGTTATGTTGGCGAAGCTGGCGAAGCTGGCGAAGCTGGCGATGTACAGTCAACATGTTTGATATTTTCTAACGATGTGATCAGCCATCAGTGCAATGGACTAAATAATCTTAGCGATGTCTTAGCGAAGGCTCAGCGATGAGATGGAAAAGCAAGATAACTAGTTCTATAGTTGCTGATCTTATTCTGGTTGTTGATGCAAAGACGATGCAACTACTGCTAACCCTCCATATCATCACCAATTCCATTGTCAAAGCATCATTAATGGATAATCTATACATCATCAATGCATCACAAATGTATCACAAATGCATCATCAATGCATTGTCAATGCATCGTCAATGCATCAACAAGACTTTGCCAACAGTGGCCACACCACTTTGTTGACTGATATTGATTGGCTCCAGGCAAAACCGGGATTCTGCATGAAAGAGTGCACCAGCAGGCCCCAAATGGGGTCTATTAATTACTTTAGTCTCTGCCAATACTGAAATAGTGCATGAATGACCATGAAGGCTTTTTAATCTGCCTTGCACAGCTTCAGTGATATCCCTGAAGCTGTGCAAGGCCTATATTAAATAGCCTCCATGGTCATTCATGCACTATTTCAGTATATGTGATGTGTTTCAGGAAAATGAGTCATAAGTCGCAAAAATTGGATTTTGTGATACTATCATATTTGAAAAGATGAGACCAAGGGGATTCCAATGAATATAAACATTAAGGGCATCTAATAAGTATTTCTATATTTCAAGTTTGATATTTTTATTTCTGAAAAAAAAGTTTCAATATTTTTGGCTGAACAATTACAATTAAAGTAGCTAAATATACTCTATGGGATGACCCTATAAGTGCATGACAATATTTGATACACTGTCCTGCATTTTGGTACATGCATTCATACTTCATCCAGCGTTAGTCACACCAAAAATGAGAACATTCCTACAAAGAGATTTTGGGAATATATCACTTTGAAAAATATCAATTTTGCGACTTATGACATATTTTCTTGAAACATCACATATGCGCAGAAGCAAGGTCCATTTCCCGGTACATGTAGAACTGGTTCTATTTAGAGAAGCTATTCCATGAAACCTATGTAAAGGTAATGACTTCTCTGTTCTCATCAGCACGGGAAGACCTAGACTGACCATAGCCCGACACTGCAATGAAAGCATTTGACCCTTATTAACCTAGTGTCTCTCTCTGTTTGTCTCTTTCATGTCTCGACCTCCTCCCCTCCACCTTTGTATAGTTTCTATTCACTTTTGCTGTCCCTCTGTCCTCTCTGCCCTCTCTCTCCTCTCTGCCCTCTCTGCCCTCTCTCTCCTCTCTGCCCTCTCTCTCCTATCTCCCCTCTCTGCCCTCTCTCTCCTCTCTCTCCTCTCTGCCCTCTCTCTCCTATCTCCCCTCTCTGCCCTCTCTCTCCTTCTCTCCTCTCTGTCCTCTCTCTCCTCTCTGCCCTCTCTGTCCTCTCTGTCCTCTCTGCCCTCTCTGCCCTCTCTGCCCTCTCTCTCCTCTCTGCCCTCTCTGTCCTCTCTCTCCTCTCTGCCCTCTCTCTCCTCTCTGCCCTCTCTGCCCTCTCTCTCCTCTCTGCCCTCTCTGCTCTCTCTCTCCTCTCTGCCCTCTCTGCCCTCTCTCTCCTCTCTGCCCTCTCTGCCCTCTCTCTCCTCTCTGCCCTCTCTCTCCTCTCTCTCCTCTCTGCCCTCTCTGCCCTCTCTCTCCTCTCTGCCCTCTCTGCCCTCTCTCTCTCCTCTCTGCCCTCTCTGCCCTCTCTCTCCTCTCTGCCCTCTCTGCCCTCTCTCTCCTCTCTGCCCTCTCTCTCCTCTCTGCCCTCTCTGCCCTCTCTCTCCTCTCTCTCCTTCTCTCCTCTCTCTCTCCTCTCTGCCCTCTCTGCCCTCTCTCTCCTCTCTCTCCTTCTCTCCTTCTCTCCTCTCTCTCTCCTCTCTCCCCACTCTCTCCCCTTTTCTCTTTCTCGCTCCTCCCATCTTGCTCCTTTCTCTCCTCTCCCCACTCCCTTTTCTCTTCTCTCCCTCCTCTCTCCTCTCTCTCCTCTCTCTCCCTCCTCCCCTCTCACCCCTTTCTCTCCTCTCCCTCCTCTCCCTCCTCACTCTCTCTACTCTCCCTCCTCTTTCCTCTCTCCCCTCTCTCTCCCTTGTTCTCTCTACACCCCCCCCCCCCCACACACACACTCCTCCCCCAGCACTGACCATGCCCTATGATATAAAGCTTGTCCTGCCTGACCGTGCTTGACCCTGATTACCCTGGCGTCTCTCCTCCAGTACCCGGCGAGTACCAGCGTCCCTGCTGTAGACCCAATGTAATCTAGCGTGGAGAGGGTCGTGCTGGAGGCATGATAAAGCACCAGTAGAACCCATATATATCTTTATTATACGCGCATGCTATATGAGAAGTGCTATAAGTGGGGTGCTATAAAAATAGTCATATAGGACGCGTCCTATATGAATGTAGTTGTCTAAAAATAGCTCTGTTTATATGCTTCGCGGAGCTTTGGCTCTCCGCGAAGGATGTAAACAAATCCCCGCGATCGGTAATCCACCTGTGATTCTGGTACTATGATTAGAGAAATACATAATAAAAATCCCACCATTAAATAGAGCATTAAATTCTCTATTAATGTGACTCAAGAAATGGCTGCGATATGAACGTTTTAAGTCAACAATATAACTTGGCTAATAACGGGGCTGTCAGCGGGGCTGTCAGTGGGGCTGTCAGCGGGGCTCTCTGAGACTTCTTTAATATTTTTTCAGTGATATCTGATAACATATGATCAGATTTTATGCACATATAATAAATATATACTTGATTCGTCCACATAAGCACTCTGCCTACGGCATCGTGCTTATGTGGACGAATCTCGTCCTATAAATTTTCGATTATTGCCGGCTCGTCCCATTCTCTCTATATATCTCAGGCCTTGCTCTGTCATATGGGTCAGATTTTCAGAAAATGTACAATTGGCAGCTGTACACATTTAGTAAATTCTGCTAAATAAGGCTACAATTTGGTCAATACTAGATAAATTCGAGTATATTCGGTATTGCATGTATAGTAGCAATCTGTTTGGTTAGGTTGAACTGTATTTTGAACTTTGTTTTAGTCTGAAATTTGGGATATTTGAGAAGATTGGTGAAGTTGAATTTTACATTTTCTGAAGAACTGACCCATATATCTATATCTCAGGCCTTGCTCTGTCATACGCTGGTATGAGGCCACAGAGGGAACCGGAGAAACATGCTTTCATTGTCCGGGAGTCCACTACTGAATGACTGCAGCCCCATTATTTCTATTTCTGTCTGGTTTTGTTCCTAAATTGCCCTTTTAACGGACAATCCTACCAGCGGATAGAGGTCTCAATCTATAAAGCCGAGGCCATGTTATTCTAGTGGTCCACCCCTAAAGGACTTGTTTCGAGGAAGTAAGATACTTATGGCATAGCAAGCGATAACGAGTTCTCTATCACATGTCCATAAGTCCATAAGTCCATAGTATTCTGCAAGAAATGATTTATAGCTACATGTGGGTAAGATTTTCAGAAAATGTACAATTCAACTTAACCAATCCTCTCAAATAACCCAAATTTCAGACGAAAATAAAGTTCAAAATACAGTTCAACCTAACCAAACTGATTGCTAAAATCAGTGCAATGCCAAATATACTCAAATTTACCTAGTATTGGCCAAATTTCAGTCTAATTTAGCAGAATTAACTAAATGCGTACAGCTGCCAATTGTACATTTTCTGAAAATCTGACCCATGTGTGGTCATACCACAGAAAGGTTTGACATCACTCTACTTTACTTCTGTATAGGCTACAATAAACCTCTAGGTTATCCACATACCATCTACTCTTTGTTATGTTGCAACAACTCTAATAATAGGGAGGTTCAGCAAGTCTAACCTATACGTAAACGTTAACGTATCCATATCTCACAAAATCCATTTTAATCATCAGCCCATCCCCCATCCCCAAACACACCCCTTATGGGGTCTATCCACTGTGCGTATGGCCCTGTGTACGGTGAGCAGGGACGCTCGCCGCTGAACTTTTCATATGCTTGCCTTTGTGTATATGGGTCAGATTTTCAGAAAATGTACAATTGGCAACTGTACACATTTAGTAAATTCTGCTAAATTAGGCTGCAATTTGGTCAATACTAGGTAAATTCGAGTATATTCGGCATTGCATTGATTCTAGCAATCTCTTAGGTTAGGTTAAACTGTATTTCTAAGTTTGTTTTCGTCTGAAATTTGGGTTATTTGAGAAGATTGGCAAAGTTAAATTGTGCATTTTCTGAAAATCTGACCCATATACTCCTCACAAAGAGGTTATTCTCGTTGAATCGCCACAACCAATTTTGTCATATCCACTGCCCCGCCTGTACTCTTGGTCGTGTATATGAGTGTGGAGATAAGCTGGTCTTTGATTGGCCAATCACCACTGACGTCACCAGCTGCTTGCTGCGGCTTGCGTATACGCACCCAAATATCAAAAAGTTTTGATATTGCTGAGTATGGGGCTGCGGCTGCTAAAGTGATGTGTTTCAGGAAAATGAGTCATAAGTCGCAAAATTGATATTTTTCAAAGCGTGTTTTTTTACAAGATCACGTTATTGGAATGTTCTGATCTTTAGCGAGCGTGTCCCTTATGGTTATGTCAATCGGTGTATCAAATTTCAGGACAATCTATGTAATATATCCTTTCGTTCTATAGGTCCTCATATGGACTACATTTAGTTCCTTTACTGTTTAGTGACCCCTAGACATATTGGAAACTTTTTTTTTCAAAATCGAAAATATCAAACTTAAAATCTAGAAATTCTCATTATTTTATCAGAGTGTTTACTATCATTGGAATCGGATTGATCTCATCTTTTCAAATATAATAGTATCTCAAAATCTATTTTTTGCGACTTATGACTCATTTTCCTGAAACACATCACAAATATGGGCCGCGGCTACTGAGTATGGGCCGCCGACCATATGCACGTTTGAATGGGTAGTGCGGTCAGCTGCAAGGGTATATCCACTAGTAAGTATGGGTTCAGGAGTATGAGCCGCTAGCTATATGCATGGCTATACTCATGCCATACTCAAGTTATAGTTAGGGGCTATACGCAGCAGTGGATACACCCTATTATAGTTTTGACACAGCAGCCTGATACCTCTCCCTATAATCTCCCTCACTGCCTATGAGTGAAAAGCTTAATCCACCAGCATTGACTACTTGGGTGAAGTTGCCAGAAAATGTGCAATTCGCCTTCACAAATCCTCTCAAAAATTCCAAATTTAAGACGAAAATCAGGTTCAAAATACAATTCAACATTACCAGACAGATTTATCGAATGAATACAAAACAGAATACACTCAGATATACTCAGTATTCATCATTTTTTACTCTAATTTAGCAGAATTTGAGAGATGTTTAGAACTGTAGATTGTGCATTTTCTGAAAAACTGACCCTTATAGTTTTGACACAGCAGCCTGATGCCTGCCCCTATAATCTCCCTCACTGCCGAATGGCTTAATCCGTTTCTCATAAGAGTTCTGTCACCAGCATTGACTACTTCCCCCAACAACAACCATTTCCTCATTCACTGGGCGAAGTCGCCAGAAAATGTACAATTCACCTTCAGCAATTAATCTTCTCAAATAACCCAAATTTCAGACGAAAATAAAGTCTAAAACACAGTTCAACCTAACCAAACAGATTGCCAGAATCAATGCAATGCTGAATATACTCGAATCTACCTTGTATTGGCCAAATTGCAGTCTAATTAAGCAGAATTTAGTAAATGTGTACATTTTGTGAAAATCTGACCCATTTCCTCATTCACTGCTGACCCGCCCGTCAAGTCACGCTCACCCACCAATGGTTGCTTTCCTGCTGCTGACTTACACACAAACACGACCTCAATCGGCAGAAACTGGAACTAAATCCTTTCAGTGAATTATTCACATCTCAAGCTTGGTCACGTGACCTGCATGACAATTGTCGTCTGCTAAATAGGAACGCTACATCTGCGTCTGTGCGTCACGTCTGATAAAGATGCAAAGGGTCAAGGCCGTCCAATCCCATTCAAGATTATATTTGTGATGTGTCGCAGAAAGATGAGTCTAAAATCAATGAGTGGAGAAGAGTGAAATGCCATGGACTACTTATCAGTGCCCTAATGTCAATATCCATGTGTTATAAATGTATCCATTACACAAGCCTCCATTTTTCCTATCACGCATTTGGTTCTCATAGATCATTTATAAAAGCTATGATATTTCTGAAAATAATTTTGCAATTTTTGATAAAAATGTTGCCAAACATTTGTTTGTCAGATTTCAACAGAATACATCCCAGCATGCATTGTGACAGACATGCGCAGTGAGACATGCAAGTCCCCTATTGGCCCTCACCAATCCTCTCAAATAACCGAAATTTAAGACAAGTGTGGTTCAAAATACAGTTAAACATATATAAACAGATAGTTTGAATCAAGGCAATATCAAATATACTCGGATATACCTAGTATTTATCATTTTACAGCCTAATTATGCAGAAATTTCTGAAGATCTGACCCCAAAGGGTTTTTTTCACGGGATGTCTTAGTGGATATATTCTCATTGATAGTTTAAGTTGTTAGTAGTATGAATATATGGACACAATTTTAACATTGTGTATTGAATTCATCTATGCATATCCGAGGTTATCCTTAGCCGTATATGTCACTACTTTAAGTACTATTGATTGACCATCAGAAAGTATTGATTATTTGTAAACATAGCACAAATATATAACACAAATATAGAAAATTCTTACTAGATCTCCCACTGGGTACCATCATTAGAATCTGCTTGATTTCATATTTTCAATTATGATTAAACATGTATCTCAAAATCCATTTTAATAGGAAAGTAGTTGATTTTCTCCTGATATTTTGGGGTTTACTGACCCTTTAATTCAAGCCGATCTACTTGGAATAATGTAATGATTACACTAATGGGAAGTACTCAGCATACACTTTGCTTCTGGGCTTACTCGGCACGTACTGTTCACCTCGTATCTTACACTATATTACTTTTCTAGTACCTGCAATCTTCAAGAAATTAATTAACTGTATCCTCCAGATTGCGGGTGTGCATAGCAGATTTCAGGCAGCCATTGTTTATCAAGATAGAACAATGTTTATCCAGAAATTTTACCCGCTAGTACTTTTGCTTGCTGTACTTATTTTATTGTCTGTTTTTGTTCTTATAGTTGTCGTTTTTCTCACCTTGAATGACACTGCATGCCCACCAACCACCCATCCTTCACTCCTCCCGTCACATTAGAATCCATGTGTTAGTGTTTGATACCTGAGTGCCTACCTGCCTAGTGTGTGTGTAGCCTTGAGGCAAGGCTTCACACACACTAGTGGCAGGCAGTGGCAGGCAGCGGGAGGGGCAGTGTGTGGTACTGGGTTGTGTGAAGCTATGTGAGTGAGTGAAGGTGCAGTGTGTGTGTGAGATTCAACAGGGGTGGGAGTCTGAACCAATTTTTATATTTAAAAATGCAACTTTCCTGTACCACATTATACATGAGTCCTCCCCTAAAAAGGCATCAGGAGGAACAAGACTTGCCTTACAGACGATGTAATGGTACCCATTTACATGGGAATACATAAAAAACAGGGCCATGGCTGCGAGTTCTGTATAAGTGAGAAGACCAGGGGTATTGGAGCAACGTAAGGAAGTTTAAAGGTGGTCTAAATCTGCCCTGTAGGGGGCGGGTCGGTTGCGCAAAGTCAAGACGTAAAGGGGTCATCACAATGTTTATCAAAACAAGATAAGCAGTGTTTATCAAATTGTAACCCAAAGTGATTACCAAATATGAGCCTTAAGATCAGGGGCGGTACCAGAAGGCAGGTCTAGGGGGGGCACACTTGAGGTCAAAATCTTCTGAATTTGCCTGTTTGGAATGTCATTGCAATGCATAACAGTTAATTTGCCTAATGGCAATGAAATAAAGCATACAAAATGACAACCCAATTTTCTTGCATCACAAAAAAAAAATGAGAAAATAAAATTAACAAAATTAGTTGTCTCTATTGAGACCCTCTTGAGTCCTCACATTTGAGGCATATATAGGTTTATTTTGTCAAGAATTTAGATTTTACTGGACCCTGTCATGTTTCCTTTGGGAAAAGGAAATAACTGAAAACCCAGAATTGGCCAAATGATGAACAAATCATAACTGTAAACTGTTCACCCTCACTGATTCTTGTTTGAATACCAATTTTGAGACCGTCTGAAATTTAAAACCCTGTTGAGACATTCTGGGTCAAAAATGCTTTTTGAATAGAGGCCCTGAAACTAAATTATAGACATATAGTTTAATGTTAAATTTAATTAAAGAAGCTAAAATAAAATATGGGGTTATTGGGAGTGTTGTACATGTTGAATCACCGGTTTGAAAGAAAAGTGCAAATTCGGCAGTGCTTTAGGGCCCCTAAAGGGCCCTCTGCTCCTCTGAGTTAGGGGGGGCACAGGGACCATTTTAGGGGGTCTAGGGGGGGCCGGTGCCCCCCAGGCCCCCCCCTAGTACCGCCACTGAAGATCAAGGAACTGATTAGGACATTCACGTAAACATACCTTCAATAAACCTACCCTAAGCTCCTTTAAAAACTGTTTACAACTTATCAATTCTCGCCTCTATGCAGGTAGAAGCTTGTAAAGCAATCCCTAGATCCCATGTCTAAGGGCAGGATGGTTAGTGATCAGCTACATAATACAGGACCCCTCACTGTGCTCCTAATTGACCTGCTTGTTACACTATTTGACCCCCAGTAACTGCCTGGAGGACATTTCCAGTAGCTTGGGTTGTATGGGGGGGGATTCTTACAAACAAGATAGCCCTAATCTTATATATAAATATCTGATGTGTTACAGAGAAATGAGTCATAAGTTGCAAAATATGGATTTTGAGATACCATCATATTTGAAAAGATGAGATCAAGTGGATTCCAATGATAGTAAACATTTGAACATTCAATAACTGTTTCTATATTTTATGTTTGATTACCTTCATGAGGTCATTCTCATGTGTTTTCAAGTGCCATGCACACAAGATCGTTCACCACGACGTTCGCTCCCATTCGCCACATAGAGGAGGTCGCCTATAAACCTCCACCAGACACAGGATGAAACTAATATCATAGTCATAAAAACTATAGTACTTATAATATCAGTTGCACTAGAGTTGATGACGGTATATTTGACACTTTAGACATGAGTAGAGCTGAAATATGCAGGGTATAATTTCCTACCACCAACTTCCATTTCCTCCACAATTTCCCCCTACATGGAGCCCCTGGTGGCTGTTTGAAACAACTCTGCCTCACTACACTCTATAGAGAAAGGGTTCTATTGAAGGATTCATAGGCAGAGACTAAACAGATTAATAACATTCATTGAGGGACTGCTGGTGCACTGTTTGTGTTTAGTCACTGCCTTGAACAGTCCAGGGGCTATAACAACCATAGGCAGAAACTAAACAGATTAACAACCTCCCTTGAGGCACTGCTGGTGCACTATTTGTGTTTAGTCAATGCCTTGATGAGGAACAAGAGGATAGAGTAAGAAGACGGGGAGAGAGAATAGGGCAGGGGAGAGGAGAAGAGGGTTGGGGACAGGGAGAGAGAGAGGGGAGAGGCAAGCAAAGAAAAGGAGGAGAGGCAGTGAGAGAGGAGGGGAGAGAGAGACTGAGAGGAAGGGGGTGACCGTCCAGAGGACGGGTACTTTGCTAGTATATGATAAATCTATAAACTAACTTGTTGGTTTCAATTGCTAATACAATGACACAAGTTGCTATGCAACTCATGCAATATTCAACCCACTTGTTAGTTAATCTGTATTTATTCATTTTAATCTGTAATTGTAAGTACATAAACTCGGCATAAGCTGGTTAGTGAAGTACTTAAAGTCAAACTTTCTAACAAAAAAACATGATTTCCTAACAATGGAGACTATCACAACTGTCTGCTGAACACTGATGATGGTTTTTATATTACAAGGCCCTTAATGGCCGCCTTAGCAAGAGTATTGTTAGACGTGGGAAGCAGCTTAAGACAGAGCAAGTGGTGGGAATGGAAGAGCAGGACGTATCAATAGGGGATTTGCGTGTGCCACTGCGCATGTCTATCACAGTGTATGCTGGGATGGATTCAGTTCACAGTCAGGTTCAGAAGGCAGTTTTGGACCCCTAAGTTTTAGGGGTCATTAACACTTTTAGCCTTAGTCTTAGCCTTGTGGTTAAGCTTATCGCTGGATGTGGAATCGAGGAATGCGGCCGTTTGGACTGTTCAGGTCTGACATACAAATATTTGGCAATTGACCATAGAACTACACAAGGAGATGGTATGAACACGTTTTCTTCATAAGTGCAAGAAAAGTCTGCCTTTGACACACAAGCAATAATAAAGGCTGGATTTGTCAAGAGGAAATCACGTTCATATACCACCGCATCATGTTCTCATCTCTGTGGTTCTATATTTACTACATAGTTGCTACCGAAATAAGGGAATAATAATCAAACTTTGTTTCATACACGTTTTGATACCACTTCCGCGTTGTGGTTCTATATTTACTACATAGTTGTTACCACAATAAAGGAATAATAATATAAAATTAGAAAGTTGTACTTGCAAAGTCAACAGTAAAATCGGCCTACTGTCAGCAGGCCGGTCGGAAATTGTGTAACTTCGCCGTAACTTTTACGCCAAACAGCTAAAATAAAAGGAATTAATCTTAACAGAACTGAAAACTGTACAAGACTTATAGATTGAAAACTCTACCTTTGGAATCTAAAATTATTTGAAAAATGTAGTCAGTAAAAGCTGAGTAATAAGTGACAATGAGAGGTATAGAAGTGGAAAGGAAAAAACAGAAAAGATGAAAAAAACTACATAATATAAAGGTTCACAGAATACCCATGCTGTTAGAAGTGTCCCACTACATGTCTGCATGTAGTAAATGCTAATCCCCCTATTGATAATAAGAGAAATAAAATCTAGGAGATGAGGAGGTGGAGGTGGAGGTAAAGCTGATCTCTCTTCATCCCACTCCTCCTATTGGTGGATTGGTGATGTATTTCTATATCACCTTACATTGTGAGTGGGAAGTCGGCAGAAAATGGACACTTTTCTCTCACAGATCCTCTGTATAACCCTAATGGACACTTTGCTCACACAGATCCTCTGTATAACCCGATATGAACATTGTCTACTTTTTGTTCCATTCTTTTCTGAACCATCTAAAACATTTTGGGGGATTTTCTACAGTTGTTTTTGCTACAGGGCTTCTAAAAGTTAAAACTACCTCCTTAATATTTGGAGGCCCCGCCGCCTATACATGTACTCATGAGGTCATGGTCAGATAATAAATCAAAACTATATGTTTATGGTGAGGTAATAATATAACTTGTGCTAAGAGTTATCATGGTAAAACTAATCAGTCTGTGAGAGCTTACGGCAGGAGTTTATGGCATGGTAACTAATTAGATCATGCTGGTGATGAGGGTTTTGTGACATAAATTCCACCCCAGTCAGCACAATATTTTAATCAAGAATAGGGAAGTTGCATAGCCGCCATTTTGAATCTTGATTCTCATGGAATTATGGGACTAATGGTACAGTCTAAAATATATTGAAAACATGCCATGCGCATGTTCAACATGGGCTATTTATCAATGCTCTAATGTTAATATCCATGTGTCATACATGTGTCATACATGTTTCCATAACACATGTTTCCATAACTTCTTTCCCGTTTTCCCATCATGCATTTGGTTTTCATAGATCATTTATACAAGCTATATGATATTGGTGACATCATTGTTGCAATTTTCAATGAAAATGTTGCCAAATATTTGTATGTTAAGATAGATAATGAAATTAATCCAAAGGCGAAAGCAGAACATGGGGTGTGTGAGGTTGGTTTGTAGGTTAAACTTGAACTGAAACTATCCCAGGATACACTGTAACAGCCATGCACAGTGGCACATGCAAATTCCCTATTCCATCTGAACTCTACAATGTATGTACTATCTAGGGCACTATCTATCACTCTCTAGCACAGAAGGACAAAAAGCCCCTCCTCATACATCTTACCTTATAAGTAATACAATTTCCTGGAACAATAAACTGACGCCCACTCTTCATTAGTGTGATTGACTTGCCAGGGTTTTTTACATGAGCAGTTTGTCACTCCTGGAAATGTGGGAGGTTTTTATCATAGGGAGCTGTACAGGTTATCAGCCTCCCTAACATCCTTTCTTAAAGCGGCATTGTCAGCTATTAGATCTTTTTGTTCTAATAACTGAAATTGCAGATTTAACTGAGATCGCAGCTTTAACTGAGTAATAACTAAGAATACAGGATTAACTAAGAGTGCAGCTTTAACTGGGAATGCAGCTTTAACTGAGAGTACAGCTTTAACTGAGAATGCAGATTGAACTGAGAATGCAGCTTTAACTGAGAGTGCAGCTTTAGGTGAGAGTGCAGCTTCAACTGAGAGTATAGCTTTAACTGAGAGTGCAACTTTAACTGAGAGTATAGCTTTATCTGAGAATGCAGCTTTATCTGAGAATGCAGCTTTAACTGAGAATGCAGCTTTAACTGAGAATACAGCTTTAGCTGAGAGTGCAGTGCTGGTCTCAGCTGTAACCCTGCCCCTTACCGGACATGCAATTTAACAGCCTGTGGACAGCACTTTGACATAAGTAACCGTATACAGTGTAGTAAATGCTTGTTTGACCAACCTTCCAGAAAATAACCATCCATGTGGGTTAAATGCACCTTCAAACATTTATTTGATCAGAACGATTTACTGAACATTGTCTTTGATCAATGACAATTTCTTTAAGATAAAGGGAAAGCGGCCTTGTGGATAGTTTTGTATCCACTTCAACCGTAGACCTACTGAATAAACACTTCAAACAAAAGAGAAAACAGATTGATTGGATGGAGGAGTTCTCTCTGCTCCCTAAGAGACTGTTCATAATTAACTACTGGGGCGTGGGGGGGGGGGGGGGGGGTGAGTGGGGAATTTGCGAAGAATTCCTGTGCAAAATTAGGGCTCCTGATGGGGGGGGGGGGGGGGGGGGGGTCCTGTGTCAATTTGTCGCGCTAAGGATGGGCATTTGTCCCTTGTCCCCAGAATCCCATGTCGATTTGTCGATCATAAGAAATGGCTATGTCAGTTTGTCGGTTTTAGGCAACAGGACACCTTATAATGTCAATTTGTCGCTCTAAGAAAGGGTCTATGTCGTTTGTCGATCATAAGAAACGGCTATGTCAGTTCATCGATTTAGGCATCAGGACCCCTAAAATTGTATGACCCCCCTATTGTGCAAAATATCTTTGCCCGCCCCCCCCCCCCCTTGAACATTTGTGCACACTTTTATAACCCCTACATGGGTCAGATTTTCAGAAAATGTCAACTCTACACATTCAGGAAATTCTGCTAAATTAGGTTGAAAAATGAAGAATACCAGGTATATGTGAGTATTTTTGGTATCGCATTGATTTAAAGTATCAGTTTGTTATGTTAAACTGAATTTTGAAGCTCATTTTTGTCTTAATGTGGGTTATTTGAGAGGATTGGTGAAGGTGAATTGTACATTTTCTGACAATCTGACCCTCATCATTAGTCCTGAGTCTGTGCAAAAGAAGATGGCACCCCAACACTTTTAGTCGCAAAAAAAGGTGCCCCCCCCCCCTCCCGCTCAGAGTCTGCACCAAAAAAGTCAGACCCAGAGTCTCCCCCCCCGCCCCCGTGTTAACAATGAACCGTCCCTGAACCCATTCTTAGGCTTGAGGGGGAGAGTAAGAGGAACAAGGGAGGCGGCGGCTCTTAGATCAACCACAACATTCCTTCCCTTGATGAATACAAAGCTTACAAAAACCTCTTTTAGTGATTTCAGCCCATTACAGTGTGGATTCCCATGGCTACAGCCTGGGCTGGTTGCATAAGGTCTAGGTACTTTGAGACCAGTCCGTCTACAATGTGTTATCTCTCACAGGAAAATGAGTCACAAATTGCTAAAATCAGTTTTGAGATATCATCATATTTGAAAAGACGAGATCAAGCCGATTCCAATGGTTGTACACATTTAAGAAGTGTTTCTATATTTTATGTTGGATTTATGGGTAGGACCAGTAAAGTAACTAAATATAGGCCTACTCTACAGGATGATATTCAAAAGGAGATATGTTGAATACAATGTCCTGAGATTGGGTACATACATTCATATAAACCTTCCAAAAATCAGAATATTCCAATAAGGAGATCTTGAGCATGTTTTATTTTAAATACGGCCACAGAAAAACCAAAACCAAAAATCTATACTGTATGTCATAATATTATGTAATGCTTATGATTATTTTAAATTGATAATGAAAATGTTAAAAATGTTAAAATTACTATATTCTGATACTTTGATCTACAGATAGAACCTGATGAGAATGTGGTACGAGGGCATGTTTTTTTTGTAACCCAGACAGCTTGTGGACCACGAAAAAAACAAACATCTGGGACAGTGCAATAGTGTCCTGAGTTCCACATTCGCATTTAGGTTCTATATTTACTCCCACGTTGCTATGCTTGCCTTATATGTCTATGTTTACTGGGGACAGGAAGTCATACCACACGCGTTGAACTGGTGCAAATTACCAAACTACTCCCACCCATATAAATAGCATGTAGTACATACACCAACATGGAGTAAAGATGTTTCATCAACCTTTTTTTTCATCAACCATGCCAAATGAAACATACTCCCATCGTGGAACTTTGGCAATACAGTTTGTATATAAAAAAGAAATGAATTTAAAAAGTATCATTTTTGCGTCTTGGGACTCATTTCCTGTAACACATCACAAATGTTTTGTGGAACATTGCTGCTCAGGGTTTTCATTAATTAAATCTCTCAGGAGAAACATGGCGGAATGGAAAGCGAGTTTTTCTATTCATGTCCTGAGTTTTCTGTCTCACAAATATCCCTACTTCTCAAAGGAACACGATTGGTTCGGTTTTGTTTATGGTCTGTTAAGTGGAGGAACTGCATTTGCTGATGTTCGTTACCAAAGTGAGGGATTTGGGGATCGTTTGTACGGCTTTAATGTGAATGAGATAGTCAGAAATGTCCCAAGCTTTGGCCAGTTTTCAATGTCCAACCTATTATTCAAATGTTTTTCCTCCACACGATCTCTTTGTAGGGAATGTTTATATTATAGCGGAACTCCACTATAGGTAAAAAACGGCGCCAACAGGCAAAATTCGTCGCTGACATTTCTAAAAATTCGACATGACTAAAAATTCTAGTGGATGAGGGGGTAAAATAGGTTGTTGGCAATACATTTATTTGTTGCCAACAATTGCAAAATATCTAACTTGATTAGATGTTTCGTCGCAAAAAATTCGTCGCAGCCGTTTCTGCCTGTTGGCGCCGTTTTTTACCTATAGTGGAGTTCCGCTATTAGGGAGATTTAGCAACCACAACGCACCAACACAACACTAACGCATCCACTAACTATTAGTACATTATTACCGCTGTATCTTGAGAGACCTGCATTGCAGATGCCCTTGGTCTATCTAGCGCCTCTCGAGATATCCCCACAAGGGTAGTAAAGTACAAATAGTTAGTGGATGCGTTAGTGTTGTGTTGGTGCGTTGTGGTTGCTAAATCTCCCTATTAGTGGATGCGTTAGTGTTGTGTTGGTATGTAGTGGTGGCTATATCTCCCTATTGTTAGGGTGCGTAAGGCTGTTAGTTCTATAAATTTATGTACCAAATTCCAAGAGTGAGAACAGAATTCATCTAATACCTCTATGCGTTTCTAAGTAAGGTGACTCTTAATGTTCGTTTTCAGTTTAGAAGCTATTCCCTTCCCATCCTGATACATGTGATATAAAATATAAAATCATTAAGAAATTAAACATGTGTAGGCGTAGAGGTTCCCAGCTCTTCCAGCCGTTTCCTGATATGTTTATAATCAAAAGGATAACGCAATTAGGTATTTGTGCATTCAAAGTATATAATAACAGCAGGCCCACGTGAGAAAATAATTCGCCCAATGGGGGACTCGAACCCGCGACCCTCAGATTAAAAGTCTGATGCTCTACCGACTGAGCTAACCGGGCGCTCTGGCGGACTATTTCGTCATCTATTCTTTATTTTTATCCTATTGGTTTGGTGCAATATCTTAGAGGAATTGGTTATGCTCAAAGTGAATTCAGATCAGTATTCATTTGCTTTTAAACTTTTTATTGATTATAATCCAAGAATACATTTGTTTTAGATATTATATTCATCTCGACATTATGCATATTTACATTGTTCTCAGTTCATGATGATCATTAAATTCACAGAGAAACTATTATATTAAGAATTAACATTAGCCATAACTGTATAAAGTAACCACATTTTCTATTCGAATCTTTAGTGATATGCTAAAAAATAAAATAAATAGCAAAGTTATTGTGTTGACCAACTCACAAACCTAGAAGCAGGAAATCATCCAACCTAACCAAGGAGAGTATTTTATTTTAAAATACTACAATGTTACATTAAGATATCCAAGTGGCTGCTTTTTTTTTGCTTTTTTTTTTCTCCGAGTGGCTGCTTGTTAGCACTGTTCTATATGGATATTTCAACTCCCCATGTTTATCATATATCATACACCACGAGTTAGAGTGTCTTTAATTGATATTGATAGGAAGTCTCTTGTTATTATTTAATTGTCTCTTGTTAATATTTAATAGTCCCTGGATGGATGGGTTTCTCGGTCACACGCGTCTCTGCTCAGGCACACTCCACACTGTTAGGAACAGTTCTTGGTCCACACTGTTAGGAACAGTTCTTGGTCCACACTGTTAGGAACAGTTCTTGGTCCACACTGTTAGGAACAGTTCTTGGTCCACACTGTTAGGAACAGGTCTTGGTACACACTGTTAGGAACAGTTCTTGGTCCACACTGTTAGGAACAGTTCTTGGTCCACACTGTTAGGAACAGTTCTTGGTCCACACTGTTAGGAACAGTTCTCGGTACACACTATTAGGAACAGTTCTTGGTCCACACTGTTAGGAACAGTTCTTGGTACACACTGTTAGGAACAGTTCTTGGTACACACTGTTAGGAACAGTTCTTGGTACACACTGTTAGGAACAGTTCTTGGTCCACACTGTTAGGAACAGGTCTTGGTCCACACTGTTAGGAACAGTTCTTGGTCCACACTGTTAGGAACAGTTCTTGGTCCACACTGTTAGGAACAGTTCTTGGTCCACACTGTTAGGAACAGTTCTTGGTCCACACTGTTAGGAACAGGTCTTGGTCCACACTGTTAGGAACAGTTCTTGGTCCACACTGTTAGGAACAGTTCTTGGTCCACACTGTTAGGAACAGTTCTTGGTCCACACTGTTAGGACCAGTTCTTGGTCCACACTGTTAGGGACAGTTCTTGGTCCACACTGTTAGGAACAGTTCTTGGTCCACACTGTTAGGAACAGTTCTTGGTACACACTGTTAGGAACAGTTCTTGGTCCACACTGTTAGGAACAGTTCTTGGTCCACACTGTTAGGAACAGTTCTCGGTACACACTATTAGGAACAGTTCTTGGCCACACTATTAGGAACAGTTCTCGGTCCACACTATTAGGAACAGTTCTTGGTCCACACTGTTAGGAACAGTTCTTGGTGCACACTGTTAGGAACAGTTCTTGGTCTACACTATTAGGAACAGTTCTTGGTCCACACTGTTAGGAACAGTTCTTGGTCTACACTGTTAGGAACAGTTCTTGGTCCACACTGTTAGGAACAGTTCTTGGTCCACACTGTTAGGAACAGTTCTCGGTCCACACTGTTAGGAACAGTTCTTGGCCACACTATTAGGAACAGTTCTTGGCCACACTATTAGGAACAGTTCTTGGCCACACTATTAGGAACAGTTCTTGGCCACACTATTAGGAACAGTTCTTGGCCACACTATTAGGAACAGTTCTTGGCCACACTATTAGGAACAGTTCTTGGTCCACACTATTAGGAACAGCTCTTAGTTCAGTTACCAATTTGATATATAATTTCGCTTGATTAAAACCCTATTTTATTACAATATGCTGATCGAGAAATACAAATAAAATGGAAAATAATACAAAGCATAAGATGCCTCAACCTGCGCCGTGAGAAAAATCATGATAAACATACTATCGACCTTTTAAATTTCAAATATATTCATATTTCATACCATCTTCGACCAACACGGCGACCACCCAAGTGCATTATATCAGCCAATAATATATCATCTGTACTCATAATCACATTATAAAAGACCTAACATCAAGTCATTACTAAAGGATCTAGAAGATTCCAAATTTCCTCATTAAGGGCCCAGTCCACTAAGCCGATTCTCATGCGATTCTCACGGAATTTAGTGCAAAAGAGTCCTCTGCGACGCAAAATCGCATGGGAATCGGCTTAGTGGACAAGGCCCTTTATCCAGAAATACCTGGATCATTCTATTCCCTGCTAAATTATTATATTGTTACGAAATGGGACGGTCCCCTAATAATGGATAATGGTATCCATATTTAAGTAGTCTTCAAGATAGATAAGACTTATCAATATGAAGAGGAGTGAGTGAGATTGGTTTCTTTACGCCCTTATCAAGACATTTAAAATGGTTATATCAAGGGCGGGAGAGCTGAGAGTGAGTGAGTGAGATTGGTTGCTTTACGCGCTTATCAACACATTTGAAATGGTTATATCAAGGGCGTGAGAGCTGAGAGGGAGTGAATGAGTGAGATTGGTTTCTTTACGCCCTTATCAAGACATTTAAAATGGTTATATCAAGGGCGGGAGAGCTGAGAGGGAGTGAGTGAGATTGGTTGCTTTACGCCCTTATCGACACATTTAATATGGTTATATCAAGGGCGGGAGAGCTGAGAGTGAGTGAGTGAGTGAGATTGGTTGCTTTACGCCCTTATCAAGACATTTAAAATGGTTATATCAAGGGCGGGAGAGCTGAGAGTGAGTGAGTGAGTGAGATTGGTTTCTTTACGCCCTTATCAAGACATTTAAAATGGTTATATCAAGGGCGGGAGAGCTGAGAGGGAGTGAGTGAGTGAGATTGGTTGCTTTACGCCCTTATCAACACATTTAATATGGTTATATCAAGGGCGGGAGAGCTGAGAGGGAGTGAGTGAGTGAGTGAGATTGGTTACTTTACGCCCTTATCAACACATTAAAAGGTTATATCAAGGGCGGGAGAGCTGAGAGGGAGGCAGTTTATGATCATACCCAGGAAATAGAGATAGAGAAGAAGGAAGAGAGAGACAGAGAAAAGGGACAGAAAGGCACTTTATGGTCTTACCCAGGACCACAATATGAAGAGGTTAAATGGTAAAATAAAATTGAAACTGAAGGCAGAGTTTGGGCGATGACAGTTTTAGGACTATTTTATTTATGAATTGGTAAAATAATGATGTATGAATAAAGAGTTGTAAAATTTAATTGTTTTGATTGTTGAATATAAGGAGGGATAATTTTATGTAAAGTCTAGGGGAGTTAATACCTTTAGGTTATATAATGAGATATGATAATGTAAAGTGTTTTGTCGAGGAGGTCGTTTGAGGAATTTTGATTTATTTTTTAAAAAGATGTGGGTGGGTGGGAAATTTGTAAGATTTGATAGATGTGTTTGAGAAGATTGGAGAAGTTAACAATGTTTTTCACATTTTTCTTATAAATCAGAGGGACATTCGGAGGAAGAGCATTCCACAGAAGCATGTCTGTGTCATGTAACTAATTAACCTAATACCAACAGTATTATACACAGTAATATGAAAATCCATCTATGGGTCAAATTTTCAGAAAATGTACAATCGGCAGCTTTAAACTTTTAGTAAATTCTGCTAAATTAAGATGCAATTTGGCCAATACAAGGTAAGTTCTACTATATTCGGCCTTGCATAGATTCTAGCAATCTGTTTGGCTAGGTTGAACTGTATTTTGTATTTTATTTTTGTCTGAAATCTGTGTTATTTGGGAGGATTGGTGAATGTGAATTGTACATTTTCTGAAAATCTGACCCCTATACATTATGTCATCATCTTTATATTATTATCGATATTTTACTTTTTCAAAAAGAATGAAAACAGTTTCAGTATGGCACAGATCTTATGATTGTTGACTGAAATACTATACTGTAAACGTATTTATTTTTTCACAGATACATTTTCATGCACTAAGTAATTTAAGGATTTAAATTCGCTCATCAAGGATGCCTCACACCTTGTTTTTTTCAATAATTATACATATTGCATAGGATTGTATTTCACGCACAAAGGTGGCGGCGCAAAAATAGCGAAAATAAATACTGCGTGAACATAGATACTTTTACAGTAATCTGTAATTAACACCAACATCAACTGATTTCTATGTGAAAGTAATAAAAGATTGTAAAGTATTAAAAAGTAAAGTATTAAAGATTGGGTGCATGAGAGGTGAGACATGGAAAGAGAGAGATATGGGAGAGAGAGGATAGAGATAGAGAAGAGAGAGATATGAGAGAGAGGAGAGAGAGGGAAAGAGAGAGAGAGAGGAGAGAGAGGAGAGAGATAGAGAAGAGGTAGACGAAATAGAGAGATACTGGAGACAGAGGAGCAGGAGGAGAGAGAGGAGAGATAGAGAAAAGAGAGAGGAGAGAGAGGAAAGAGAGAGGAGAGAGAGGAGAGGGAGGAGAAATAGACGCGAAATAGCAGAATGATATGTATACACGTGTGTATGTGTGTGTGTGGGGGGGGGGGGGAGAGGAAGTATGTTTGAGAATATGGGTCAGATTTTCAGAAAATGTACAATTGGCAGCTCTACACATTTAGGAAATTTTGCTAAATTAGGCTGACAAATGATGAATATCGGGTCTGGCTGAGTATATTTGGGATCTTATTGATTTAAAGTATTAGTTTTGTTATGTTAAACTGCATTTTGAAGCTAATTTTTGTCTTAAATGTGGGTTATTTGAGAGGATTGATGAAGGCGAATTGTACATTTTTTGAAAATCTGACCCATATAATACAATAGTGAGGAGATACAGGTGTTCTCACAGTACCCCATAATAAATTATATCAAAATAATCTGATGGATAACACATTCAGCAATATCATATAATTGTTGACAAAGAATTAAAAAGATATTTTATTATACGCGCATTCTATATGAGACATGCTATAAGTGGGGTGCTATGAAAATATTCATATAGGACGTGTCCTATATGAAATGTAGTTGTCTAAAAATAGCTCTGTTGTTATGCTTCGCGGAGCTTTGGCTCTCTGCAGAGCATGTAAACAAATCCCCTCGATCGGTAATCAACCCGTGATTCTGGTACTATAATTATAGAAATACATAATAAAACCAACATCATTAAATAGAGCATTAAATTCTCGTTTGAATGATATAAATTGTATTAATGTAGCTCAAGGAATGGCCATGATATGACCGTTTTAATTCATCAATATACTAACGGGGCTGTCAGTGGGGCTGTCAGCAGGGCAGCGGGGCTCTATGAGACTTCTTTAGTATTTTTTCAGTGATATCTGATGACTTATGATCAAATTTTATGCACATATGATAAATATCGCTGGCAATAATTGAAATTTATAGGACTTGATTCGTCCACATAAGCACTCTGCCTACGGCATCGTGCTTATGTGGATGAATCTCGTCCTATAAATTTTCGATTATTGCCGGCTCTACCATTCTCTCTATATATAGTTGTTACAGCACAGTGCAGAATGATAGTATCTACCAATGTAATTATAAAGAAGGCATGCCCCCCAAATATCTAATCCTGATGAAAGCAATGAATCTTTCCTCCGCCATTGATGTATCTGGCCAATAGCGAGCGCCCCCTTGTGTTAGATTGTATCACGTGACAACATGGCGGCCATATCACGTGATATGATAGGAGTCACGTGATGATCGTGTGATGGTTGAGGATGGCTGCAGATAGGATCATCTGTTTCAGTGCCTCTCTCATTCACTCCCCTTTCTCCTCACTCGCTTTCTCTCCTTGATCCTTTTCCTCTTTTTCTTTCCCCCCTCCCTTGATCTCTCTTCTGCATTTTTCCTCTTCCCTTGCCCCTTCTGCTCAGAAATATATCATTTTTCCTTTCCTCTCTCTCCTTGCCTTTTCTACTCTCCCTCTCTCTCCATTTCTTCACCCTCCTCTCTCTCTCTCCTGCTCTCCCTCTTTACTCTCCTCCTCTCCCTCCACCTCCCTCCCTCTCTCTCTCCTCCCTCCTCTTCTCCTCCTCTCCCTCTCTCTCCCTCTCTCCTCTCTTCCTCCCTCATTCTCTCCCTATCTTCCATTCTCTCTACCTTTCTCTCTATCTCTCTCTCCTCTCTACTCTCTCCTCTCTCCTACTCTCCCCATCTCTCTCTCCCACCTCTCTCTGCCTCTTCCTCTCTCGTTCTCCCACCTCTTTCTCTCTCCCTCCTCTCTCCGTCTCTCCTTCTCTGTCTCTCGCTCCCTCTCCATTTTTCTCTCTCCTCTCTCTTCGCTTCCCCTTTCTGCCCCACCCCCACCCCTCTGTCACATCAACATGGTACATACCATGTACATACTTACACAAGCAGATAGAAAGCTGAACTAAAATACCTGCAGTAGAACCCATTAGTACTGAATTACTATATATATAGTGCATAATGGAGGGACCGAGCAGGATGAGGGTGGTATACATCATGTGCTAATGCCTTACTTAGTGTATCTCCCTAGAGCTGCTGAATATGCAGCGCCAAGTGTTGCCTACTTTATTTTGTCACGAACACAGCAATACAATGATAGAGATGGGGAGAGGGGGACATATGGAGTAAAAATAAAATAAATGGAATATTATATATTCATGAGGATAAGATAGAACAGTGAAGAAATTAAAGGTATAAACCACTGTTCAACAGAAAACAAACGGAATACAATAGTTTTCAGACATTGCATTGTAAAATATGAGGTGAAAGTTGTCATATTTTTGTGTTTTCATTGATTGGTCTCATTCAGACATACACCTGCCATGCCCCCTTCCGACAAGAAGGCTAAACAACTTTCTTACCGCCACAACACTCATGGATCGCTTATCACTAAAAGTCCAAAGGTACAAGGGAGGTCCAGGTCTGACCATTATCTCAAGGTTGATCACGTGGGAAGGAAGGGGAGGGACTGACCACAAGGTCAGGGGAGGGGGTATGGATTGGGAGGGGGGAAGGGGAGATAACCACGGGACCTGGTCACCGTGCAAAGGGATTGGTCAGGTGTGGCAGTGGTCACTCTGACCCTCGTTTTAATATTTCATGTTCATTGTTATCCTGTGGTTGATTGGATCTCTTATCTAACCTGGCAATTAATTGGTCCAGCCAGGACAAGCCAATCAACCCAGGCCCTGTGTACTCGTTGTAATCTGTTCATGTATAAAATAAACACATGCGATTACAGCGGCCCTCTTTTAACTGGTTTAGCTGGCTTGAGACATACATCTCTGTGTGTTTTGCGTTGATTCATTTCTCGCTCAACTACTGACCCTAACTATTTCGGAGAATGACCCACAATTCTTCAGCATCATTAAAGAACATGGTCCAGTAAATGACGAAAATTGGAAGGATGTTTTCACCTTTATTTCACCATTGATATGCTCAGTCTATATAAATAACATAGGTTCTGTATATTGTTTAGCTGGTCAGTAACTGAAGCCATAGAGATAACATAGGTTCTGTATATTGTTTAGCTGGTCAGTAACTGAAGCCATAGAGATAACATAGGCTGTGTATACTGTTTAGCTGGTCAGTAACTGAAGCCATAGAGATAACATAGGTTCTGTATGTTGTGTAGCTGGTCAGTAACTGAAGCAATATTGCTCATGGGCAATACACAGTTGACCTACTTCATAGTATTTTCATTGGATAAAAAGGATTGAGTGTGCTGTTCTTTTAGGTTATGTTTTGTGAATCGAGCTAAACTTAAAGAAAGAACTGTTTAATCCTGAAAGCGATGTAAACTATGTGAATTTAATATTGTTTAAGTGTGTGGGGTAAAAATAACACAGAACAACCCTTAGATTCTCAGCATCGTGAATATTGACCTATCTAGGTCAAGGGCCAATGTTACTTCCGCCTTGAATCCTGGGTAGTTCTGTCTATATATATAAATGATCATTGTATAAATGATCTATGAGAACCAAATGCATGATGGGAAGGATGGAGACTTGTGTTATGAAACATACGTATAACACATGGATATTGATATTAGAGCATTGATAAATGTCCCATGCTGAAGATGGCATGTTTTCTATAGTTTTTAGATTGTACTATTGTTTAGATTGTCTATTATTTAGATTGTCCATGCGAATCAAGATTCAAAATGGCGACTATGCAAATCCCTTATTAACAGGTAGACTCACTGAAATGACTCACTGCAGGTGATTACAAGAAATCAAAAGGGTTGAACTTGGGTCAAGGTTGAAAAGAGTGCAATAATGTCAGAAAATTGATACATAGATTCCTGATGTCAGGGAGGTATATACAGAGGGAGTAGTCGCGGCAGACTGATTCAAGCAGACCATGTGTGTCCTGTACATGGTGTAGCCACTGTGTGCCAGGTGACACTGCAGAGCTGCTTTTCATAATACTACCTAGCCCAGCTAGGTTTCATTGGCCTTTTCCACAGTATACTCGAGACACACTTATTATATATGCATTCCATATGAGTGGTGCTATAAGTGGGGTGTAACAAAAGTATACATACACTGTAAGCGGTCCTTCAGTCAAATCCGTGTAATTTTACACGGATTCCACTGCGTTTTTGGATGACGGTTTTTCCTGGTAAAATTACATTTTCGTGTAAAATTACAGGGATCCCATGTAAAAATTTACTCTGAATCCATGTAAAACCCAGCTCAAAATTACAGTGGATCCGTGTAAAAATTTACTCTGAATCCATGTAAAACCCAGCTCAAAATTACAGTGGATCCGTGTAAAAATTTACTCTGAATCCATGTAAAACCCAGCTCAAAATTACAGTGGATCCGTGTAAAAATTTACTCTAAATCCATGTAAAACCCGGCTCGAAATTACAGTAGATTGTGTAAAAATTAATATAATTATGATAAAGTGTTAGAAAGGTGACCCAAAAATGCTATATTTATCTCATGAAATGATTAGCATTCAAAAATAGATTTTAACATAAAAAAACGTCTCAGAATGCACATCTAATCACAAAGATCTTTATGATAAACCCCCACACTCCCAGTCTTTTATTTACCCTCAGAAAATCATCATTTCATCAATTTGGTTCATCATTTTTCTTGTTGGTGTACTTCTTCATACCAGCTTCTGTAAAGAATAAAATACAGCTTAAAAACAGTTAAGCCTCAATCCCTTTGTGAGTTGCTGTAGATTAAAGTTTGCTGAGAGTTCACCTGGGTTAGTTTACTATTTCAAAGTAAAATCTAAAATTGATTATGAAATGTATAAAAACCAATCCTTATTGACACGCCTTAATATAATATCTATCCGACATATAAATATTTAGAAGACAAAGGGTAAGACAAGAACAGGGAGAAGGTCTCCAATTATTAATGTATACATTCTAACTCTACACTATGACTATTAGAGACAGCACAACTAGATGAATTTCTATAGTGGTTAGCATTTATCCAGTACTCAAAGGCTTGGTCAAAAATGGAATCTTTTAATCGGCCTTGAAATGTTCAGAGATTCTCTGATTCTTACAGATGGTGAGTTCGTCTGTAAGAGGAGATGTAAACAGGTTATGAAATAGTTCGATTATAGTTGATGACATAAATAACGTCATTAAAATGCTGTGCATTGATTAATATTGAGTCATTTATACTGACGGTTTCCTTGTGGCGAAAAGAAAGTCTGTGTGGCGATATTATTTAGCCACAGTGGCTAAAGGGAAAACAATCCTAGCGCGAGCTATGTGTTTAAATGTTAAATGTTTAAAGTACACATAGACTAGCAAGGCCTATATAGTAACTGGTCATTTCAAGATATAGCAATCTAACAGGGTACACTAACAGAGGGAGGCGTCACTTGATATTTCCTACCCTATAGGGAGAGAAGGTGTGCGACGAGGGTAGTACATTTTAATCCAAGTGTTATAACAATAGGTGGTGACATTTCATGGAGAGAACGTGTTTCACAACCTGCTTATTAGTGAAAGCCATTGAATGGGTTGAAATTAACTAATAAGCAAGACATATATATATCGAATCAATGTCTATATAAACTAATCTGAGATTCATTAGTTGTAGTATGTTTGATCTGGTTAATTTTGCTAATAATTAGCCTAAATTTAAGGGGTAACACCACCAACCTCTACCGTCCCTCCCCCTTCAGGGGCGGCAGGGGTAACACCAGGGGAGTGAGAGTGAGAGTGACAAGAGTGACAAGTTATTCCCGTTTTAAACATCTTTGAAAATGTTACTAATATTTAAATCCTATCGGCGTACAATAGAATACAAAACATATATTACTGACCTGAAAGTATTGCCATATTCCTCAAATGGACCTGTGCATAAACAATCCGTCCTGTGAGTTGTATTGTCCTGCCTCACTGGTTAAGGGTAAAGGTCGTTGTGGTTTCAAACCTGCAGTCCAGTTTTTGGTTGACCTAGAAACCACTGGTGCATGCACAAAGCTATACCAGAGACAGTCCATTATGTAATGGACTGTCTCTGGCTATACATAGCTCTGCTGAAACAAAAGCCACTGCAGGTGGCCTTAGCATGGTTGACTGAACAGTGGGAATAGTGTGCGGGAACAGTGTAAAATCCGCTTGGGATTACAAGCTATTACATGGATTCCACGCATGCATACTGAATCCATGTAAACTACAGTTCGTACCCGGAAACAACAGGTAATTACATGGATCCAGATGAATTTTCAGCTGATTTCTTAGAGTGTATTACTATATGTGATGTGTTCCAGGAAAATGAGTCATAAGTCGCAAAATTGATATTCTTCAAAGTGTTTTTTTCACAAGATCACATTTTTGGAATGTTCTGACTTTTTGAGAGGTTATCACTTAGACTAATATCAATCGATGTATCAAATTTCAGGACAATCTATATAATATATCCTTTAGTTTTAAAGGTCCTCATATGGACTACATTTAGTTACTTTACGGTTCATTGACCCCCAGAAAAATAGGACTTTTTTTTTTCAAAAACGAAAATATCAAACTTAAAATCTAGAAATATTTATAAGATTATCAGAGTGTTTACTATCATTGGAATCCCCTTGATCTCATCTTTTCAAATCTAATGGTATCTCACAATCTATTTTTTTTGCGACTTATGACTCATTTTCCTAAAACGGATCACATATGAACTACCTCGTCACCAAGTTGGCTACTTTTTTCAGATTTACACATGATACACTTGTGATTACACATCAAGTTTTATGCCCATATAATAAATATAGAATGGAACTCGCCTGCAATAATCAAACATTTATTGGACTTGACTTGAATCTTGTCCAATAAATGTTTGATTATTGCTGGCTTGTTCCATTCTCTCTATTTATATCAGTTGGCACTAGTAGTAGTAGGAGAACTGCCAACTCCTTGGTGGACATACATAAACCTCACTACCACTCCCTCTGTATATACCTCCCTGCTAACATGAAATAATGTTTTTTTTTTTTTTTTATTCACTTACAGGCCAAAGACATTTAACAACAGAAAATCATATGTAAAAACGTAAATGTCCATCATGGACGTACTTCATACGGTGCCTTGACTAATTATCTAGATCTACGGACCTCTTAAGGAGATCATCATACATTATACAATGAGAATAAAATTTATACTATCAATTGCTCTCCGAAACCAAGTACAAGAGTCAAAGTTATTACTATAACATAAAAAAATCATAATGGAACAATTCATTTCATACTGGAAATATTACAAATGTGTCGATTTCTACTCAGCTATCAATATTTGGTGTATTACATTTATTCTAACTATTTACCCTATCATTCCTTTACTTACACCGGTTAAAATAAAGAAGACATTCTGTAATCAGATCATACTAACTGCGGATACTATTTGATCTCGCAAATTCTGGCGCCACTCATTTTTCAGCGCTGTTACAAAATGTCTCTGTCGTCTTCTGTTCTTAGACTGATAGACAAACTATTCCATAAGCGCTTGTGGTATCTCAATGTAAAAGATGGAAGAAAAATGCACGGCTACATAACATAGAAAATAGAGACCCGGTATGGGGTGTGTGTGTTGGGGGGGGGGGGTTGATACAAGAAAGCATTCTATCAGTTATGAGGATGTGAGAAGTCTAAGAGGCTCCCCTATGCAGCTAATCAGTATGAGTGATACTATAGTCATGAGTGCTAACTATGCCTGGTGTAGCACAGTAATGCACATCTCTATGCCTACCAGTGCATGAGATAGACCTCCTTCATCATCTCCTCCTCCTCATCAGTAACAGTTGATCATCTTATATTGTATATACTGAGTGGGGTTATTGTTTATATATGGTTTACTTGTATTAAATTAAAAGTAGTCATGGCAACTGATGTTTTATTAACTAGGCTGACCACCAAAATACATTTTTTTTTTTTTTTTTTACATCAACTTTATTCAATATGTCAACAAAACTTTCGCTTCCTTTGGCATATCGACATCTAGATTTACATATGCCTCTCCTCCTGCTGAGCATGCTCTATTATGATTTTTCTATCTACAACTCCCACTACGGTCTGTTGAATATGGCAATAGTTCAGTCCAAACATGGGGATATGGGTCGAAGATAGCGTGGCTCCTCCCACTTTGACCCATACCGTACACATCACACAAACAAAGAACTACATGCCCCCATACGTTTGACTTTGCCGCGATAGTCAACCCTCCGGTCCAGACATTTCACCTAATGCTCTATCGCATTGTGGCCATGCCCCTTCTGACCCTTACCGTGCACCTCTATACATTATACATAGAGCATTTTCTTTTTGACACCAAAATACATTAGAGAATACTTGTTTGTTGAAACTGTCCCTGCATCATTATTGTGAATATTATGTTTGTATCATATAAAATATCTGTGATGATACTTTAATTATTTCAGCCTTTCAATAGTCGCATGAGAATGAGCTTAGTGGACTAGGGCCTTAAACTTAACAATCTGACTGCCTAACTGTATTGGGAAACACCATAGGGTAAACTCCCCATCGTACATTATCGCCATCGGATCGTTATGAATATTATACATTCATTTAGAGTCCTCAACTACCGATGTGTCATTTTACTGCCATATACCTCTATTACATATCCTAGCGTTAAGACTTTAAGTTTGATTATATTGTGACTCTATCAATTGAGTGTGTGACTGATTTTTCATCTTTTCTCTTCCTGACAGTTTTCAGCATTGGTAGGTGCATTTATCTCTCTCTATGTGGGTCAGGTTTCAGAAAATGTACAATTCACCCTCACCAATCCTCTCAAGAAACCCAAATTTAAGACGAAAATAAAGTTCAAAACTCAGTTCAACCTAACCAAACAGATTGCTAGAATCAATGCAATGCTGAATATACTCGAATTTACCTAGTATTGACCAAATTGCAGCCTAATATAGCAGAACTTACTAAATGTGTGCAGCTGCTAATTGTACATTTTCTGAAAATCTGACTCATGTGTGTATGGATGTTAGGGCACGTAGTCGGTGATGTGCTACAGGGAAATGAGTCACAAGTCGCTAAAAGGATATCTTCCAAAGTATTTTATTCATAAGATGTCTTTGATGGAATGTTTTCATACTTTGCGTGCTTAATGCTGTTCGTTGCATGAATACATATTCCAAATTTCAAGAATGCGTAATAAATATATTCATGGATTTTTAAGGTCATCTCGTAGAATGTATTAAGTTACTTTACCAATAAATGTCTAACCAGAAATATTGCAAACTATCTTTTCAAAAATAAAAATATCAAACTTAAATATTGAAATACTGGATGGAGATTTATCAGTAAGCTATATTTAATACACTGTCCTGGAATTTGGTACATCTATTGATATGACTAAAGGCATTACACCTGAAAACATATGGAACATTTCAACAAAAAGATCATTAGAAAAAAGCGCTTTGCAAAATCTATTTTATGCGAATTGTGACTCATTTCCCTGTAACACATCACATGTATAGGATAATGCTTGATGTGGCTGGTTAGTGGGGAAATGTACTGTAAACATGTAGTGTCACTTGAAAGCATAGGGGTCATTTTTTCTGAACGTGTACAAATGTAAAATGTCTGACTTGTGTCTCTTCTCCTGCTCATAACAGTCACAATTGTGCATTCACATTAATGCAATGCATCTCAGCGTAACAAGGAGGAATTAAGCTTTCCAGAAATATATACTCTTATATCACTATGACAAAGACATCACATTCTTTTCTAGGGTCGGAATCAAAATAGCCTGCAATTTAAAGCTTCTCCTCCCCATTTTAGATGTTTGAATCTTGTATTAAAAATGTATTTGATCATTTATCTGACTTTATTTTGGCTTTCCATGTATAACTTTAGTGTGCAGTTCTATGAAAGGGGTGGTAGGGCCCAGGTCCCAATGATAAATTATTGGGGACCAAGAGAAATTTTAACCATTTTCAAACAAACGCCCATCATCATATATACCTGCAATTCTAGAAAATTCAACACAATATGTCGAATACTAGAATGTACTTGCATGTATTGGGCATCTTTTAGTGAACAAGATAAAAGAAAAGAAACAACTCTACAACAATTTGCTAGGATTTAACAACACATAAAAAAAACCATCCTGAATTTATACCAGTTATGCTGATGGACGTTTGCAGGAGTAGCAATGACAAGAGATGTGTTATCCAGGTATTGCAAAACGTTTCAAACTCGTTCTAATGATATTATTCATAAATGATATGCCAAAGTCAAAGTGGAGAACACAAAATCCTAACTTCAAAAGGATTTTGGGGGACTTTACAGCAAGATTTTCAACAAAGCAAACGCCCACTATGAAAATAATGCCCATCATTGAAATGCTCTGCTGAGCTAGCTCTGCTCAGTATGTTTACCTGTTTGTGGAATCATTTTTAATTGGAACCATACTGTGGTAAGTACTAGACATTTCTAGCACAGATCTTACTTCATTTTGTCAAAAATAGCATGATAAACTGAAAGTCATATTCTAATTATGTAAGGGATAATGATCAATGTACTGCAGGATTAACTGAAATGGTCAGAAAGTTTAAAAGCTTTGTATATTTTGTGTCAGTTGTCTTTAGAAATCAATGACTGAAAGAGTTTTAGTCATTGCAAAGAGCCAGATTGCTTTACTCATCTGATCAGAACTGCACATGTTAGGTGTAAATCAGGCATAACGCCCATCATGGTAATGATTACAGTATAGATTTGTCTCTTAAGATGCTAATAGTCAGTGTAACTATGAATGTGTTGTGTTTGTAATGTTGTATGACTTGTATTGGTATGCAAGAAATACTTTCTTGTGGTTGATCAATGACTAAATCCAAATCTGGTTGATACACAATGAGGTTAACATTTGCTATGACAAACGCCCATCATCAAAATGAAAAATAACTCAGTAAATTTGACATATTGTTTGTGTTAATAACATGGAAACATGCCTCTGTATGTATGTCATTGCATCCAATCATTTAAACATGTTCTTTATATTCTACATGGTCATATTCAGTGGATTTTGTAATCTACTGTGTTTGCATTGTTTTTCATGATGGGCGTTTGTTAATATAGCATATTATATAGAGTGGGTCTAGCAACAGCCCTACTCATTTTTCAATGCCCTTCTTTCAAAATTATCTTTTATAAACTACTGTTTAATCATATATCAATGGTTTAGGGTGGAACTATTACTGTACATTAGTACAAGGGGCACCATTTCCATGATGGGCGTTTGCCATTGCAATCTTCACCCTCAAAAACTCATGAAGGGTTCTTTCAACACCCACCAAATTTAAATGGTAAATGCAGGTAATTATACTGAATAAGAAATGACATTATAATTTACTCTTTAAAAAAAATATTTTTTTCATATTTATGGGGCCTTACTATGTATTACATTTTACTCTCATTTTCAGATTAACACAATTGTAAAATTACCACCAACAGAGAATAAAAGTGCAGCTGTGTCCCCCAGGGACTACTGGATAGGAAATGTAGCCAACTGCCAGTCTTAGAAGGCCCTAAACAATGAATGGAAGAGAAAAATGTTTAAAATAAGAGATTTAATCAATCCAAATGTTATTCCACCTACAATACCCACAATGCATGTATCAGTTGCTGATGAGTTATAAACATTTCAAGAGTGTAGGAGAACATGTTGGGCTTGTTTCCTAAAAGAATTGTCCATGTATGGCTATTATTATGGTCCTTTAGAGGATGTTTGATAACCCCCTACATGCACAAACGCCCATCATTGAAAACCTAACGCCCATCATAAAAAGTCCCTTATAAGGCCAGCTTGATGGTTATATGCTCTTTCTTTTATGATTTAAATATCTCTTTTATCATGAAAGGTGACATTACTTCTCTTTTGGAAATTTTGGAGAGGAAAATCTGTATTTGGGCATCTTGAAGTCATGTGTACCCATTGTTAATACTCAATAAACCAAAGTATACTTTTTTGTATATTATTTAATTGAAATACACTTGTCTGGTTTTTTTGTCAGTGGTTGATGCATATGGAGCAATATAGAACCATATCAGGTTCATTCATAACGATATAGAACTCATAATGGGCTTTTACTTCATTAAATATAATGGGCTTTTGTGACAAACGCCCATCAGTGAAATACAGCATCTTTGGGATGGAGTAATTTTAACACAACTATGTTTAAAGTCGTATAACTTTGGGAAGTATTAGATAATATAGTTGTTATTACCCAGGTGGATTATTATGGTTCAAGCCCTTCCACACACTTTTTTACAAGTAATTGAAACCAGGGTATGGGGAAAAATGAATGATGGGGATTTTAAGGAAATAGGGCCCACCCATTCAGCTCAATTTTGTCATGAAGCTATACATCTTGGTTATAAGAATTTTTACAGCAGATTCATAGGCATATTGTTTTACTGTGGTACGCTTTTAGGCTTTATGCACAAATAGAATTAACTATAGGGTGTGTTTTTTATCTTAAATGAGTTATGATGACGGACGTTTGCCAATTTCTGTACCCCAAATTTTGACTTATCATAAAAACTGAACCACTGGGAGGAAATGCGTATAATGGGTATTGACAGAAACCTCAAAACCCTGGCTCATGAGATATGTAGGTTCCAAATTGATCTGGGGAACTTTTTGAAATTCCATACTTCTGGTTGAATTGTACACGTTTAGAAAAAATGACCCATAGGTGGCAGCACAGTTGTTGTACTTCACAGTCAGTGTTTTAGTGTTTACACACTAGGTGTCCTTCCAGTTTCAGGGTAATTCATCTAGAAGCAGTTCCAAGTAAGATCATCAGTCATTCTAGTGTATGTTTCTGCGTAACCAACAGGTCTACGGGGTTTAGATCACAAGAACATGAGTCATAATCAAAAACAAAATATATTTTGATATTCCATTGTTCTTGACAGATGGGATTCAATATAATTCAATATATTTTTTATTTATACCAAGGAGCCATACAAAAAGGAGACCTACATCTGAAAGTTAATTCCGGGTCTTCCAGCGGCTTCCTGACTGGAGTGATAGAAAAAGAGTTTTGATGAACATTATTTGCCAAAATAAGTTGGAGGGCTATTTTCTAGATGTGTATACTAGTGGTTCTCCTCGCTCTAACTAACAGTTGTTTTGAACTATCTGATACATTTGATACATTCATCGGTTATAGAGACAAAGAAAGCAAGCAACGTAAGCAAAGCTTGATTAGAAGGATTTGGAGGATTAGACGGATTCCAATAGGAAATAAGTACTTATATTATATCTTTGCATATTTGAACAAATACTATTTATGGATGGAATATTACTGGTAATGTAGTTACGTATACTCTCTTACCATGATCATAGAAATTCAGAAATTCATGAATATACAGACAGCTGGGTTCCATTAATTGTGCTACTCTCTCATTATATTCCCTAGACAAGATATTTTTGTTCAGTTTCAGTGTAGCCCTAACAACCCCTTTTATTAAACGTTCTTAACTATTAGAGTATGATCTTCAGATCACGTTTCAACATTACCAAACATTTTCATCTATGGAAGCAATATGTGATGTGTTTTAGGAAAATAGGTCACATGTCGCGAAAACATGATTTTGAGTTATCATCATATTTGAAAAGAGATCAAGCCGATTCCAATGATAGTAAACATGGAGAACATTTAAGAAGTCTTTGTATATTTGAAGTTTGATGTTATAAATCTTCTTTTTGGGTGGTCAAACATTAGTAGAGTTGATAAATACCTTAGATATACCTTAGATATATTTAATACATTATTTTGAAATTTGATATGTGTATTCATGTTAGAAACAGCGTTAAAGTGACACTTCTCACTGTTGAGGGCTAGATTATCGAGTAACGGAATTTCTACTTCATTTTCTAGTATTTGGTTCACCTTACCCTCCTAAATAACTCCTGTGGGTATCAAAACTCTAACATTCATATTATATCAGATATGTGGTAAAATAGAGAGCAAAATCGTTTTTGCTTTCCAATCCAATATTCAAACTGTCAGTTGGGATGACATCTGGAATTATGTAACACCCAGGTCGGCACTGGTCAGTACAAAGGTCATTCTGCCACCAGGGCTAAATCTGGCAGCACCTCCTGGTCTCCAAGCCATTTCCTCATGGATTTGACATGGGTTTAGGTTCTGACCCATTCATTACACATATTCACTAATCATTGAATGAAAACGCAATGCTGATACTCAATACTTCAGATATTGCTATACCTATCATATATGATTACACTGACAAAGTTTCACACGATTCCATGACTACTCATTTTAACTATCTTAGCCACTTTAAGACACTATGAAAAATATCAATTCTGCCACTTGTGACTAATTTCCCTGGAACGGATCTCATATAGGGATGAAAAAGGTAAAAGATGTCAAACTGTAAACAAGTGCAAAATGAAAAACGTACATTTTCTGAAGATCTGACCCTTATAGTTAACACAAAACGAAAGTTCCAGCATGTTTTAGGGTTGCATCTGCATCTTAACTAGTTATAAACGCCACGTATAGCCATTGAACATTGCAATTAGGTTTAAAAGGTTGATGCCTTCAACCTTAATGGGTCAGATTTTCAGAAAATGTACAATTAGCAGCTCTACATATTTAGGAAATTCTGCTAAATTAGGCTGAAAAATGATGAATACCAGATATATATCTGAGTATATTTGGTATTGTGTTGATTCAAAGTATCAATTCTGTTATGTTAAACTGCATTTTGAAGCTCATTTTTGTCTTAAAATGTGGGTTATTTGAGAGGATTGGTGAAGGTGAATTGTACATTTTCTGAAAATCTGACCCAATTATTGTGTGATGGAGTTGTTGAGACTTAATAATATAAGGCACAGGGAGAATCAGGGCATTGCGGGTACTTCTGGCAGATGGGTCAAGTCGACAGACAATGTACAATTCGTCTTCATCAATCCTCTCAAAACTCAAATTAAAGACAAAAATATGGTTCAAAATACGGTTTAACATAATGGAACTGATATTGTGAATCAACACAATACCAAATAAAATCAAATATACCTAATATTTACCATTTTCTGCCTAATTTCGTAGAATTTAATAAATTTGCAGAGCTGCCGATTATACACTTTCGGGTGATCTAACCAAGATGTGGATAGACCGACCCTGTTTGATGTTAGTATAGATTAAGGGAGACCTTCTGGATTGATTTGATTTGATTTGATTTAATTTTCCAGTAATGTTTAATAGGGACGGCACAAATCTGGTCTCTCTGTGCTAGCCTTCAGGAAAAAAATGTCTGGCCTTCAGAAAACAAAAACTGAATACTAAAACTTTTGTTCCAAAACGAAAATGAAATGTAATTTCTAGTCTATAATTAGGTTGATATTACAGGGTATATATAGTACTATCCGTGTTAGTTATACAAGTTGATCCCAAACATGTAGCTGAAAATTAATCGAAATAAACGTAGATAATATTATTATAGATAATGGTCCAAAATGTTGTATCATTCTCCATGAGAAATTAGTTAATTGGTTTTGTCTTTGAGCTAATATTATCCATCATGCGAGAAGGGATCCCGATGAAAATTAATTTTCAAATTGAGTTAAGCATTAAATGTATCCCTGAATTGATATGGTTTGGGGAATAATATCCAATATGAATATTTGCGCAGGAAAGCTGAAAACCAGTTCTTAATAAAGAAATTAGTTTCAGACTCCAGATTTATCTGTAAATTTTCGTTTTATCTTTGATTTAAACAATATAAATATTTGTCTCCCATCCGTATGGTATAAGAGGGTCATATCTGTCAGATGATGACACGTTTATACGCTTCAGTGGGAAGTCAAGGTATGGCTGGAGGTGGCGGGGGGGGGGGGGCACTCCAATGTAGAGTGTAACAATAACCACTTTTATATATGCACTTTCCATCTGAGAGGTGCGATAAGTGTGTGTGTGTAGGGGGGGGGGCAATAAAAATCTGTTAATCGTACATGTACAATAGAAATTCGAATTTGGTTTTCTTTTAGCTTTTAGATACTTTTATGATGATTCAAAACCAAAGAGAAAGGTTTATATATCAATATTTGTCTATGCTAGGGGCATATAATAAATAATGAATGGAACTCGGTAATATTAGTTCATGCAATCAAAGTTACGTAATCATACATAATCATACATGAGCTAATATTATGCAATAAACGTGTGTGACGAATTGAACTGGTAATTGTAATTGAATATTTATCTTTTCACTTTCCTCTGATTCAGAAATTGGTTAATATTGGAAGACTTAGATAACACTTTCCCACAACGTTATAAACCTCTTGAGGAGAGCCTCATACTAAGATAATTTACAATTCAATCTTATTTGTGGAGGTGCCCCCCCCCCCCCCCCCCCCCCGTTCCACTTCACCTGTAATGTACATAAATCAGAATGAACTCACTATAGAGCATCCTAACCTATAAACACAAACACACATTTATAGCAGTCAGGGGATGTTACATACCAATTAACCACGTTATACCTTCTATAGGAGTATTATACACATTAAATGGACCATTCTGTGGTAATTTACTACCAATGGATATACCGAGGGTAGTATTGGTCAACACTGGACTGACCACTACCTCATATCATTCATGTACATCAATGCATATATATAGGCTTAGAGCCTATCGGATGAGATAATAATGGAATGTTAGGGATTGGACGCCTACTGCGCTAATGGCGTTTCCCGGCCATGGAGTACAGACACCCTAATGGGATTATAATGGCCTTTTGCGGTCAGGAGCGAGATGTTTTCTCTCAGTTTGGAGGTACTCCCTTAGACTTTATTCATACAAACGTTGTTGATAAATATCATCAGTGTTGATATGAATTTAGTGAATTTTAAAAAAAACAGTATCATTAACTATTTATTTGCTGGTAATAGAACATCTCCGTACAAGACATGACACGTCTCACAGACCTAAATTTAATTTTTGATTGGAATACAAGGAATCTATTATGGGATGAGATCCAACATCAACGCAATGACTATAATTAAAGTTTTTAAGCTTTTCTCTCTTAAAGCTGCAGTCCCACCTATTACGACAAAACATCTTACCAAATTCACTGCATTTTATGATACATAGGACTGGATTTATCAATATTATCTTGCTGTTATTTGTTTATACAAGAATTTGAAGCCTGACCACCGAGAGAACACTGCCGCCGGTGAGCGATAATATGTAAAGTCACCATAAGAAATGATTCGGGTGGGTCCTCCAAGTACAAACAAGGACGTTTTAGCAGCCCTGTAACAGAACTAACGTAAGAGAATCCTCCAAAATACCAGTCAAATGACCTTTGGATGAGTTGGAAAAGAATGGAAGAATATGTAGAAAATATTTTACAGACGTTAACTGAGAGTGCAGCTTTAATTTTGGAGTAATTGTCAACCCCAAATTGAGTTTGGAATACCTCTCATACTAATTACCACATTAGATAGTCATACATGTGGAACTGAGATTTTAATTGACATACAACAGTGGAAGGCATAGAAGTGCATACAATATGGGACACGGTTTAACCTGTAGGCGAGGACACTATATCATATAAAGCCGGGGAAAACCTAAACTTTTGGATTCTAGATGACATTTTGTTGGATATAATGGGAGAGTATGCTAGGTGACCTTTTGTAAGGATACACCGGGCTTTTAATCGCGGACATACGGTAGTTGAATGTATTGTACAGGTAACGCCATCCCTGTGTTAATTATAGACTTACTAAAGGGTGCACGAATACAGGTGGGTATAAATAGATCCAATCTGACCAGTCCATCCAAACACCCCTCTATTCTACCACTTTACCTTAGTTATAAATACACTATAATTACCCTACCTATGTGGGTCAGGTTGTCAGAAGTTGTACAATCGCCAGCTCTACACATTTAGTAAATTCTCATAAAGTAGACAAAAAATGAACATTATCATGTATATCTGTGTATATTTGGTATTGTGTTGATTCAGAAATTCGGTTCGTTTATGCTGAACTGTATTTTTTTACCCTCGATCTTGTCCAGAATTTGAATTATTTTACTTATTTTTAGAGGATTGGTGAAGGTGAATTGTACATTTTCTGTCAATTTCACCCACATTATAACCCTATACCTCCCCGTCTATCCTCGGCTATCTTAGTACCCACATTAGCACACCCTCGTCACCTACGACCTAAACTGCAGTTACCAGCATTCAAAATGGCGGAAGGTGGGCTCCCATTAGAACAAACAATGTTGGTTTTTACCTAACAAAAGCCGTTTTCAGTAGCTGTCATGTTCTGTGGGTGTTTACTGTAGTTGCATTTAGGTTCGAGTGTTATCAGATACATGTATCTGGCTTATAATACAGTGTAATCTAGGTGAAAAACATTGAGTGGTATACCCGTAACTGCATTATACAGTTACTGTCATAGTGGAAATCAGTTGGGGTCATACAGTGTGTTATTCCAAGTACAAAATACAAGTAAACTTCAACCCTGGTACATTATTTGAACCCATCACAATGGTGTCATACCTAAAAGGAAGAGATCTATCGATTCAGTTTATTATATAAAGTATTTTTAAGCAAGATTTCAAAGAAAATCATCAGTGCCAACAACAACAACAATGCTGGTAACTGCAGTTGGGGTCGTAGGTGCCGAGGGTGTGATTAGGTGGTCAGTTAAGTGGCCAGTTCAAGATAGAACGGAAGTCGGGAAGTTTGTTTTTTGAAACTGTTAGAGAAGTTTTGAGGAGTAAGTTTCATGAGGAGTTAAAGATACTCGTGGTGTGCCTTTCCAGGAGACGCTATAGGATGACGTAGAGACTAGAGTGGGAGCTGTGGTGAAAGGTTACATGTATATGGGTCATTTTTTCTAAACGTGTACAATTCAGCCTGAAGTATGGAATTTCAAAAGGTTTTCCAGATCAATTCTAAACCTACAGATCTCATTAGTCCATGTTTAGAGCTGTCTGTCAATACCCATTATACCCATTTCCTCCCAGTGGTTCAGTTTTTATGATAAGTCAAAATTTGGGGTTCAGAAATTGGCAAACGCCCATCATCATATCTCATTTAAGATGAAACACACACCTTATAGTTAATTCCATTGGTGCATAAAGCCTAAAAGTACACCACAATAAGACTATATGGCAATGAATCTGCTGTAAAAATTGTTTTAACCTAGAAGTATGATTTCATGACAAAATTGAGCTGAGTGCATCGCCCCTATTTCCTCAAAATCCCCATCATCTTTTTTTTCCTATACCTTGGTTTCAAGTACTTGTAAAAAAGTGAATGAAAGGGCCTGAACCTTAATAATGCACCTGGGTAATAACAAATACATTGTCTAATACTTCCCTAAGTTATAGGGTCTTAAACATAGTTGTGGTTAAGTGACTCTATCCCAAAGATGCTTTATTTCACTGATGGGCGTTTGTCCCAATAGCCTATTATACATAATGAAGTAAAAGCACATTATCAGTCCTATATCATTATGAATGAACCTCAAATGGTTCAATATTGTTCCATATGTATTAACCACTGAGATTAAAATGAGACAAGTGTATTTCAATTAAATAATATACGAAAAAAGTATACTTTAGTTTACTGAGTATTAACAATAGCTACACATGATTTCAAGGTACCAAAAACAGACTTTCCTCTCCAAAAAATCCAATAGGGAAGTATTGTCACCTGTCATTACAAATGAAGTACTTAAATAATCAAAGAAATAGTATATAACCCTCAAGCTGGCCTTATATAGGACTTCTTATGATGGGCGTTAGGTTTTTAATGATGGGCGTTTGCGTATGCAGATAGGATATGAAACATCATCTAAAGGAATCTAATAACTATAGTTGGACAATGCTATCAGGAAACATGCCCAACATGTTCTCCTGTACTCCTGACATATTTAAATGTCAACTGCAACTTTCCATGTCCAATGAATGCTGCTTTTTGTCTTCTGTCTTTGTTTCCTTAAGACGGGTCCTGGGGTCCTGCTCACTTTCTTATCTACTGCTCAGGATGATTTCAGAATTGCATAGATACATTTAGCACTGCCTTAGAATATTTATTAATACTGATACTACAAACATTAAAACGTCAGGAAATGAAAATATTCTTTGAGGGATTTCTTGTATTAAAGACATTTGAAAAAATATCCTTTTTGCAACTTGTGATCCATTTTTCTGAAGCACATCACCTATGGAATCTTTAAAATCTTTATAACTTACTGATGGTGGTCGACCATATAAACAAGGTAATTTCATTATGATGCTTATAGGGTTTATATGCCCTATAGGGTTAATATGCCCCATCGATATCATGCATGTATTTTGATAAAATGTGATACTTTTAACTTTCCTTTTCGACCATTATTTCCTCTGCCAATCATTGTTTAGGACCTTTTAGGTCTTTACTAGTTGCTACCTTCCTTCTCCAGTAGTGCCTAGAGGACTCCACCAGACTTTTATGGTTTGTTAGTGGTGGTAGTCAAACAATGTTGATCAGAAAATGGGAGTTCAATATAATACCCCATAGCCCCCCCCCCCCCCCCCACCCATAAATGTGAAAAAAATATTCATAAAAAAACAAAAAGATTGTTATGCCGTTTCATAGAGCATGATATCATGCATTTATGGTTAACATTTGGAGGTGGTTGAAAGAACCCTTCATGGGTTGTTGTGGGTGAACATTACTTGGGATAACGCCCATCATGGAAATTGTACCCCTTGTACTTAAATATAGTAATAGTTTCACCCTGAACCCTTTATATATGATTAAACAGTAGTTTATGAAACATAATAATGAAAGAAGGCCATTGAAAAGTGAGTAGGGCTGTTGCTAGACCCAATCTATATAATTTGCTATATTCACAAACGCCCATCATGAAAAACAATGCAAACACTGTACATTACAAAATACCCTGAATACGAGCATGTAGAATATAAAGAACATGTTTAAATGATCGGTTGCAATGACATACATACAGGGGCATCTGTTCATGTTATTAGCATAGACAACATACCAAATTTACTGAGTTATTTTTCATTTAGATGATGGGCGTTGGTCATAGCAAATTTTAACCTCATCGTGCATCAACAAGACTAGCCTTTCAGCGTAGATCAACCACATGGAAGTATTTCTTTCATAACCAAACAACTCATACAACATTAGAAACACAATAATATCATAGTTACACTGATTATTAGCATCTTGAGAGACAGATTTGTACTGCAATCATTACAATCACGGGCGTTATGGCTGTTTTAAACCAAAAATGTGCAGTTCTGATCAGATTAGAAAAGCAATCTGGCTCTGTGTAAAGACTAAAAGTCTTTCAGCAATTGACTTCTAAACACAGTTCACACAAAATAAACAAAGTTTCGAAACATTTTGACTATTTCAGTTGGTTCTACAGTGCATTAATCATTATCCCTCACATAATAAGAATGTCACTTTCAGGTTTTCATGGTATTTTTGGCAAAACAAAGTATGATGTGTGCCATAAATGTTTGGTTCTTAGCACTGTATGTTTTCACCTAAAGATGGCTCTACAAGCAGCTAAATATATTGAACAGAGCTAGCTCAGCAGGGAATTTCAATGACGGGCATTATTTTCATAGCGGACGTTTGGTTTCCTAAGAAATCGTCCTGCAAAGTCATCCAAAATCCCTCTGAAATAAGGATTTGGCATTTCCCATGATGACTTTGATATATCGTTCATGAATACCACCATTACAGCAAGTATAAAACGTTTTGCAATGCCTGGATAAGAGATTTGATGTCATAGTTAGTCCAGCAAACGTCCATCAGCATAATTTGTATAAACTGAGAATGGTTTTGTGGATGTGTTGTTATTTCGTAACAAATGGGAGAAAAGTTGTTTCTTTTCTTTTATTTTGTACGCAAAAAGATGCTCGTTCCATTCAAGAACTCTCTAGTATTGGAAATATTATGTTGATTTTGCTAGAATTGCAGATATATATGATGATGGGCGTTTGTTTAAAAATGGGTAAAATTTCTCTTGGCCCCCAATAATTTATCCTGAAGACCTGAGCCCTACCACCCCTTTCATAGAATTGCACACCAACATTTTACTTGGAAATACAAAAAAAAGTTAAATAAGTGATCAAATAGATTTTAAATATGAAATTCAAACTTTGTAAATCAAGTGGAGAACATACAAATTGCAGGTTTTTTTCATTCCGACCCACAAGAAGAATTATAATGTCCTCAGTATAGGCATATAAGTATACATTTCTGGAAAGCTTACGTTCTCCTTGTTCCGATGAGATACATTGTGTAAATATAAAACCAAAATTGTGATTGTTATGAGCGGGAGAACAGACACAAGTCAGGAATATAGCATTTGTACACGCCCAGAAAAAATGACCCATATAAGTGGACATTACCCTAGCTAGAACATCGCTGGATATAATATACACATAAGGGGTGATAAGCTCTGTCAATTGGATACATACATTACACACATGTGTACATTTTACACTCAATCCTCTACGGAGCTGGATAATTTCACACTTTACCAAAATTAGGTAAAATGTGTTAAAACCTCAAATAAACAGCTTTAATTTAAAGCTTTCTGTTTTGTTTAATTGATATATGAACCGAATTAGAACATTGACCAACAGAGTGAGACACATGCTCTGGCATTTGGATACATACAAAACCAATCCTCTCAAAAGCTGCAACATTTAACATTTTACAAAATATGTAAAATGTGTGAAAACCTAAAATACAGAGCTTTGAATAAAAGCTTTCTGTTGTGTTAATTGATATATAAACCTCGGTTTAACAGTGGTTATAGTGATATTATTGTGAACAAACAAGCCTGAATTCTGCACTATTAGTTTCATGCACGAATGCATATATAATGGAAATTCAGGTGTGGAATACTTTGTAAACAATTCACCTGTAATTGATCATCTATAGTACATGTGTGGGATAACCAAACATACATCTTGACCTTGTGGAGTTACGTGTGTGTGAGTGCAGCGGTTACTGGAGGAGGTTTACATACACAACTACAATCATGCGTGAGTAAATATTTCAATGCTTTTATTACAATAATATTGCAAAAAAATCAATCATATTATGATAACAACAGGGAATTTATATTGTAGAGGAAATATCATGTGTCACGGACAAATGTCGTGTGTTACAGGAAAATGAGTCAGAAGTCGCAAAATTGATGTTTTATTCCCATGATAAATTTGTGGGAAGGTTTTCATTTCGTATATTTATTGATATTGTAATTTGAGGATATTTAAAATATAGATTGAATAGAAGGCAACGCAGGAATATATCCACAGCGTGGGTACGCGTATTTTCCTAATGATGAATTGGAAATGTTTGGCCTTATTTGTAATAAAAAAAAATACTATTTTTTTATTTCCACTTTGAACCTGTAATGTACAAAACCAAATATAAGGCATTGACAGAGAGAGGGTATAAATTAGCTCATATAATCTGTGCTTCCAGGTACAGATTAGAATAAGAGAATTCTCATAGAATGAAATGAACATCAATGTGAACAGCTTGTTTTACACCCGTACCCACATAGTCAAATAACAATCAAAACACAGGTGTATATATCATCACATTTAATGGTCATACAAATATATTGATTATATTCACGGATATGTATAATGTTGCTAGAAAGATGCTGGTTAGTGAAAATGTGATGTGTTCATGGTGGGAAATGTCCTAGGTGGGAAATGTCCTAGGTGGGAAATGTCCTAGGTGGGAAATGTCCTTGGTGGGAAATGTCCTTGGTGGGACATGTCCTAGGTGGGAAATATCCTAGGTGGGAAATGTCCTAGTCGGGAAATGTCCTGGGTGGGAAATGTCCTTGGTGGGAAATGTCCTAGGGGGGAAATGTCCTAGATCGGAAATGTCCTTGGTGGGAAATGTCCTAGATCGGAAATGTCCTAGGTGGGAAATGTCCTAGGTGGAAAATGTCCTAGGTAAGAAATGTCCTAGGTAAAAAAAGTCCTAGGTGGGACATCTCCTAGGTGGGAAATGTCCTAGGTGGGATATGTCCTAGGTGGGAAATGTCCTAGATGGGATATGTCCTAGGTGGGAAATGTCCTAGGTGGGATATGTCCTAGGTGGGAAATATCCTGGGGGAAATGTCCCGGGGGAAAGTTCTTAGGGGTGGGAGGTCAAGGGAGAAAGGTCCAAGGGGAAAAGTACTGGGGGAAATATTCTAGGCACAAGGTTCTGCCACTTTATTGAAAGGTTTGAAGGTAATTGGTTGGTTTGTGTGTAGGAGGTGAGCAAGGCAGGTGTATTGATGCATGACCTGACACAACTTTAACATTAACTTCATCTCATATTACACAGTACCCATCTGCTTGTAGTTCAAGGATGCAATGCTTTAAATCATCAGCTTTTAATACATGTAAACAATTAGGGACATATATTAGCTGGTATTTCTATCAGTACTATTTTAATGATTTGATTGGCAATATACATTTATTATTGTTACAGAAAGAACTGACAGTGTTTATTTTCTTTTGTTGCCATATTTCTAGAGAAAAGAAGTTAAAGGATATCCTATGCTAGATTTCTTAGTCATGCTTCTAGATTAACAACCTATCACATATTGTTATACCATTAACCTTTCATCTTCAATACATCAATTACATTTATATGCACATTTAATTCCATTTAAAGATGCACTATCGGTTAATATCGGTAAAGAAATTAAAACATTTTGTTCCATTCTTTTCCAACCCATCTAAAAGTCATTCGACCGCAATTTTGGACGATTGTGTCAAGTTCTTTTCACCTCAGGGCTTCTAAAAGGTCCTTATTTGTATTTGGTGGACCCGCCCAAATCCTTTCTTATGATGACTTCACTTATTATCACTCACTAGCGAATGCTTTCGTTCATCTGTCTCTACTTCAAATTATTGTATTAACATTATAGCAGCAGAATATTGATGAGTTCAGTCCTAAATGTCATAATATGAGTAAATTTGGTAAGATCTGTTTTGTCATAATAGCTGAAAGTGAAGCATTGACAAATCTTGCACTTCCATGATACATTGTATAGAATCCGTCTGGTGAGAATTCTGATCACTTCCTCCACCAGACAATAGGGGGCAGCACTACCAGCCACCTGGTGGCGCTGTAGTGAATCTGTTGCAATTACAACTTCCGGTCCGACCACAATAGCATGAAGTGGGTGAATACAGATCCTTAGGGTGGTAGTGTGTGTGTCCTGGGTAAGACCATGAAGTGTCTTTCTGTCTCTATTTCTCTGTCTCTCTCTCCCTTCTTCTCTCTCTCTATTTCCTTGGTATGATCATAAACTGCCTTCCTCTCAGCTCTCCCGCCTTTGATATAACGTTCAATATGTTGATAAGGGCGTAAATCTACCGATCTTGCCGAGGACTAGTCAATACAGGAGAGGGTAGAGAAAGAGAGAGGGGTGGAAGAGGAGAGGGGAGAAGAGAGGGGAGAGGAGAGGGGAGAGGAACAGAGAGGTGCAGAAGAGGAGGGGGGAAGAGAGGGGAGAGAAAGAGAGAGGTGCGGAAGAAGAGGGGGACAATAGAGGAGAGGGGTGGAAGAGGAGAGGGGAGAAGAGAAGGGAGAGGAGAGGGGAGAGGAACAGAGAGGTGTGGAAGAGGAGGGGGGAAAGGAGAGGGGAGAGAAACAGAGAGGTGCAGAAGAGGAGGGGGAAAATAGAGGAGAGGGGAGAGGAGAGGAGAGGGGAGAGGAGAGGGGAGAGAAACAGAGAGGTGCGGAAGAGGAGAGGGAAAAGAGAGGGGACAGGAGAGGGGAGAGGAGAGGTGTGGAAGAGGAGGGGGGAGATGAGAGGGTAGAGGAGAGGGTAGAGGAGAGGGGATAGGAGAGGGGAGAGGAACAGAGAGGTGTGGAAGAGGAGGGGGAAAAGAGAGGGGAGAGAAACAGAGAAGTGCGGAAGAGGAGGGGGGGAAGAGAGGGGAGAGGACAGGGGAGAGGACAGGGGAGAGGAACAGAGAGGTGTGGAACAGGAGATAGTAGGAGAGAGGGGAGAGGAGATGGTAGAGAAACAGAGAGAGGTGGAAGAGGAGGACAGGGTAGAGAAACAGAGAGGGGTGGAAGAGGAGAGCGGAAGAGACAGTAAACTAGAAAATACATATGGAAAAAGTAGTATTCTCTAGAAAGAGCACAGGTCTTCCGAATTTTGAAATAGCTTTGAAAAATGCCAGGATCTTGTCTTGCTGACACAGAATTGTCCGTACGGTATATCGACTCAACAAATCGCCATATATATGATCACCAATACTATGTTTGTTCTAGATTGACTGGCTGTTAAATTAATTCATTGACACAATTCTCCCATTTTATGTATACTTGCCATAATACATACATGTATTTAGAATAAGAGTTTATTCATTTGTATACTAATAACCTGGAAAAGGGAGAGAGCATAGTGTTGATGGTAATACGATCAATGAAAACACACAAAAACTGTAATGGAAAGATAATTGCATTGGGAAGTCCAGACTTATGAGCCCTAAGCTAAATTTAATAGACTTCAAATAACTTCGACGCCTGAAATCAATACCAATATAAAGCCGCGCCAAAAATGTATTAGGGTCAGATTTTCAGAAAATGTACAATTCATCTTCACCAATCCTCTCAAGAAACCCAAATTTCAGCCGAAAATAAAGCTCAAAACTCAGTTCAACCTAACCAGACAGATTGCTAGAATCAATGCAATGCCAAATATACTCAAATTTAATTTAGCAGAATTTACTAAATGTGTTGATCTGCCAATTGTACATTTTCTGAAAATCTGACCCATTCCTATATATATAAGGAAATGAACCGACTCTCTGAAGTTATTAGAAATTAATTAAATGTTTGATACGACTATAAAGTTTCACGAAACTCAGTCTTTTCATTGAAAGTTTGACTTATTGTATAGTTTTATGACGGTTTAATAATATTTCTAATCATTTCTAATCAGACTCTTGTAATTCTGTACGTAAAACACTGCATGTAATATCCCAAATGTCACGACATGTATAAAAAACGAACTATAGAGAATAGGGGATTTGCATAGTCGCCATTTTGAATCTTGATTCGCATGGAATTATGGGACTAATGGTATAGTGTAAAATCTGTAGGAAACATGTCATGTTCAGCATGGAATATTTATCAATGCTCTAATGTCAATATCCATGTGTTATACATGTTTCCATAACACAAGCCTCGATCTTTCCCATCATGCATTTGGTTTTCATAGATCATTTATACTAGCTGTGATATTGTTGAAAATATTCTTGCAATTTTTGCTAAAAATGTTTGCTAAACATTTGTATGTCAGATTTCATCAGAAATCATCCCATCATGCACTGTAAGAGACATGCACAGTGACACATGCAACTCCCCTATTAAAAGACAAGGCCTGTTATCTAACTCAAAGGCAGAAAAAGAATAAAACAGGAGAAACAAGATACAGTTGCTGTTGATATATCATTATTCTATTACTGTTTTACTGTTCTAAAGTATTCACAACTTGTGTCAGCTTAATTAAATTAACTTCCGTTTCCAAAGGAAACGTTTGCAGATTTCAGTTACATGTAACCCAGGGTCAAGTGACAATTATTGTCATGTATAGAAAATAAAATAATATCCTGACTTTTATTGATGTAGCACTTTTATTGGAGGATATACAGTAATCAGACAGACAGTTGACAGCCTTATGGGCAGAGGTGGGCAGAGGTGTTACATAACACAGCCATGAAGAGTTGGTGATGTATTACTAGAGTAGCAAGACCAGATGCTTAGTGAGATAATCAGAGATTTCATCTTTTAAAGCCACACTGTCCTGCCTCTTATGGGGGATTTTCATGTCCGCTATCTTGAATTTTCATTGGCATAGAACTGTTGGAGTTGTCTGTCATATCTATAGAAAACATGCTATGGTCAGCATGGAATATTTAACAGTGATCTCATGAAGGCCTAAATAGCAATGTGTTTTACAGGTTTCCATAAAACTAGACTGCATTTTTCCCATCATGCATTTGTTTTATATATCATTTACACAAGCTGTGACATTGGTGAAAAGATGCTTGCAATCTTCAAGAAAAATGTTGCTGAATATCTATATATGTCAAATTTGAACTAAATCCATCCCAGCATGCATTGTAATAGACATGTGCAGTGAGACATGCAAATCCCCTATTGTACATCCCAGCAAGCACTGTAATAGACATGCGCAGTGAGACATGCAAATCCCCTATTGTACATCCCAGCAAGCACTGTAATAGACATGCGCAGTGAGACATGCAAATCCCCTATTGTACATCCCAGCAAGCACTGTAATAGACATGCGCAGTGAGACATGCAAATCCCCTATTGTACATCCCAGCAAGCACTGTAATAGACATGCGAAGTGAGACATGCAAATCCCCTATTGTACATCCCAGCAAGCACTGTAATAGACATGCGAAGTGAGACATGCAAATCCCCTATTGTACATCCCAGCAAGCACTGTAATAGACATGCGCAGTGAGACCTGCAAATCCCCTATTGTACATCCCAGCAAGCACTGTAATAGACATGCGCAGTGTCACATGCAAATCCCCTATTGTACATCCCAGCAAGCACTGTAATAGACATGCGAAGTGAGACATGCAAATCCCCTATTGTACATCCCAGCAAGCACTGTAATAGACATGCGCAGTGAGACCTGCAAATCCCCTATTGTACATCCCAGCAAGCACTGTAATAGACATGCGCAGTGTCACATGCAACTCCCCTATTGTACATCCCAGCAAGCACTGTAATATACATGCGCAGTGAGACATGCAAATCCCCTATTGTACATCCCAGCAAGCACTGTAATAGACATGCGAAGTGAGACATGCAAATCCCCTATTGTACATCCCAGCAAGCACTGTAATAGACATGCGCAGTGAGACCTGCAAATCCCCTATTGTACATCCCAGCAAGCACTGTAATAGACATGCGCAGTGTCACATGCAACTCCCCTATGGTTCCACATGTTTTCACCACTTTAAGAGGTTTTAGAGCTGCCCCCATTATTCCCACCAGTGCTCGCAGCGCCCCCCGTGGCAAATCCTTCCAACAGTCACCTCCTCAGCCGCAGCCTCTCTCTGATGTGCCAACAATGGGTTCGAGGTGAAGGCCATGTCGTAAAAAGAGAAAAGAACTTCCACAGTTTTCCCCCTTGGGTGCTTTATTTCAGGTCGGGTAGACTAGGGTCTGGTCATCAGAAAATGTGCAATCAGCCGTGCTACACATTGAGTAAATTCTGCTAAATTAGCTTGGAAAAATAGGTATATGAATATATGTGATGTGTTTCAGGAAAATGAGTCATAAGTCGCAAAATTGATATTTTTCAAAGTGTTATATTACCAAGATCTCTTTGTAGGAATGTTCTCATTTTTGGTGTGACTAACGCTGGATAAAGTATGAATGCATGTACCAAAATGCAAGACAGTGTATCAAATATTGTCATGCATTTATAGGGTCATCCCATAGAGTATATTTAGCTACTTTAATTGTAATTGTTCACCCAAAAATATTGAAACTTTTTTTTCAGAAATAAAAATATCAAACTTGAAATATAGAAATACTTATTAGCTGCCCTTAATGTTTATATTCATTGGAATCCCCTTGGTCTCATCTTTTCAAATATGATAGTATCACAAAATCCAATTTTTGCGACTTATGACTCATTTTCCTGAAACATATCACATATTTGGTATTGCATTCATTCAAGTAATCTATCTATTTTGAACTGTTATTAAACCTCTTTTCTTTGGATTATCTGAGAGGATTAGTTATGGCAAGTTAGGCTGAACAATGATGAATACCGGGTATATCCGAGGATATTTGGTGTTGATTTAAAGTATCTGTTTTGCTATGTTAAATTGCATTTTGAAGCTGATTTCTATCTTGAATTTGGGTTATTTGAGAGGATTGGTGAAGGTGAATTGTACATTTTTAAATCGTTAATCAACACAATGTTAAAGTTACTCAGATATGCATAGCATCTATGATTTTCTAATTTAGCAGAAGTTACCAAATATATAAGAGTTTGTCGAATCAACCAGCGAGCATAACTAAAAGCGCCGGTGAGCAAGCCCCAAACAAAGGCACGTAGACTTTTATGAAACTCTGTAGCAAAAACAACCAGACATAATGCTCCCAAATGCCAGACAAATGGCTTTTATATAGGTTAGAACAATACAAACCAAAAAGTAGAAAATCTTTATGTTTTCACCGATGTTAACTGAGAGTGCAGATTTAACTGAGACTGCAGCTGTTATGCATATGACATACATGGGAGCACTGAAAGATACTCCATGCTGATAATAAGATATTTATATACAATTTACCCCTCCCAGAACTCCTCACAACCGGAAGTCAGCTTGTGGGTTCTATTTCAGCTCAGAATAACCTCAGCATTACCAAACTCATACCAGCTGAAAGATAATTAGGAAATTATTTATTCATTGTTCACATATAAAATACATATCAACAGTGCACCCAAGCTCAGACTATAGTTAATCAAGACTACGCAATAGCGGATTTGCACGTCTCACTGCGCATGTCTATAATAGTGCATACTGGGAAGGATTCAGTTCAAATCTGACATTCAAATATTTAGCAACATTTTTATAGAAAAAAGCAGGGATTTTGACATTAATATCGTCACTTGTATAAATTGTCGATAAAAACCAAATGCATCATGGGAAAGATTAAGTCTTGTTTTATTGAAGCAAGTACAACAAATGGATGTTTACATATGAGATGTGTTTCAGGAAAAAGGCGATAAGTCGCAAAAAATGGGTTTTGAGATACCACCATATTTGAAAAGATGAGATCAAATCGATTCCAATGATAGTAAACAGTTGAATAATCTAATAAATATTTCTAGATTTTAAGTTTGATAATTTCGTTTTTGAAAAAAAAAGTTTCCAATATTTCTGGGGGTCAATAAACAGTAAGGTAACTAAATGTAGTCCATATGAGGACCTTCAAAACGAAAGGATATATTACATAGATTGTGCTGAAATTTGATACACCAATTGATATAGCTATAAGTGATCAACCCGCCAAAAATTAGAACATTCCAAAAATGTGATCTTGTGAAAAAAACACTTTGAAAAATATCAATTTTGCGACTTATGACTCATTTTCCTGAAACACATCACATATATAATCATTGCTAAATATTCCATGTTGAACATAACATGTTTTCTATAGCTTTTCCATTGACACACCTCCCATAATAGGGGATTTACATGTGCCACTGCACATGTCTTTTACATTGCATCCTGGGATGGATTCTTATGAAATCTGACACACACAAATTTGCAGCATTTTTATCGAAAATTGGAACAATGTTTTCACCAATATCATATAAATGATCTATACAAAACTAAATGTATGATGTGAAAGATGTGAACTGGTTTAACATGTATAACACATGTAAAACACATGGATAATTGACATAGAGCATTGACAAATAATCCATGATGAACATGACATGATTTCCATGGATTTTATACTGAAACAATTGTCCCATAATTCTATGCGAACCGAGATTCAAAATGAAGCCTATTCAAATCCCCTATTCCATGCGAATCGAGATTCAAGATGGCGGAAATGCAAATCCCTTATAGATCATTGCGTTGAGGGTAGTAAAAGGAAACATATCCGCAAATGGAGGGGTGTGAAGGTACAGGGTGACATTTACACCCCTGGTAGAAGGGGAAGGATAGATACATGTATAACAGACTGATATACGAGCACTAACACAGGGTTATGTATGTAGTTTATCATAGGTGGAATGGTTTATGCAGGCAGGAGGGGGTTGACCTTGGGCTTTCTGCTAGGAATGATATATATGTGTGGCTTGAATGTGTAAGATATATAGGAGAGGTCATTTGGTGTGTCTATTGTACTTCCAATTAGGTTTCAAACCTTTATATTTTGTTGGAAATAATTGTTTGTAAACTGTATATATGATAATTGAGAGTAAGCAGGAGACACCTTCAGTCAATGACAAAGGTGGTATTGTTCATCTGTTTTAAAGTAATTGTAAGAACAAGGAGGGGGAGCTTCAAAACCTCCTATGTAAAGGTGAATTGTCCCCCAATAAAATGTTTATCAAATAAAATCAATAATAATTGATGAATTTGTTTTGTTTTGCTCTTGAGGCAGGATGTTTTAAAATATCAATTATTTAAACAGTTAAAAAGATCCTGCTGAGAGGTTTAGGTTTCACTCAGGCTTGGACACTAGGTGCATTTTGGCTGTCCACGCACATGGCCATGTTGTTGTTGACATGTCTGCACGTCCATATGGCAATGTTATTTACATGCATGTGTGGAGTGTGGATTGCCTACTTCATTGCCTATTAGCAGTCAATTTGTATGTATGATGTGATCTTAAGCCATACACTTCTGCTTCTGATGTATCTGAGGTTAACACCAACTGCAAGCTCCACATAACACAGATCAGATTTTAATCAAGGATGGACGTTTGTCAACTCAATATCATCATTTACAGATTACCGTAAATCTGCAAATTTAAACCCTACAGTAAGCTAAGGAAACAAGCCTATATACAAGTAAATTACTCAATGATAAGAGGTCTTGTTGCAAGCCCGGAACTGGTTCTAAGGACTCCTATAGGGAGTTACATAGAACATAATAGGGAGATTTAGCAACCACAACGCACCAACACAACACTAACGCATCCACTAACTTTTAGTACATTATTACTGTTGTTGGGATATCTCAAGAGACCTGTAATGCAGATGCCCTCAGCCTAGCGCCTCTCGTGATATCCCCACAGCAGTAGTAATGTACAAATAGATAGTTGATGCGTTGTGCGTTGTGGTTGCTAAATCTCCCTATTTTATATATATCCATAGATAAGCGCAACTCCAGCTCAAAGACCAACTATTATCTCATTCATTCAGATTTCCAATTAATTCATTTGGAATTGATATAGTTACTTAACTGCCCTACTACATAACATGGTAATTGCCCACCCAGACTTTTTGTGAAACACAAATATATCAAACCTAAAATATAGAAATACTTTTTACATGACCTTCATGTTTATTCTCACTGAAACCAGCTTGATATCTTTTAAAAAATGATGATATCTCAAAATCTATTTTTCGCGAATTATGGCTCATTTCCTTGTAAAACATCACATTATTATAATGACCTAATGCCGGGTCTGACGTCTGGAAACGTCCTGAAAACGTCTAGAACGCTGCTACAGATGATAAGAGATATCTTTTCATGTCTGCGTCTCGCCCACATGTGGGTCAAGTTTTCAGAAAATGTACAATTGGCCTTAACCAATCCCCTCAAATAACCCAAATTTCAGACAAAATTCAGGTTCAAAATACAATTCAACACAACCAGACAGATCTATTGAATGAATACAACACAGAATACACTCAGACATACTCAGTATTTATCATTTTTCACTCTAATTTAGCAGAATTTGAGAGATATGTAGAAATGTAGATTGTACATTTTCTGGAAAACTAACCCATATCTCACTGGGGAAGCAACACTTTAGACTTCCTGTCACTTCCGGTGAACATACCACGTATAGATTTGGGGCCATGTAGAGACATTCGGACAGACATTTCTGTCAGGTCCCCTATAGCTGCAGACATAACTGTCAAATACAAATGAGAAATATCAAAAAGAAATGGATGTAAAGTGTATAAAACGAAAACTGTGATATGAACTTTGCGAGGAGCTTTAGCTTAAAAAGTTGCAATGTCATCATTCAATGAAAGGGAAATATCGAGAATAAGTTTGACATTTTAACATCAGAAAGAGATTGGTTGAGATTCATATTTCCTTTTTTATCTTTATTGTGCTCACATGTTCAAGAGTTTGTCGGAGTTTAGAAATTGACATCGGGAGCTGTGAATAGAATAGCCCAGTTGCGCTGACGCCATTTTGCAAAAGGGATCATGGGATCCAAGGTCCTATTGCAGTAGCAAAATGTGGTCTAGAATAGCATGCAAACACCAGTGGTAATGAGATGTGTCAGTTCTAAGGTTCCTAGTGTCTGTAGTCATTGTTGGTTTTTGTTGCCCCCCCCCCCCTCCCCCTCCTAAATAATGCAAACCCATCGCTGCAAAGACCCCAACGTCTTTGTGGCTAGACAAGTACAAGATTCAGCTTGTCCAATGGTGGAGTGGGATAGGCTTGATTCTCCTATACATGCTCAACTGCATACTGGCAGAAATAAAATAATTGTACAGATATCAGACAATTTACACGATAATGCATCTAAACTCAAAGCTAGTTTAGGATGTGGTGAGTGGCTGCACCTGGTTAAAAGAGAGGTCCATGGGAGGAGTTTATGATTTAGTTTCAATGGCGGCCGTTGTCTAAGAGCACAAGTTTCTTGTATAAGTGACCCAATCTACGTTGTTTGGTCTGGTCTGTTACACATGACTAAACAACGCAATCTGGTTGTTGCAGCGTAGGCCTGGCCTACAAACCTGTTACAAATGATGTAATAACTGTGTAAAAATTGCGGTGAATCGAGCCTCCTCGAGCGAAACTTTAGGCTAAACAAGTTAAACCTACTTTTTAACATCCAAATACAGCGTGTAATAAATAGCAAATGGCACTCTGTTCAGGTTCAAACTGATCTCGTCACCCTTGGGGGTGGCCCATTTTCTGACGCATGGGTCTAACAGTGTACCGGTAGCCTACAGTTCTACCAGTGTACCAGCAGCCTACAGTTCTAGTAGTGTACCAGCAGCCTACAGTTCTAGTAGTGTACCAGCAATCATACAATATCTAAAGCAATCATAAACAGATTGGTTCATAATGAGGCTTGAGTGGGGACATCCCAGTCAGATCTTACTGGAAGCTTCCAGAAGCTTCCAGAAGCTGTTGGAAGGTTCTAGATCAGGGTGGACGGGTCGTCCATCATCGTGTAGTGCCAGCTTTATGTATCCTTAACCTTTTACTGCCTACATGAGGGATGTAGGGGGAGAAGAAAACCAACCTTTATAGGCCATGATTCATGCTGTAGGCTTCTTACCCTCACCCTACCCTTATACGGGTCAGATTTTCAGAAAATGTACAATTCACCTTCACCATTTCTCTAAAATAACCCAAATTTCAGACGAAAATAAAGTTCAAAATACAGTCCAACCTAACCAAACAGATCGTTTGAATTAATGTAATGCCGAATATACTCGAATTGACCTTATATTAGCCAAATTACGGTCTAATAGATTTAGCAGAATTAACTAAATGTGTATAGCTGTCAATTGTAGATTTTCTCAAAATCTGACCCATATTTAACAACTGAATAGTCAAATGATAAAACCACGCATGTATAATGGCACAAATACAAGTTTAACCATGACCTACCAACAATAACGGTGTTTATAGTAATTGTACACATGTATGTCTATACTTAACATATGTAGAATCTTTTGTTATATCATTTAGGATAGGCTGGAAGACCTATTTGTAGAATTTGTGTCAAATAATGTACGGTAATGGGAAATGTCGGACCTATGTGTTTATATATGCATTTCTGGGGTATAATCCTTGAACTATTTGAAAATTGTATGCACAATGTTATGTTGAAGAAGTGACTATGTGTAGGAGCACGGCGTAGGTGGAGGGTTTGACTTTTATCTCTTCAGACTTGTATTTTCTTACTATACTTGCATATAGATAGGTTTTATTCGTTTGTATACTCTTTTATTGAAGTATTGATTAACTTGTATCATCCGTGATTGTACTGAATGAAGTATATATATTTAAAGTTCTGTTAAAATAATGATACATTTGTAAACCATAATATCAGGCTACTCTGAGAATATTTATGCTAGATGTATAAAAATGTTTAAATAGTCCTGAATAAAATATTTACAAAATCAGATCAAGCCCTTTCCTGTATCATTAGTGATAGATGGTAAATAAAAATTCAATATAAGTCCCCCAATATGAACTTTGAGATATCGTAATATTGGAAAAGATGAGATCAAGCCAATTCCAATGATAGTAAACAGTTTTTCTGGGTGGACAATTATTAGTAAAGTAACTAAATAAACTCCATACGATGACCTTAGAAATGCTTGGATATATTTGATACACTGTCTTGAAATTCGACACATGTATTGATGCTACAAACAGGTTTAAGCACCCGAAAATGAGAATATTTCCACAAAGATATCTTGTGAATAAATCACTTTGAAAAATATTAACTTTGCGACTTGTGACTCGTTTTCCTGAAACACATCACATCTGAGGCTATGGTAATGGCTGAGTGTTAATTTATATGCAGTCCCAGGGGCAGCCTACTGTACAGTTTTAGTCCATTTTGGGTAAGATTTTGCGTGCACTTATTATACTACAGACCGCGTTGGTCTAGTGGTGCCACCACGGTGTTCCATCACAGACTAAAATCAATATACAACTCGGATTTAGCGTTCGAACTGTCTGTACTCCCATAGACGTCCCTCGGCCTTCGGCCTTAGGACGTCTATGGGAGTACAGACAGTTCTCATGCTAAAATCCTCGTTGTCTATTGCTATAATAGCCAATAGCACAGGAGCTATAGGAGCAAGGTGCTACCAGTAGCCGAAGGCTCCATGGATCAAGAGTGATGGGTTGCAGGAAAATGAGTCACAAGTCGCAAAATTGATATTTTTCATCGTGTTTCATCACAAGATTTCTTTGTAGAAATATTCTCATCTTTATGGTGTGCATCGTTTAAAGTTGTATGAATGTACATGTGTCAGATTTCAAGACAGTGTATCAAATACATCCATGCATTTCTAAGGTCATCCTGGAGAGAATCATTTTTAGTTACTTTACTGGTAATTGTCCTCGCAGAAATATTGCAAATGTTTTTTTTTTCAAAAATAAAAATATCAAACACTAAAATATAGAATAACTTATTATAATATAATAAGTTATTCTATATTATGTCCTAATATGTACCACTATTAGAATCGGTTTGATCTCATCTTTTCAAAGATGGTGATATCTCAAAATCCATGTTTGCGACTTGTGACTCATTTCCCTGTAACACATCACAAATATCTACAGTAGCTAGTTGCTGGTAAGGATACCACTTGGCTGTAAACTTATGAAGGATTTCTGTTGATGCTTTATTGCTTGAGGTGTTGTCAAGTGTTTGTGATATTTGTGAGTTATGTGAGGGTGTATTTATGATGTTGTTAAAGTATGTAGTCTCAGAACAATTTAAGATAAATTAGGTTTGAGTGAGAGGGTTTGAGGGGAGAGAGAGCGAGTGGGGAGAGAGAGAAAAAGAGGCGTTAGAGAAGACAAAGGATAGAAAATTAAGAGAGAGAGAGGAAAGAGAGAGGAGAGAGAAGGGAAAGAGAGGGAAAGTGAGAGAGAGTGAGAGAGAGGATGGAGAGAGAGGAGGGAGGGAGAGGAGGGAAATAGAGAGAGGAGGGAGAGAGAGGGAGACAGAAGAGAGAGAAGGAGAGAGAGAGGAGGGTGAGAGAGGGAGAGAGACGGAGAGAGAGGGAGAGGGAGGGAGAGAGAGGAAGAGGAGCGGGTAGAGAGGGAGATATATTGAAAACTCAAACAATTTTAGATTCTTCAACTTACTACTTCCAAATTTATCTCTTAATGATAAGCATCCTTTAGATATGTCACCTTTCCTTTCACACAAATCCAACCTATTCAAAGCCTTAATAATTGGTCTAGGATTGATGTAGAAAATAACATGAGTAACTCAACCTGTGCAGTGGGAGTTACTCTAATCAGCACAATATACATCAAATGTATAGAGTTGCCGATCTTAGATTTTGTAACGAGTATGAATTTAAAAAACAGATTGAAAATATTTAATAATATGTAAGGTTATACCCTAACAAACATGATGATTTTATATTGTATTGCCACACGATGCCATCTTGCCAAGCAAACTATGATTATTGAAGACCAAGTGTCTTTAATCTTTAATCTTTCTCTCGCTATAATTATTTTGTTTTATTATGTCGTATTATATTATTTATTAATTGTACCCCTAAAAGTTATTATATTTCAAAATTCTCGTGCGAGAAGGTAACGTCTGGGAGAACTGGATTTGATCTAGAGGACTGTATACCTATTTGTCTATTTTATATGTGATTATTCTTATGTAACCTGACTTCGATAAATAAAGTAGTATCTTATCTTATCTTATCTTATCTTATCTTATGATTTAAACATTATATTGGACACACTCTATCATATAATACTTCCTATTTTCAAGTAATTAAGTGAACTAATTTAGCATAACCCCGTCCTAATATAATATTTAATACACAACAATTCACAGAAAATATTTGTTTTACCTTGAGTTACACTATTTCACATTCATACATTTAAGTCACATATACTAGGTGGTAGCATACATATATATGTGTCAAGTATAAACTATGACAATATAATATCTTCGCACGAAAAGGAAATATAATTTGTGATGCTCCACCTCACCAGAAAAATGAATGAATCAACTGTATCATAAGGTGAACAGAGCAAGACAACTCTCTTGGCGAGGACATTATTGTATTTCTTTTATTTCTCAGATTTTCTCTCCTTTTATGTACTTTCTAACTTAACTCGGTTTGACCCATATGGTGACAAGGCAACGCACGAAGACACCCGGGTAGGGTACATTTGCGTTTTTCATATTTCTTTATATTTAACTTAATGTAATCTGGCCTCAAAAGTCCCATAAGGTTCAACACTGTTCTTATGTGCTTTGGGGCGCAGGTTAAAAACAAATATGCTGTGTATGTTCTAGATTGGCTGTTGAATTAAATCATTAATTCAGTTGTGTCATCTTTTGTACCTACTGGCCAGATGTATTTCAAATATTCAAGAGTCTATTAATTTGTGTACTAACAACCTGAAAAAAGGAGCAACACTATAGTGTTGGTAGTAATACAATCGATAACAACAACAAATATTTGCATTACAAAGAACGTTCATAAGAATCAGATGAAAACAATTTGAGATGTGTTTTAGGAAAATGAGTCATAAGTCGCAAAAAATAGATTTTGAGATACCATTATATTTGAATAGATGAGATCAAGCCGATTGCAATGAATGTAAACAGTCTAATAATCTAATAAGTATTTCTAGATTTTAAGTTTGATATTTTCGTGTTTTTAAAACAATAGTTTCCAATATTATTGGGGGTCAATAGACAGTAAAGTAACCAAATGTAGTCTGTATAAAGAACTTTAAAACGAAAGGACATATTACATAGATTGTCCTGAAATTTGATACACCGATTGATATAGCTATAAGTGATCAACCCACCAAGAAATATAACATTCCATTAATGTGAACTTGTGAAAAAAACACTTTGAAAAATATCAATTTTGCGACTTATGACTCATTTTCCTGGAACACATCACATTTTCTATCTGCTGCAGCAAACATAATGTATACAGTTGTTTGGGATTAAATGTCAATTACAAGTAAAATTGCTGACATTGCATATTGTAGATATCACTGCTGTTATAAAATAGCCACCCATTCTACATATGGGTCAGATTTTCGGAAAATGTACAATTGACACCTTTACAAATTTAGGGAAATTCCGCTAAATTAGGTTGAGAAATGATGAATACTGGGTATATCTGAGTATATTTGATATTGCATTGATTTAAAGTGGCAGTTATGTTATGTTAAACTGCATTAAATTTTTAAGCTCATTTTTTATTAAATATGATTATTTGAGAGAATTGGTGAAGGTGAATTGTACATTTTCTGAAGATTTGACCCATTTATCCCTTCATAATGATATATACAGGTTAACTAATGAGTTGGTTGAAGGAGTGTGAATATTGCACCAGTTGTGTAGCAACGAGTGCATAATTCTAAGTGACGAAAACCAACGAGTTAGTTAACAGATTTATTATACTTGCTTCCAATCATGAAAATAGAAACAAATTGAGTCATAGATTTAAATTTTACTGGTTATCTTAGTACAAAAACAGATGCCATGACCACCCCACGTAAATCACTAGTGAAATACACACTATGCGTAATGCACTTGTCAATTGAATCCCCCACCCCCCCACCCCCGGGTAGGTAGGGTAATGGTAGGGTAATGTCTGAGAAAACATTCCCCCACCCAGGCGGGGATTTCCTTTAGTTTACAGCAGTATCAACTAGAGGGCGGGGGAATGTCCGCCAGTGCCCACTCTACAACAGAGGTGTTGCTATCTATTCCCCAGTGAGTGTGGGGAGGGGCAAATACAGTGTCTTGGACCTATTATAGCATTATTACCATCGGTTTGGTGGTTTGTTGTGGTCTGTGTGTCATCGAAACTCTCGGGTGGAGCCATCGAGATTCCATGACCACACAGACCACAACAAACCACCAAAACGAGGGCTATCAAATAGTGCTTTTAGACGCGATTTGATCAGATCAACTTATTAATACCAAAATAGAGGGTTTACCAACCTCGGGCCCCTTTCATAACTAGTAACGATCAGTAATGATCACTAACGATAGCAAACGATCGTTAAGCTGTTGCATAACTAGTAATGATAACGATATATCGCTATTTCATCACTAAATCTCTGTCAAAATGGCAGAGATTTTTTGGGGCTCCGCTAAATTTTTTCATTAATAATTTCTTCACTTTTGGTCCTTAAATCGGGGAAAAAAATAGACTACTTTTGTCAAGTGGCCTCAACATGATACCTCATGGCCGACATGGTGTATTCTATGCAGGGGGAAGGGAAGATGGCAAAAATAATTAGGGCCTACCATCACGACAATATTGACTGTAAAAACAACTAGCGATATATCACAATGTTTTTAACAATTAGTGAATATTAGCGATATATCATTACTACTTATGAAACGACCCCCTGTACAATTATTTATTTCAATCAAATATGCCTTTCGTAACAGGTATTAAGTCCTCATACTTTGAACCAGAAGCTTACCTCAGGTAGGCCTAGGCCTACTTCCGTTGGGGTCTATAGACCCTAAATGGTCTATAGGCAAGAAAAAACCTTCCAGAATCTGATCAAATCGCGTCTAACCCCAGATAAACCTTGGTTCCCAAGAGAGTTTTGGTGGCTTTCAGCGGGCATGAGCTTGGCTAGGCAGTACGGTCTAAAGTTACAAACCTCCCCCTATATATACACAGAAAGTGTCAACCCTGAACATGTCAGGGTTTTAGTGGTGTGGGGCCATCATCACACCTGAACTAGACTTGATATATGCTATGTAGACAAAAGCTGAATGGCTGAACTAAGCAGAGCCTGAGGTAGGTAGGTAACTTTGAAAGACTATAACTTCACTAATTTCTGGAGTATCAAAACAATTTTTTTTCACTTTCATACTGCTCACTTCTCCCTCTGCACATGCCGACCTTTTTATTTTTTTGTGATGTGTCACAGGAAGATGAGTCATAATTCACCAAAGGTTGATTTTGAGATACCATCAGATTTGAAATAATGGAGATAGGTATAGAAAGTATACATTTCCTGAAAGGGAAATTTGGTTTCTTCATAATGAAATAAAAATAAAAAGAATTCCATTTGTACTGACACAGTGAACAACGGAATGAAGGAAGGTATTCTATTCTTACTAAACAAAATATGAGGCAGACTGATAAACACATCCCCAATTTCAAAATGAAATCCTGGTACTCTTTGGGAGCCCAAATCGGGCTTCAAATCGGGTATGTGTGGGCAGAGTACAGCCAGTTTTGGGACACAAAATACTATAATTAGCACTCAAATTTTATCTGTGTGGGCCAAAGAATATGCCCGATTTCACAGACAATTCCTAGGATTTCAGCCCCAATTGGTTGGTACACCCCAAATCAGAGTATTTTTGTAATCGGGTTTTGTATATGTGGGCTTTAACTTGGGCACATTAGAACTGTACAGGGAAAGAGCAATGCTATACTAATAGAACATCGGATCAATGAGTATATGAAATAAGATTTTCTGATGCAAATGAAGCATAGAATGTCTGTCTACATAAGATAGACAGACATGTAATGCACTTGTCAATGGTAACCCCCCCACCCCCACCCCTGGGGAAGTGGGGGAATGGTAGGGGAATGTCTGAGAGGGGGAATGTCCGCCAATTGATGCTCACTTTATACCTTGGTTCCCAAGAGAGGTGGGGTAGGTACCTTTCCACCCTGTACAGTCATTTTTGACAGCATGTACAACTAGATGGTAAGATGCACTGGCTAAGAGAGTCAACCCCTAACTAGCCCACACAGTGTTTTGGACAGCAACTACAGAGGCATGCTGTATACAACCACAACCACTATCTATACATGTGTGGACAGCAACTACCTCCTATTATATATAGTGTTTCAAGAGCCCAATGTCTGAAGATGACTTGCTGAACTATATGGGGAACTATATTCCACTAAGTGTCATGTTTGAACTATACATCCTGCAACCACCCTCTATATAGTGTTTCACTACTGTCAGGCTTGAACATGGCATGCTTAACATGATGGGGTACTATAATTTGAGTGTACCCTATACTAGAAATGTCAAGATCCTTTAGTGTTGGGGGTAGGGTTAGGGTAGGGGTTAGGGATGGGGGTAGGGGGAGGGCTTATGGGAGGTGGTTGTTGAGGGGATTTGGGTTGGGGGAAGGGGGTGGGGGCTGGGGTATATGTCAAAGGTCTCCTGTAGATATATTTCTAGCTGAAATTCAACAACTTATGGTGTTTAGAATTCATATCTGATTAATGAAAATTCAAGAAAATATTTTCTCCAGCTCTACAGAACTATATCGACCAAAGACACCATTTGCAAGACTTTTCTGAGAATGGCCCTTATAAATTTCCAATAGTTTCTGTCTAAAAAAAACATCCACCGAAAAATGTGCCCCAGGGGGGTGGGGCATTTACCCAAATATCTTGCCCTGGGGGGTCGGGGATTTCATCAAATATCCCAAAAGGCCAAGGACATTCCCCTACCTACCCGGGGGTGGGGGGGTGGGGGTTGCAATTGACAAGTGCATAAATCACCCTAGATACGTTGTTTTCAGAGCAAAGGGTGCATAATAATACTTGATATAACTCATGTGGGTTCTTCTTTTCTTTCTCATTCCAACCTATTGAAAGTCTGAATAACTGGTCTAGGATTGATGAAGATAGTAACATGAGCAGCTCATGGTGTGGTGTAGGAGTTGCTCCAGTCAGCACAATGTGCAGCGGCCGCCCGAGGGAGCAACATATTGGTCAGATATAGAAAGTGTAACTGAAAACTACTATAGATTACTGTATGGATAAATGGGATAGCAGACTGTGTGTAGGTGAGAGGGCATATATGGGTCAGATTTCCAGAAAATGTACAATTCGCCTTCTCCAATCGTCTCAAATAATCCACATTTAAGACAGAAATAAGCTTCAAAATGCTGTTTAACATAACAGAACTGATACTTTAAATCAATGCGATACCAAATATACTCAGATATACCCAAAATTTATCATTATTTTTAGCAGAATTTAGCAGAAATGATTAGATATGTAGAGCTGCCAATTGTACATTTTCTGAAAATCTGACCCATATGGGTCAGATTTTCAGAAAATGTACAATTCGCCTAAACCATTCCTCTCAAATAATCCACATTTAAGCCAAAAATGAGCTTCAAAATACAGTTTAACATAACAGAACTGATACTTTAATTCAATGCTATATCAAATATACTCGAATTTACCTAGTATTGGCCAAATTGCAGCCTACTTTAGAGAATCTACTAAATGTGTACAGCTGCCGATTGTACATTTTCTAAAAATCTGACCCATATAGCATTGAAGAGATGAAAAGCATAGATGAAGGACTGTTGGAAGGTAAAAGAAAAGGGAGGGAGCGAGAGGGAGAGGGAGAGAGAGAGGGAGATAAAGAGGGAGAGAGGGAGATAGAGAGAGGAGAACGAGAGGGAGAGAGAGAAATGAAGGAAATAAAGGAAAGAGAGAGTAGAGAGGCTGGATGGAGGATATTTGTGATCCGTTTCAGGAAAATGAGTCATAAGTCGCAAAAAAATAGATTGTGAGATACCATTAGATTTGAAAAGATAAGATCAAGGGGATTCCAATGATAGTAAACAGTCTAATAATCTTATAAGTATTTCTAGATTTTAAGTTTGATATTTTCGTTTTTGAAAAAAAAAATTTCAATATTTCTGGGGGGGGGGGGGGGGTCGATGAACCGTAAAGTAACTAAATGTAGTCCATATGAGGACCTTTAAAACTAAAGGATATATTATATAGATTGTCCTAAAATTTGATACACCGATTGATATAAGTCTAAGTGATAACCTCTCAAAAAATCAGAACATTCCAATAATGTGATTTTGTGAAAAAAACACTTTGAAGAATATCAATTTTGCGACTTATGACTCATTTTCCTGGAACACATCACATTTGGTCAGATATAGAAAGTGTAACTGAATACTATTATAGATTACTGTATGGATAAATGGGATGTGAGAGAGGGGATAGTGAAAGAGGAGAGAGAGACAAGGAAGAAGGTGAATAGCTGAAAGAGGGAGTGAGAGTGAGTGGAGAGAGAGCATCAAGAAGAGAGAGGAGATAGAAATGGTAAGAGGAGAGAACAACAGGAGTGAGAGATGAGAGAGAAAAAGGAGCAACAGTATTAGAAGAAAAAGACCATAGAGACGGAATGAGAGAAATATTGAAAACTCAATTTTATCCCCAGATTGGATGCATTACAATTAGTGAGAAGTCATAATTGTTCCTACCGCGGCTTGGTCCGTCCCTAAGGACTCATATCCTGAATGGAAACATGGTTTTAATTAGGTTTCCGAGACCTAATTACCATATTAGGGATTGAAACTGGAGATTGCCATTGATTCAATCCCTCATGAATCTACAGGCCTATTCACGTTTCGAACAATATGAGGGTCAATTCTTCAGAAAATGTACAATTTGTCTTCACTAATCCCCTCAAATAATCCAAATTTAAGACCAAAATCAGGTTTAAAATACAGTTCAACATAACCAGACAGGTTTATTGAATGAATACAATACAGAATACACTCAGATATACTCATATACTCAGTATTTATCATTTTTCACTCTAATTTACAGAATTTGAGAGATGTGCAGAACTGTAAATTGTACATTTTCGGAAGGTCTGACCCATGATAGTAAATGTTATAGCAAGTAACAGCTATTCACTTGAATACAGGAAGACACATTTCTCATTGTACCTAAAAATGCAATGCTCTCATGTTATCTTATTTTAAAATAAATTTCATTTGGTCAAATTACAGATTCATGATATTCTCATAGAACCCATTAAAAGATTTCTGTCAGAATTACAATAATCTGACGAGGCGATAGGTCCGGTCCTTCCTAGTGCTACCATGCAACTGGACGTTAGGAACGTCTTCAGCCGAGAGGTAACCAACACCTCACGGGACTCTTAACGACGTTGACGTGACGTCATAAAGAGGTGCACTTGTTACCTGAATATATATCCAGGTGATATTAGTTGTTGCAAGTCAATGCTGTCAACTAATGAGTGTAATTCTGTCAATTATAGCTCTCTGCACTAATGATTTAATGGGGAGAGATAATATATCCAGTACACTCCTTCCACTGCCCAGGGGCAATGTTTGGCACAACATGGTTTCGCTAATGTAGCTCTTCAGGCACTTGAGTTAGCCCTCTTGGGAGAAAGATATCACAGAGATTAATGGAGTTGGAGAGTTGTTTCTCCATAGACTATGAACAATAGTTACAATAGTTTCAATAGGTTTTTAAGTAATTTAAATAGATATGACATCAGGTTTGAATATAATATTGCGTAGGCTTACTCGCTGGACGTTACAGAAGCCCAGAATGTTCAGCTTTTTTTTAGAATAAATAGAAACAAATTATGTAGAAATATATTTTTAATAAAGAAAAATATCGAAAATAATCTCTATCATTGAGTATGTTTTTACGACCAAACGTTGAATATTACTTTGTGGTGCTTGGTAATGGGAGAATTTTTTTTTTATTTCATTTTCAGGCCAATACATTAAATACAATCAATAGTTAGAAAAAAACGCAATTGTCGTTCGACGACGTGTTTCGAGTGTTGCCTAATGATATCAGTAATGAAGAAATAGTTGGTACAATGCAACTATTTTGTTCCAGAATAGGGAATATCTGGTCGCTTATAGGAAAAGGGGTCTCAGTAATGTATTTCGGGTATACGTGTATTCGTTGGGTATACGTAAAAGAGGAAAAGTCTGTAATATTACATAATTATATCATTCCGATTGGACGCAACATGATCTGATCTTTTCAAATATTATGATAATATCTCAAAATCCACTTCTTGGTACTTATGACTCATTTTCCTGTAACACATCACAAATAACCCTTTGTCTTCCTTTCTTCTTCCTCTATCCACCTTTAACCCTTTATCACGCATCATCTCTGAGCTGAACTAATGCAACCACTCTCAAAATATTATTATATTCAAACATAATGTCCTCAACCGACCAATGAAGTATATTATTGGTAGACCATGGTACAAATGTGTAATTCACGGTATCATTTTTAGTTATCAAACCTATATTATAATACAATGAGGTAAAAAATGTCAGCATATTTAACACTCAACAGGTCCATCTGACGTATCCTATTATTCTCATATTTTATTATCTTTATTTTATCATATATAACCCTAAGCCTAAGTCGAGTACAGTAAAAAGGCCTTCTAAATTAATGGTAACTGTCGGCAGAAATGGAATTAACTTTTCATATAGACGTGTAGACCTTTTTGTCTTTTCACGCTGTATCTGGGTCAGATCTTCAGAAAATGTACAATTCACCTTCACTAATCCTCTCAAATAACCCACATTTAAGACACAAATAAGCTTCAAAATGCAGTTTAACATAACAGAACTGATACTTTAAATCAATTACATACCAAATATACTCAGATATACCCGGTATTCATCATTTTTCAGCCTAATTCCCCCAAATGTGTAGAGCTGCCAATTGTTCATTTTCTGAAAATCTGACCCATCTAACAATTTATCGGGCAAATAAAAGATTTTCTTATCTTAACTAATCCTGGTAAAAAGCGTTAAAGAAAAAACAAAAAATGCTAGATGTCTCTAAAAGGTCGGGCAGTCATAGAGAAACAGATTACCTTGCTAATACAATTACCAGTAGCTTGGTGGTAAATTAATGTATCAATCTTTGGTAATTTGATATAGAAGATGGAGTAGGGTAGTATTATATGAAGAAAAGAAATATTAGGCACCAAATAGAAAGTTAATGAGGTATTAATAGTGGTAACAGCAAAATACAAATTATTGTTGTTTATTGTAGGAGCGTTGTGATCTATGTGATGTCTTACAAAAAATGGATTTTGAGATAACATTATAATATTTGAAAAGATGAGATCCAGAAGTAAATCTGCCCAGAATTGGTGTACGGTAACTGCTTGGCTGGTTAGTTTAGTAAGATTATTGTCACCTCTCAGGGTGCTCAGGGTCTCTAGCCTCCCCTCCCCCCGCACAAAGCTGTGGATTCTTCTGTTGACAAGCGTTGGTCATGCTCTGCTGAGCCAGGACCAACTCCACTGGTAGCAGTAGTGGGTGGACTGAGTAAGGAGGGTTGGTAGTGTTTGTGAGACCCCATGAAACGGTATGTAATACGGTGACCACATTTTTTGTTCGTTTTTTAAATAAAGCCGTATGAAGCAATTCCTTCCGTCCAAGTTGTAGAGTAGTATCACTGATGTCGATAGAGAATAACAATAGCGGGATTTCACAGGAAAGATACATCGAAAAACATAGATCCCCTCGGTGGGCCTGAGTCTAGAGCAGGAGACCCAATTTATCAGGCATCGTTTGAAATGTTCAATTTTCGATGTTATGTAAACATAGGTGGATTGATGCCGGCCGTCAAGCCGATTCTAATGATAGTAAACATTAGGACATGTAAAAAGTATTTCTATGATTAATGTTTGATATTTTCAATTTTTGTAAAACAAGTTTGTGATATTTCGGGGTGGACAATTACACAGTGAAAAGTCCAACTATTCCCAAATAGTTCCATTCTGGTTAGGGTAACATATTTCACAAATGATCGTAGCATGCAGCTTTGCTTTATATGCGACATGATATAAAAGTATAATGAAGTATGTGAGCTGTGAGTGATAGTATGTGACAAACCCTAATAGGGCGACTCCACTAGAGAGAAAAATGGCGCCGACAAATTGTATTCTAATTTGTTGCAACAAATATCCACACAGATACAACAGATTCCAAAAAATGTGGCAACACATCTGACACTCCTTCGTTTGCATTTTCATTGCAAACATGAAATGAACTGTTTTTAGTGGGCAACAAGAAAATTTGTCGCTGCTGCTTTTCCTCTAGTGGAGTTCCACTATTAACACAAAACTGACTTACGGCTCATTGTTCTGTGATATTTATAGGTGATGTGTTCCAGGAAAGTGGGTCATAAGTTGCAAAATTGATATTATTTTTTAAAGTGTTTTTTTCACAAGATCACATTATTGGAATGTTCTACTTTTTGGGAGGTATATCACTTATAGCTATATCAATCGATGTATCTAATTTCAGAACAATCTATGTAATATATCCTCTCGTTTTAAAGGTCCTCATATGGACTACATTTAGTTACTTTACTGTTTATTGACCCCCAGAAATATTGGAAACTCTTTTTTTCAAAACGAAAATATCAAACTTAAAATCTAAAAATACTTATTAGATTATTAAACTGTTTACTATCATTGGAATCGGCTTGATCTCATCTTTTCAAATATAATGGTATCTCAAAATCTATTATTTGCGACTTATGACTCATTTCCCTGAAACACACCACATATAAGAACTTAACAGACAATGTAAAGTACTGGAGCAGTGCTATACAGCCATACACTACATGAGCACATCAAGCAGCACCAGGCCCGGTGTATTCTTCCCAGTGTATAAGGGTCAGATTTCCAGAAAATGTACAATTCGCCTTCACCAATCCTCTCAAATAACCCACATATAAGACAGAAATGAGCTTCAAAATGCAGTTTAACATAACAGAACTGATACTTTAAGTCAATGCAACACCAAATATACTCAGATATACCCAGTATTGACCATTTTTCAGTCTAATTTAGCAGAATTTACTAAATGTGTATAGCTGCCAATTGTGCATTTTCTGAAAATCTGACCCTTATATAAGAACTTAACAGACAATGTAAATTACTGGAGCAGTGCTATACAGCCATACACTACATGAGCACATCAAGCAGCACCAGGCAGAGAGAGAGGTGCTCATTACAAGTATAATGAGTCTGTATGAGGCATTTAAATGTACACAAAGGCAGGCTATAATTGTCAATTAGTGGTTCAGTGTAAGAGTATAGCTATCATATATCATACATGGTGCACACACATATACAGTGAATATGTGATACATTCATTGTCTGCGCTGACTTTAGGGAGATTAAACTTAGTATATGTGATGTGTTTCAGGAAAATGAGTCATAAGTCGCAAAATTGATATTTTTCAAAGTGTTTTTTTCACAAGATCACATTTTTGGAATGCTCTAATTTTTTGGAGGGTTTATCACTTATAGCTTCATCAATCGATGTATCAAATTTCAGGACAATCTATGTAATATATCTTATCGTTATAAAGGTCCCCATATGGACAGCATTTAGTTTCTTTACTGTTTATTGACCCCGAGAAATATTGGTAACTTCTTTGTTCAAAAACGAAAATATCAAACTTAAAAACTAGAAATATTTATTAGATTATTAGACTGTTTACTATCATTGAAATCGGCTTGGTCTCCTCTTTTCGAATATAATGGAATCTCAAAATCTATTTTTTGCGACTTATGACTCATTTTCCTAAAAACACATCACATATAATTGATGTGTTAGAGGAAAAAGGGTAACACATCGCAAAATTAATATTTTTCAAAGTGATTTATTGACAAGATCTCTTTGTGGGTCCTGGTCACATACTAGGCTGATTTAGCAACCACAACGCTGACACTAACACTAACGCTAACGTATGTTTCATGAGGACTACACCTTCACTAGGTGTGCTATTCTTAGCATGCCTACCTGAGATACGGACGTCAATTACGCTAAGTGGTGGGTCAATACGTTCCCAATGTATGTCTATTTCACGCTAAAATGATGGTCAATTGTGATTTCATTTTTATGTACAAATGAGCGGGAGGTGTTTTCCGTAGGATTCAGGTGTAACACACTACTCACCTTCATGAAATTGTGTGCTTTTTTAACCATTTGAAAACACCTCTCCACCAAAATCTAATTTTCTCCTGCCACTACGTACAGCCCACCCTATCATGAGCAACTAGCGTTTGCGTTAGCATTGTGCTGTTGCTTTGTCAGTGCTAAATCTCCCTACTACTTAAGTAAGGTCCCTTTTGCCTTTCAAGTGTCGGACTCTATGTATACGACATTTAGGTTCAACAAATCTAGTTCTTATATGTCTATACCATTGTATACCTGTAAGTACAACTTATAAACTGAACTACAATATCCAATATAGCTAATCATTGTTTTGTTCTTTTATTTTCAGGTGAGTGACTACTTCTGTCTATAACAACTAAAGAATGCAAGTACTTTCAACCGTCATAAGTTCTTGTTTTTTATTATACACGCATTGCTCTGAGAACAGTGTATCTAGAGTGATTTACGCATAGTATGTATATCACTAGGGATTTACGTGGGGTTGTCATGGCAACCAATCTGGTTTTTTTAAATTACCGGTGAGATTCAAACTTATGACTAATTTACATTTTTTTTCTGTTTTCATGTTTGAAAGGATGTATAATAAATCTGTTAACTAACTCATTGGTTTCAGTCGCTTAGAATATTGCACTTGTTGCTACCCAACTCGTGCAATATTCTAAGCGACTGAAACCACAGAGTTAGTTAACCTGTATAAATCTGAACTAATTATTATGGCATGACTGAGGTTTGTAATGAATTTTTTTTTAAAGAAATTTTATTGAGCTGGTTTTGGTGGTACAATGATATTCTCACAGACTCAAATCAAAACAATACAGAATTTTCATATCAGTTTTAATATACAATACAAGTACTTTTAGAGACTTTTAGAGGTTCAAACCACACAACACCCTAGAGGGGTGGAGTGCAATTTGACCCAAGTCAAGATCAATTACAAATCTTATGAAGTGCCATTCTGTATTTATTACATACTGATTTATCAATTTATTTATTATATTTACCTCACTAGAAGTGTATTTCATGCCAAATTATCTGAACAATGTCTGAAAACTTTGGAAACATGCAAGCCAGTGCTATGCAGGAGCCTCTCAGAGCGCCATGTCACAAACAAGTTAAACTGCGTCATTTGGATCATGTGGGTCAGATTTTCAGAAAATGTACAATTCGTCTTCACCAATCCTCTCAAATATCCCACATTTCAGACAAAAATGAGCTTCAAAGTACAGTTTAACCTAACCAAACAGATTGCTAGAATCAATGCAATGCCAAATATACTCGAGTTTACCTAGTATTGACCATTTTTTAGCCTAATTTAGCCTAATTTCCTAAATGTGTACAGCTGCCGATTGTACATTTTCTGAAAATCTCACCCATGTGTTACCATGACAAGTTTAAGGCATGTGTGTGCAATTATACACAGCTGGAAGCAACCCTGAACGACACCGTAGTAAGTGATCAAGTATGTAATAAATGGGTCAGATTTTCGGAAAATGTACAATTCGCCTTCACCAATCCTCTCAAGTAATTCACATTTGAGACAGAACTGAGCTTCAAAATGCAGTTTAACATAACAGAACTGATACTTTAAATCAATGCGATACCAAACATCTCAGATATACCCAAATTGTATCATTAATCTGGCAGAATTTAGCCGAAATGATTAAATACGTAGAGCTGCCAATTATACATTTTCTGAAAATCTGACCCAAATAATTAACGACTCAATACCAGGTTTGACATGCAGCTTGTTCATGCAATAACAATGAAGAGAAACGTGCACAATGCAGACTATTAACATGGTACCACTGCAACTACCCTATATGGGTCGGATTTTCAGAAAATGTACAACTGGCAGCTGTACACATTTGGTAAATTCTCCTAAATTAGGCTGAAAAATGAAGAATACCGAGTATATCTGAGTATATTTGGTATCGCATTGATTTAAAGTATCAGTTCTGTTATGTTAAACTGCATTTTGAAGCTAATTTTTGTCTTAAATGTGGGTTATTTGAGAGGATTGGTGAAGGCGAATTGTACATTTTCTGAAAATCTGACCCATATAGAGATATTCCATCCCTCTGTGACACGTCACATTTGTTATAGTATGACACATCACATAGTTTATACAACGTCATACTTTAAATCAATGCGACACCAAATATACTGAGATATACCCAGTATTGACCATTTTTCAGTCTAATTTAGCAGAACATACTAAATGTGTAGAGCTGCCAATTGTGCATTTTCTGAAAATCTGACCCATAAACATATAACAGCAGCAGAAAATGGATAAATCCAGTTCTATAAGTCATAATATGAGTGAATTTGGTAAGATTGTGCTGGTCATAATCGCTGAGAAAGCAGCTTTAACAGTGAATACAGCTATAAAAAAGCTCCAGTGAAACTCCCCTATAGAAAAACTCCAGCATTGTATACATGGTGAAACTATTATATGGGTCAGATTTTCAGAAAATGTACAATTGGCAGCTGTACATATCAAGTAAATTCTGCAAAATTAGACTGCAATTTGGTCAATACTAGGTAGATTCGAGAATATTTGGCATTGCAGTGATTCTAGCAATCTATTTGGTTAGGTTGAACTGTATTTTGAAGTTTATTTTCGTCTGAAATTTGGGTTATTTGAGAAAATTGGCGAAGTAGAATTGTACATTTTCTGAAAATCTGACCCATATCAGTCTGTCTGTAGTAATCACCTTCAGCTATACGCCGCCATGTTGCCTGACAGCTCCCTCTGGTGAGTAAATGAGAAGTCATTAGGCTTCAATATGGCTGTCCGTCTCAATCTCCTCCCCACCTAATCTCCTCCTGTACAGACAAGAGGTAGTTTGAGTATTGCAGAGAAGTAGCTTAAGATAAGATAAGATAAGATAAGGAGTTTTTTATTTGTCGAGATCAAGAGTACAGGAGTAAGTACAGTTGAATGAATCAAATAAGACAAAATGGTCGACATACTTTTATGGTCCAGCTGGGTACCATTTCTTCCAGTATATATAGTTACCAGAATTTAGAGACTAGAAGACAGGCTATAACTAACTAAAAGTTGACTTAGAAGTGGAACGACTAAAAATTGAGGAACCAATAATTAATTTTATCTAGTTAATAAGCCAGTAGGCACAGTCGATAAGATAAGATGTAACTCATTGAGGAATGATTATGTGTTTGATAGCTTCAAGATGCTAAGCACATTTATTCTTGGTTTTCATATCTGCAGAGGCGTCGCTGGCAATTTCCAAGTGGGGGGGACATATTTTGGTATCTTGGACCTTTTTCCCATATTCATGTATCAAGTGTACAACAACATGAATCATATTTCAAGTTTAAAAATTAGTTCAAAGAATTACCATGCCATTACCCCATGTAAAGAACTGATGAATGACATTACTATCAGTTCATTTTCTTTGATTAATCATTTCAAGACACCCAAGTATACTGTTACAAATCACAAACTAGAATCAGAAAGGTACAACAATCATTAAATAATCATCATAGAAGTAGGAGAAAATTTCAAAACATATCTGACCTATGATATACGAAATTGTATTAACAATTCAATTATTATTGACCAAACTGTAATGAGAAAAATTTGTCCTGTATTGTATAATTCTGTAGGAATTGTATTAATTATATTACAAATAACTTCACAGAGTTGATAGGCATAAAATCTGTATGCCCTTCCTGATCTCTATGACTGACAATGGAAGATTTTTATTATGAATATTAAAGGTATAAACAGCTGTTCCGCAGAAAAAAATATGAATATTATAACATTTTATTTAAACTTGAAAGAACATGGCTAAGGAGCTCTGAATATATTACCGTTCACAATAGGATTCTATGGGAAAAAGACAATTTTTCCATCTTTCCAGTATAAAAATAAATGGAATTTACCTTTTCATGATTATATTGCTTTACAAGTAAAAAAAGGAGGCGGGGTCACTAGCTTTTTTTTAAAAAAAACTGATCGGCTGAATTTTCATTCTGAGGAGCTAAGAACAGGAGTATTGATAATTTTGTAAGTAATATATTCCAAAATATATTGATACCCTGTTCTTTCACGCATGAGGGCAAACTGATAGCTATGATGGCTTTGTTTTGAAGATTTTTCAACAGAAATAGGTGATTCATTCATCTGAAATCTTGGGAAAATTTTCCTCACAACCTTCAATAGTAAATATTGGTGGTCCCTAAGATGAAAAAGAAAATATGTTGAGAAGCATTTTTTTTGCTTTTTGTTATCAGCCAATCAATTTCTTTCTCAAGACAAAGTTTGAAACAAATATTGTGAATTCCAACTGTTCATGCATAAAGACATTTTGATATAAAACATACACATGTCTAAATATTAGAAATCCATTTAAAACAATAATGAAATGTAATTTGACGAAACAAGCAGGGACCTTGCACATGGAAATTATCACTTTTCTATGAAATTGACCAAAAAATGATTTCTCCCATAGTGGAATAGTACATGTAGCATGTGTCTAAGGATCAATAATCTATTTAACACAACAACACAACATACTTTGATACAGTACAATAGCACTTACTTTTCTACCTTTGAAAAGGGACTTGGATATGAGAATTATAACCTTCTGGCAAAATGGATAAAAATTAAAATGTCCTCTTTGAGTCAAATCCATATAGTATATAATGTACTTCTATTGTTTTTTCTTATGTATGGGATTTATCAATTGGGTCCTAAGTTTTGGGTCATATGAGCGGTTTTTTAAAGAGGTTCAGATTTGTCTATTAGATTAGAGTTATGGAACTGGGGTCACTTGGGGCTATTTGGGGGTAAAATTTTAAATTCATTGTTCCTTCACATCATCGACTCTACACATGTTTTAAAGTTCAACTTGGGAACATTAATCTTAAAATCCCTTCCTGGAGCAGTCAAAATGAAAAAAAAAACATACGGAAAAAATCCCCCAAAGAAAAATTGAATTAGGAGATATACAAAATATTTTGTGAACATATATTTGTGTCTAGGTACAAGATAGAGGTATAATTTCAAGATGAGATGAGTATATAAACATTTAATTATGAGTTATTTTACATCAGCATCTTGATTGAGGACCAGACCAGTGCCGGATCAAGTTGTTCGGACTAATGCCCCTCAATTCAAATGTGAGGAAATCTATATTTTCAAGACTCCTTAGGGTATCTAATTTAAGCATTTAGAGATAATCATATGATAATTTAATTTAATACTAAAGCATCCTTAAAATATGTATTTGTAATGGGCTTTCAGATTAAAATTAAAATTCAGATTAAAATTCTGGAGCCTTGGACCTTTTGTACTTTGTACTAGATGTTAGAAGGCTATAGAATGAAAGTTATTCAGAGGGCATTGGACCTGATTTTGGGACGAATTTTTTTATAGCCATGGGCTTGGACCTTTTTTTGGCTTCCACCAAAAGTGGGGGGGACATGTCCCCCCCGTCCCCCCCGGCAGCGACGCCCCTGATCTGATGTATCACAGATGAATGAGTCACAGGTCGCAAAATTGATATTTTTCAAAGTGATTTATTTGTATTTCGTAAACGGTTTTATTGCGATTCTTTGAAGACAATTCTCCAGCAATATGGGAGGTTTGCTAGCATTCTCTGCGTACTTACAGTGATGAAGCAGTGAACAATACCACTTATTCACAAGATCTCTTTGTTGGAATTTTATACATCGGAAACGACATTACCATGGTAATGTCATTATTCTGATAATAATAGTTGTTGTCTTAATAGAGCTCACGTTTGTGAACTGAAACCTCCGAATCCCACTTAACCTCATCATGTATTAGTTTGCTTGTTTTAAGACAATTAATGCACTATTCACAGAACAAGCTGATTCTAAATCCATAGAAAAATATATATAACCAGACAAAACAGATCACATAAGTAGTAAATTAGTGAGTGAGTGAGATTGGTTGCTTTACGCCCTTATCAACACATTGGAGGTTATATCAAGGGCTGGAGAGCTGAGAGGGAGTGAGTGAGTGAGATTGGTTGCTTTACGCCCTTATCAACACATTTAATACGGCAGTTTATAGAGAAATAGAGATAGAGAAGAAGGGAGAGAGCGACAGAGAAAAGGAGACAGAAAGGTACTTTATGGTCATACCCAGGAAATAGAGATAGAGAAGAAGGGAGAGAGAGACAGAGAAAAGAGACAGAAAGGCACTTTATGGTCATACCCAGGAAATAGAGATAGAGAAGAAGGGAGAGAGAGACAGAGAAAAGAGACAGAAAGGCACTTTATGGTCATACCCAGGAAATAGAGATAGAGAAGAAGGGAGAGAGAGACAGAGAAAAGGAGACAGAAAGGCACTTCATGGTCATACCCAGGAAATAGAGATAGAGAAGAAGGGAGAGAGAGACAGAGAAAAGAGACAGAAAGGCACTTTATGGTCATACCCAGGAAATAGAGATAGAGAAGAAGTGAGAGAGAGACAGAGAAAAGAGACAGAAAGGCACTTTATGGTCATTCCCAGGAAATAGAGATAGAGAAGAAGGGAGAGAGAGACAGAGAAAAGAGACAGAAAGGCACTTTATGGTCATACCCAGGAAATAGAGATAGAGAAGAAGGGAGAGAGAGACAGAGAAAAGAGACAGAAAGGCACTTTATGGTCTTACCCAGGAAATAGAGATAGAGAAGAAGGGAGAGAGAGACAGAGAAAAGAGACAGAAAGGCACTTTATGGTCTTACCCAGGAAATAGAGATAGAGAAGAAGGGAGAGAGAGACAGAGAAAAGGAGACAGAAAGGCACTTTATGGTCATACCCAGGAAATAGAGATAGAGAAGAAGTGAGAGAGAGACAGAGAAAAGAGACAGAAAGGTACTTTATGGTCATACCCAGGAAATAGAGATAGAGAAGAAGGGAGAGAGAGACAGAGAAAAGAGACAGAAAGGTACTTTATGGTCATACCCAGGAAATAGAGATAGAGAAGAAGGGAGAGAGAGACAGAGAAAAGGAGACAGAAAGGCACTTTATGGTCATACCCAGGACCTAAAGTATTATTATAAATGGTAATAAACCTTGCAAATCTCATAGACATTAAGAACACCCCCCCGGGACAGTGTTCTATGCATGACAGGCCATATTCAACTCAAAAAAAGGCAGAAATTCATCAAAATATACAAAACGAAAATATATACAAGTAGGTGTAGGCACACTAAACAATAAACCACCAGCTTCTACCATGCCCCCTAAAATACTGCATTAGCTGGTCTCTGATCATTTTCTCATCATAAAGACCACAAGTAAAAAAGACAAAAAACAAAAAATCAATCCGGAAAGAAAATATGGATTGGATGAGGACAATTGTTCACGAGGTGTGTCCTCATAAAAACAGTTTTGTACTCAGTTGACTCTCAGAGGAACCTTTCATCACAAGTTACCACAGATAACAGATTCTAACATAATATGTGAAGTGTTTCAGGAAAATGAGTCACAAGTCGCCAAATTGATATTTTTCAAAGTGACTTATTCACAGGATGTCTTTGTGGGAATATTTTCATTTTTAACGCTGTTGCCATAAGTAGATTTATCAAATCTCAAGACTGTATTAGATATATCCAAGCATTTCTAAGGTCATCTTATAGAGTATATTAGCTACTTACCAGTGAATGTACACCCAGAAATATTGCAAACCATTTTTTTTCAAAAATAGAAATATCAAACATAAAATATAGAAATACCTATTAGATGTCCTACTGTTTACTATCATTAGAAACTGCTTTATCTCATCCTTTCAAATATAATAATATCTCAAAATCCATTTTTTTGCGTCTTGTGACTCATTCTCCTTAAACATATCACATATGTTAACACGTACAGTTGTATAGATATAAGGACCTAATCGTCCCTTTTCTATAGATTAAACATCACTCAATTTAAAAAGATTTAGTCAGATATCAAATATCAAATATCAACACGCACTGTTTGGGTAACAGGTGTAGGGAGCTTGTTGAGTGCCTTTAGTGGAGGTGTATCTGTCAGCAGAAATTGCAATAGGGGGGTTGTATGTGTCAGTGTGCATTGTAACATAATCAACAATAGGGGCATTCGTTGTCTTCTCCTCGTTTTCTCTTCTCTCTTTCTGTCCTTTCTGCCACTATTTTCCCACTGTTTTCTCATATCAGTAATGACTAGATAATGAGTGTCTCGATGCAGCTTTACTTCCTAATGAATTTGTCAGCAATAAAGGAGATTGGATACAAATACTATATCCCCTTCTGTCTCTCTTCTCTCTTTCTACTCTCTTAATATATAAATATATTACTAACCTCTCTCCTTTCTCTCTTCTGTCTCTTTCCTTTCTCTTTCCATTTTCTCCCCTCTCTTTCTATGTCTTCTCTCTCTCCTTTCTCTTTCCTGTCTCTCTTCTATCCTTCTCCTTCCTCTCTCTTTATTCTCCCTCTCTTTCAATGTCTTCTCTCTCCCTTCCTCTCTTCTCCCTGTGCCTCCCAGTCGCTCTTTCTCTCTCACTGTCTCTTTCACTTTCTTCTCTCTCCCCTCACTCTCTCAAGGGATGCCCTCTCTGCCCCCATCTCTCCAGCTCCCTGTCTCTCTTCTTGCTCTCTCCCACTCTTCTCCCCCTGTCTCTGTTTTTTCTCCCTCCCTTCTCTTATTTTTCTCTTTTCTCCATCTTCTTTCACTCTCTCTTTTCTCCCTCTTCTTTATCTCTCCATCTTCTTTATTTTTCCCTCTTCTCTCCATCGTCTTTCTTGCTCTATCTTCTCTCTCTCGCTTTTCTTTCTCTCTCGCTTTTCTGCATCTTCTTTCTCTCTTCTTTCCATCTTCTTTCTCTCTCTCTTCTTTCCATCTTCTTTCTCTTTCTCTTCTTTCCATCTTCTTTCTCTTTCTTCTTTCCATCTTCTTTCTCTCTCTCTTCTCTCCATCTCTATCTCTTTCCATCTCTCCATCTCTATCTCTTTCCGTCTCTCCATCGTCTTTCTTGCTCCATCTTCTCTCTCTTCATCTTCTTTCTCTCTCGCTTCTCCCCATCTTCTTTCTCTCTCTCTTCTCCCCATCTTCTTTCTCTCTCGCTTCTCCCCATCTTCTTTCTCTCTCTCTTCTCCCCATCTTCTTTCTCTCTCTCTTCTCTCCATCTTCTTTCTCTCTCTCTTCTCTCCATCTTCTTTCTCTCTCTCTCTTCTCTCCATCTTCTTTCTTGCTCTCCATCTTCCTCTATCTCTCTTTATCTGTCTCCCTCCCCTCTCCCTATGAGTCCATATAACAGTAACTAAGTCAATGAGCCTCTATCCCCCCTCTATCTCTTTATCTGTCTCCCTCCCCTCTCCCTATGAGTACATATAACAATAACTAAGTCAGTGAGCCTCTATCCTCCCTCTATCTCTGTGTGTCTGTCTCCCTCCCCTCTCCCTATGAGTCCATATAACAGTAACTAAGACAGTGAGCCTCTATCCTCCCTCTATCTCTCTTTATCTGTCTCCCTCCCCTCTCCCTATGAGTCCATATAACAGTAACTAAGACAGTGAGCCTCTATCCTCCCTCTATCTCTTTATCTGTCTCCCTCCCCTCTCCCTATGAGTCCATATAACAGTAACTAAGTCAGTGAGCCTCTATCCTCCCTCTATCTCTGTGTGTCTGTCTCCCTCCCCTCTCCCTATGAGTCCATATAACAGTAACTAAGTCAATGAGCCTCTATCCTCCCTCTATCTCTCTTTATCTGTCTCCCTCCCCTCTCCCTATGAGTACATATAACAGTAACTAAGTCAGTGAGCCTCTATCCTTCCTCTATCTCTTTATCTGTCTCCCTCCCCTCTCCCTATGAGTATATATGTGGGTCAGATTTTTAGAAAATGTACAATTGGCAGCTCTACACATTTATTAAATACTGCTAAATTGGGCTGCAATTTGGTCAATACTTGGTAAATTTGAGTATATTCCGCATTGTATTGATTATAACAATATGTTTGGTTAGCTTAAACTGTATTTTGAACATTATATTCGTCTGAAATTTGGGTAGTTTGACAGGATTGGTGAAGGTGAATTGTACATTTTCTGAAAATCTGACCCATATAACAATAACTAAGTCAGTGAGCCTGGCTGGATAAGCCCTGGGATGAGTGAGTTAATGAGAGAGGGATTCATGAGAAGCTCAGTGTGTGTAGAGCCACTCATCCCAGGCGTGATACAGCATAACCAGGCCTGTGGGATGGGGCAGGGGTCAGTGGATAGGGTGTGCCTGGGGAAATATTTAGTCTGTAAGACTGGCTGGGGATGGGTGCAGGGGAGGGGGGTGTGAGGGTGGGTGGTTTATATCATAGGGAATATATTTAACTTACTAATTTTGCTGGTGGTTGAAAATCAAGAAATATTGCTATCATTTTTGTCACTGATAGAACGTTATAGAATTAATTATTAGTTGTCCTAATGTTTGTCATTGGAATTTGCTTGATCTCATCTTTTCCAATATGATGATATCTCGGATTTCAGCTCTGAAATTGGTCAGAAATCAGTCTGTTACTCCACCAATATAACATGTGTGGTAACCCGGAGTGAGGAGGTCTGTTTTTTCAGGTTCAATTGGTGCTGCTGCCGGATTAACTCAAGAAAGCAGCCTTTGTCGCCCTTGGAAAAAAATCGTTTGAATTTTGTGCAGAAATGGACGACATGAATGTGGTAGTCCCGAGGAATCTGGTTAGAGTGGTGGAGTTTGAGAATCAGTCAACGTCAGTGGTGTCATGGTTAGCATGTCTGCATACTGAGTGAGACGTCCATGGTTCGAGTCCCAGTTGAGGAACACTGTTTTTTTCCGGATTCACTACACATGTATACATCGCTATTGACGGAAGAATCTATAATCCCACCCTCTTCAGTAATAGGAACTTCCCCCTTGGACTTTCTTCCTGCCCCACCCCCTCCACTCACTCCCACTTGGCTAGGACTTTTTCCGCCTAGGACTTTTCCCCCTGCCTAGGAAAGATCCAGGTGCAAGTTTGAGAAACTCCTGGAGCCGTCACTTCTTCACCACTCCCCACCCCCACCCCCATCCTTCTCAGTCCCTCCCCCCCCCCCCCTCCACACAAACACACTATTGACAGACTCTACCCCTGGGTTCACACGCCACTAATGAAGCTGTGACCAGACACTGGATGAGTTATAGGTGGAGGTCTGTGCCTTCCTCACCAATATCTCTCCATCTACCCAGATTACTCTAGTCTGTGGTTAATATGTCAACCCTAAAGCATAGATTAAAGAAAGGCATGAGACTAAGAAAGACAGAGTTGTAGTGTGGCCAAGGCGGAGTTGTCCATAAAAGTAGACGTATATTGTAGACATGTTCTGTCTATTTGTGAGGTGTTTTAGGAAAATGAGTCATAAGTTGCAAAAAATAGATTTCGAGATATGATTATATTTGAAAAGATGAGATCAAGCCGATTCCAATGATAGTAATCAGGCTAATACTCTAATAAGTATTTCTAGATTTTAAGCTTGATATTTTCGTTTTTAAAAAAAAAGTTTCCAATATTTCTGGGGGTCAATACACAGTAAAGTAACTAAATGTAGTCCATATGAGGACCTTTAAAACGAAAGGATATATTATATAGATTGTCCTGAAATTTGATACATCGATTGATATAGCTATAAGTAATAAATCCTCTAAAAATTAGAACTTTTCAATAATTTGATCTTGTGGAAAAAAACACTTTGAAAAATATCAATTTTGCGACTTATGACTCATTTTCCTGAAACACATCACATTTATGTATTTGTTTAAGGCATATACGTAGAGAGAATGGAACGAGGTGCTAGTAATTGAATATTTATTGGGCAAGATTGCATAGAATATTTGATTACCAGTACCGAATTTCATTCACTATTATTCACAAAGATATTTTCATTGCACCTCACTTATCTCTCAAATGAAATCCGCATATTATTAAAATATTTAAAGCATAAATCATTCAATTGAAAAAGGCAATATCACTCAGGGATTTGTTCATGCGTCGCCTTACAAGAGTTTAAGGAAAAACTATTGAAGCAAATGGTTATATATCAATTATTCCATCTGCTTGTCATATCTGAAAGTTTCACTGCATATATCATGATCCATTATCGGAGTTGTTGCTTCAATACCTAGTCTACATTGCTAGACACCCTCACCAGCTCCCTCATCCCTTCAACTATAACACAGCTGGACCCAACAGTTTCTCTCGATTCCAACTCTATTCCCAATTCAATAGCCACTATCAGACTGTGGGAGAGACCCATATGGTTGAGAGTATTCCCTGGAGCCATCCTCTGTATGCCTGGGGAACAGACTAGAGAGGAGAGAGAGATGTGGGGAGGTGGGAGTGAGTGGGGGGGGGGGAGGTGATAAGAGGGAGAGAGGAGAGGGAGAGAGAGGGAGAGAGGAGAGGGAGAGAGGAGAGAGGAGAGGGAGAGATATGGCGAGGGAGAAAGGGACAGGAGAGGAGAGCGCGAGAGAGAGAGGAGAGAGAGAGAGCAGAGAGAGGGAGAGAGAAGAGGGAGAGAGAGAGAAGAAAGAAAGGAGAGAGCAGGGAGAGGCAGGAGAGAGAGAGGGGGAAGGAAGGAAGGAGAGAGCGGGGAGAGAAGAGAGGAGAAGAGATGTAGAGAGGGAGAGAGAGAGAAAGGAGAAAGGTAGAGAGATAGAGAGAGAGGAGAGAAGGAGAGAGAGGGGGAGAGAGAGCGAGGAGAAAGAGAGAGGGAGACAGGAGAGATAGAGGGGGAGGAAGAGAAAGAGAGTCAGAGAGGAGAGAGAGGGAGAGAGAGGGAGAGAGAGGGAGAGAGAGATATAGAAGGAGAGAGAGGGCAAGACAGAGAGGACAGAGAGGCAGAGAGGAGAGAGAGGAAGAAGAGAGAGGGGGAGACAGAGAGGAGATAGCGGGGAGAGGTAGGAGAGAGAGAGTGAGGGAGAGAAGAGAGAGGGGGAGAGAGAGGAGAGGAGACAGAGAAGGGAAGGAAGGGTGGAGGAGAGAGGGAGAGGACTGACATACAAGAGGGAGAGCTGAGGAGAGAGAGGGGAGAGAATGACAGAAGGGGGAAAGAGGTGAGAGAGTTCGAGGGAGAGAGAGTAGGAGAGTAGGAGTAGGAAGGAGAGAGGAACAGAGGTAGAGGAGAGTGAGGCAGAGAGAAAGAGAGAGAGGGGGAGGAGAAAGAGAAGATACGCATTGAAGTATGTAGATATACATATATAAACCACCTTGAAGATGTCATGTTATTTACATATATGAGATGTGTTTTAGAAAAATGAGTCATAAGTCGCAAAAAATAGATTTTGAGATATCACCATATTTGAAAAGATGAGATCAAGCTGATTCTAATGATAGTAAACAGTCTAATAATCTAATAAATATTTCTAGATTTTAAGTTTGATATTTTCGTTTTTGAAAAAAATGTTTCCAATATTCCTGGGGGTCAATAAGCAGTAAAGTAACTAAATGTAGTCCATATGAGGACCTTCAAAACGAAAGGATATATTACATAGATTGTCCTGATATTTGATACCTCGATTGATATAGCTATGAGTGATCAACCCACCAAGAATTAGAACATTCCAATAATGAGATATTGTGAAAAAAACACTTTGAAAAATATCAATTTTGCGACTTATGACTCATTTTCCTGAAACACATCACATATTAGACACAAAATCTGTCTAAATCAGAGATATTTACCAGCTGCAGGTAATAGAATATTATATTCTATAATACCACCTCTAGCGTCCACCACATATAGACCTGCCATATGTCCAGTGGGGTAGATAAAGGTATGAAAGGCCAGTAATGTAGAGGAGTGGTCAATACTATTGACCACTGCCCACAGTGTGGTGCAGTACGCTAGGCATACATCTATACTGTATTACTATACTCCCTGTCGTTATATCTCATATTATATATGTTAAAAATGTTATTAATAAAAACATGAATACTTGCTAGACGGCTGCTATTTTGTTAAGAACAAAGCATTTACGCTACTGATCTATCAGTGTGAAAGGAGAGAAAATTACAGAAAAAAAACCCCAAAAAATATAAAATATAAGGGACATTGCATACTTGTTGTTTAGAATTGTATGAGCCTCGATGGCAGGATACGTTGAATAAAACCTTTTTCAAAAATAAAAAAAAAACAAAAAAAAACATGAAGACACTTTCATTGTGCTTCTCATCATTTTATTAATTAATAAACAACCCACCAGCCCCACTTAATTACTACACATCATTTGGGTAACTACACAGTACCACCAACACTACCTTTTATACTAGGAAAGGTTGCAAGTGGTTATTGCATAGTATGTCTTAGTGGGTCAGATTTGCAGAAAATGCACAATCTACAGTTCTACACATCTCTCAAGTTCTGCTAAATTAGAGTGAACAATGATAAAATATCTGAGTGTATTCTGTATTGTATCCCTTCAATAAATCTGTCTGGTTATGTTGAATTGAATTTCGAACATGATTTTTGTCTGAAATTTGGGTTATTTGAGAGGATTGGTGAAGGCCAATTGTACATTTTCTGAAAACCTCACCCATTTATGTCTTTTGTTTTCCCTTTCTTACATTCAACCTGTAACTTAATGTCTTCAATTTGAGGTTGACTTGTATATAGAATTGCTTTGTAAGCATTTTTACGTTCCTTGTCAAAACGTCTCTGATACCACTACACATTGCAATAACAAAGTGACACGTGCCACACACGATGTATATGTATGTGTTCCGTTTCAGGAAAATGAGTCATAAGTCGCAAAATTGGTGTTTTTCAAAGTGTTTTTTTCACAAGATCTCTTTATTGAAATGCTTTCATTTTTGGGGTGTCTAGTCCTTGTGGTTGTATGAATACATGTACCAAAATTCAAGACTGTTCATTAATTACATCAGTGCGTTACTCAGATCATTCTATTGAGTATATTTAGCTACTTAACTGGTAATTATCCACCTAAACATATGCAAACTTTTTTTTTTCAAAAATAAAAATATCTGACTAAAATGATGCAATTACGTATTAGATGTCCTTAATGTTTACATTCGTTGGAATCCGCTTGGTCTCATCTTTTCAAATATGATGGTATCTCAAAATCTATTTTTTGCGACTTATGACTCATTTTCCTGACACATATCACATATATCATACACACAGCACAAGTTATGTATCTTTTCACATATGATGATATCTCAAAATCCACACTTTGCAAAATTTGGTACATTTATCTATGCTACTAGAAGCGCTGAGCAACCCCAAAATGAAACCATTCTAAACAAGGGATCTTGTGAATAAACCCTTTGAAAATAAAATATCATTTTTCCAACTTATGACTCCTTTTCTGGGATGTATTGAGTCTAAGACCATAGCTCCACCAAGCTGCCACTAATATATCATACACACAGCACAAGTTATGTGCAGCAACTACTCCAATATTCATTAGAGAAGTCTGTACGGGCCATAAATGTTCCCCGCAGGATCACTAAAACAGCCTCAGTAGAAAAACACAAGCTCAAAAAGTAAAAGTGCATCTTTCTCTTGTCAGCTGGTTAACAACTGCTCTGAGCAGCTCCAGGCAACCTTGTGAATGGGTCAGATTTTCAGAAAATGTACAATGCGCCTTCACCAATCCTCTCAAATAACCCACATATAAGACAGAAATGAGCTTCAAAATGCAGTTTAACATAACAGAACTGATACTTTAAATCAATGCAACACCAAATATACTCAGATATACCCAGTATTGACCATTTTTCAGTCTAATTTAGCAGAACTTACTAAATGTGTAGAGCTGCCAATTGTGCATTTTCTGAAAATCTGATCCGAATACAAAATCACACTCTAGTCATTTGTTGTCGTTTGTGTGGAGGCCTCTATAGCAACATTTTGGTTAAGGTTAATATACAGGGCATGTTTTTTAGATTGATGAGATAACATCAATCTTTAGAAGTAGATTGGGGTGATGTCTGTCAATCATTGATAGCATCTTGGTTCCTCCCATTCTGGATATCAGTGTG